>CM053585.1:304187605-304223081 GCA_028646515.1 Pseudochirops corinnae | reverse complement strand
GTAAATCCATTTGGTTTCCATATTTTCTGACTTTGGAAGTCACTTATGTATTGTTTAATTTTTTTTCCTGGAATTGAGTTATTTAAATTTTCTGCTTGCTCTATTAATCTATGTATTTCATAGTTATATAAATATTCATCCATTTCATCTAACTTTTCAGCTTTGGGCAAAGCAGTTTCTAAAAATTTCCTTATTTCTTCTTTATATGTTGTAAATTTTCTTTTTTTCATTTTATAATATAGTTGGGTTTTTTTCTTTCTCTTTTTTAAAAAATTCAGGCTAACAAGGGTTCATACATGTTTCAAAGCACCAGTTCCTAGTTTTATTTATCAATTCAATGTTTATATTGCTTTCAATTTCATTAATTTTTATTTTTACTTTAGAATATTTCTATTTGAGTCTTTAGACTTAAAATATTTGTTTTCTAGGCTTCTTTTTTTTAAACTTGCATGCCTAATTCATTGGTCTCATCTTTGTTTTGTTGATGAAAAATTATATGTGTGTATGTATCTGTACATACACACATATATGTGTACATGCACATATATGCATATATACATACACATACACACATATATCTATATATCTCTTGAGGATTGTTTTGATTCTATCCCAAAAGATTTCGCATATGGTTATGTTGTTGCAATTTTCTTTGATTAAATTATCTATTGTTTCTATGATTTGTTCTTCGACTCACCAGATCTTTAGGATAAAATTTTTCCATTTCCTATTAAGTTTGCATCATTTTCCTGTTTCCTTTTCCATTGATTATAATTTGTGCTGTGGTCAATAAAAGATGTATTTAATATTTCTGCTTTTCTGAATTTATTTATGTGATTTTTATGCTTCATCATATGATCTTTTTTTTTTGTAAAGGTGTCATACAAACTAAGATATCTTTTAGATTCTCATCACCCTTGTGATGTCATTGAATCTCTTCAAGAATAAAGGATTAAAAAATAGCAGCATCAGTGATCACTAGAGATCTATCTAATAATTTATGTCTCTCATATTCTATTTAGGTCTTTAGCTTCTTTCTTATCTATCTTTTTGTTAGATTTGTCTAGATCTGAAAGAAATACATTGAGGTTCCCAACTATTATGGTTTTGCTGTTTATTTCTTCTAGTAATTTCATGAAATTTTCCTTCAAGTTTTTTGATGCTAAACTATTGAGTAAACATACACACACATAATATTATTTCATTGTCTATGAAGGCTTTTAGCATAATATAATTTCCATGATTATCTCATTTTTACCATTACCTTGCTTGAAATTATAATTGCTTTTTAAATTTCACCATAAGCACAATAAATTCTGCTCTAACTCCACCATAAGCACAATAAATTCTGCTCTAACCCCTTACATTGATATTAGCTCTATGTTTCACATATACTTCTTGCAAACAACATGTTGTTGGGTTGTGCTTTCTAATCCACTCTGTTATCTTCTTCCAATTTATAAATGAGCAAAGTTTTAGAGCATTAGCAGAGATAAAAAGAGGAATTATATTATGCATAATGGCATCGTAGGCAGTGGAACAGATGGCATATCAAGTAAGTACTTAAAGAAAAAGTTAACTAAAACACAAAAATACCTAGACAATGAGACAATAATAGATGTTACCTTTTTATCAGAACTAATCAAGTTAACAAAAAGATAAACAAGAAGAAAGTTATGACTTGATAAAAAATATTGGAAACAATAAGATATGATAGAGTAGAATAGACGTATTAAAAAGTTAACTTTCTTCTTTGACATGACTTTGTAAAAATTGTTTATGCTATGGGAGCATAATGAACTCATAAATAAAGATAGAAAGGCAAAATTTTTAAATATTCCCTTTATAAACCATCATCAAATAGATAGAGTAAGGACCCTGTGATTGCATGTGTGTATGTGTGTGTGTGTGTATGTGTGTGTAAGTAAACTCCATCTACATGTGCATATTTAAATCCACTTCTAATTTATTTTCTTAAAGAATTACCTGAGTCTCACAGAAATTAAATAAATGACTTACCCATGACCACACAACTAAGTGTAAAAACCAGATTAAAATTATAAGTAGCTAATTTTACCTAAATTCATCTGTTTATTCAGTGCCATACCAATCAAACTATCAAAAAATTATTTTATAGATCTAGGAAAAATAATAACAAAATTCATCTGGAAGAAAAAAAGCTCGAGGAAAACAATGAAGATAGAAATTTGAAAGAAGGTGGTCTAGCCATAGCAGATCTCAAACTGTACTGTAAAGCAGTAATTACCAAAATGATCTGGTACTGGCTAAGAAATAGAGTGGTATATCAGTGTACTAGATTAAATATGAATTACATTATAGCAAATGACCATAGTAATCTAGTGTTTGTTAAATCCAAAGACCCCAGCTTCTGGGATAAGAATTCATTTTTTGACAAAAACTGCTGAAAAAACTGGAAAACAGTATGGCAGAAATTAGATATCTACCAACATCTCACACAGTATACTAAGACAAGGTCAAAGTGGATACATGATTTACACATAAAGGGTGATACCTAAGTGAATTAAGAAAGCATACAATAGTTTATCTGTCAAATTGATAAATAATGGAAGAATTTAGGACCAAAGAAAATATAGAGAGCATGACAAAATGTGAAATAGATCATTTTAACTATAAAAAATTTAAAAAGGTTTTGCACAAAGAAAACCAATGCAACCAAAATTATAAGGAAAGCAGAAAAGTGAAAGGAAATTTTGCAACAAGTATCTCTGATAAAGGCCTAATTTCTCAAATATATATTGAACTGAGTCAAATTTATAAAAAATACAAGTTGTTCACCAATTGATAAATGGTCAAAGGATGAGAACAGTTTTCAGACAAAGAAATCAAAGCTATCCATAGTCATTTGAAGAAATGTTCTAAATCACTATTGATTAGAGAAATGCAAGTTAAAACAACTCTGAGGTGCCACCTCATACCTATCAGAATACCTAATATAATAAAAAAGGAAAATGTTCAACATTGGAAGGAATGTAGGAAAATTGGGACACTAATTCACTGTTGGTGGAGTTGTGAACTGATCCAACTGTTCTGGAGAGCAATTTGGACTATGCTCAAAGGGTCATAAAACTGGGCATGCCCTTTGATCCAGCAATACTACTGCTAGGTCTTTATGACAGAGGCATCCAATAAAAGGTGGAAAACACCTATTTGTACAAAAATTTTTATAGCCACTCTTTTTATGTTGGCTAAGAACTGGAAATCAAAAGGATATCCCTTTGAGGGATGGCAAAACAAGCTGTGATATATGATTGTAATGGAAAATTATTGTATTATAAGAAATGACAAACAAGATGATTTAAAAATAAAACACAGAAAGAATTACATAAACTGATGCATAATGAAGTAAACACAGCCAGGAGAACATTGTACACAGTAACAACAATATTTTCTGATGAATAAATGTGAATGACTTAGCTATTCTCAGTCATACAATGATCTAAGATAATTCCAAAAGATTAATGATGAAGCATACTATCCACCTCCAGAGAAAGAACTGATACGGTTTGAATACAGATTGAAGCATTCTATTTTTCACTCATTCATTTTTTTCTTTTATTTGAGTCTTCTTGTACAAAATAACTAATATAGAAATGTTTTACATAGAAAACATATAAGTAGGTTAGATAAATTATTTCTACATCTATCAGGACATTTGGAGATCGGTTTCTACTGCCAGGCATAAGTTCCCAGTGCCTTTTTTAGTGAACTGTTGGAGGTTTCACCATCCACAGAAAAGACAGCTCACCCTGCCCTTAAAAAAGAGATGGCAGAAATATTACAAGCATCAAAAAGTAGGCAAAGGATGTGGTGATTTTGATAGCCCAGGAGGAGACTCTTGTCCTTTGATGTAAGAAGAAAGGAGAGAGGACAGGCAAGTCTGAGGAACGGCACCATTGCTGTTGTCACTGTTGCTACAATGATCAGGAGGATTACACCAAGCAGATACTCTCAATAACTGAATGGAGAGAGACACTGTATAGATGTAGTGATGATTCCCTTCTCCTTCATTCTCCCTTGCCTGGGGACAGTAACTGTTCTAAAGCATATCTTTGTCTACTCAAGTTTTTTTTCACATTGATGTTTAATTGCCTTTGGAAGCCAGCTGAAGATAAAATATGATCAATTTTATCAAAGCAATTTGTTATTGGTATTTTCCCCTCTTTAGAGTGGGAAATAAGAAATGTAGTGGCAGTACCCAGAGAAGGAGGAGACAGAAAAAATAGATCCCTGGTGAGATTTTTGGAATCTTTCCTCCAGCTATTGACCCTGGAGCTAAATGAAAAATAATTTGACTGATTTGTTTAAATATTTTTATAAAATTCTCAAGATAGGGTTAAAAGAAAAAGTCTGAATCCAGGGTTTTCCATTAAGGGATTTCCAATAGCAGTTTCTGTTGATTGAGCGTGGGCTGACATGTTGAGTCACATTGCCTTCCCCATTCCATACATGTTCACAAATTCTACCCATTTTTCCTATCAAAGTCTACTGTAATGGCAAGAGAATATATGAGACCTGGTGGGAGGAGGAGAGATATGATTAGGAAAGATTGGTGACATCTCTATTCCAAAGGTGGGGGGCATAGAAGGAGTAAGAATTCTGCAAGTGAACTTGTCACTTCATACAAATAGTCTTTTATGGGCACATAGTCACTGTGCTACATACAGATAGATATAGACAGATAGAGGTACAGATATTTATAGGCAAGGTTGTATCTAAAGGGATAATTAGTTTAGAAAGGAAGAGTTATATAAGCTAGGAGGGTATAGGAAGTAAGCCATAATTTTCTGTTCTTTAATGCTACCCCACATTTGCTCATTGACAGTGTGGAGCTTTATTGCTCATATTTGAAAGGAACTGAGTAAAAACATATCCTTTGCTGTCAAACAGGCCTTTATTATGCTTTTGTTTCAGCTACCATGAGTGGAAATTTAAATTGATACCTGGTGTCACATGTTGTACAATTCTTAAAGAAGAACTTACTACCATGGAAGGCAGTTTTCCAAACATTTTCTATATTTGATTATGGTTGATAACAATCAGAAAGTAATTTTCTTGCCAATAATAATAAAACTTGAAGCAGCCTAATTTAATAGTGTTCAGAATCGTTTAGACATTTCAAGTATTGTTGATAGTTCTGAACCTAATGTAATGACAATATATTTTTCAATAAAAAATCGAGTTTTATTAAATCACCAGTTTTTAAAGGCCCTGACTCTCTGATAAGGAAAGTTAATGCCCTATCAGCATATTCTTTTCTAACTCATTTGGCAGACAGGGTCAAATATTTTACTTCAACCCCATTTTCCAAAAACCTAGTATGGAGTAGTACACAGATTATTCAAAAGGCGAGAAGATGAGGACCAGAGTTCTGCTGTTTACTGGTTGGGTAACATTGGGCAACTCCGTTACCATCTACTCAGGCCATCTTGCCGTCTGCTCAGTGCTACTGCTGATTTGTTTCTCTCCACCTGGGCCAACACCCTCCATGATGAATCTGAAACCCAGGCCTCCATACCTAGATTTTTCTGAATCTATCTGTGCCCAATGACTGGGGAATTTACCTCACTTATATGTGGAGCACCCATCGAATAGCCCAACCCAGTTGATTGGTAACAGTATATACCAACTTGCCACTTAGCCCACTCTATCTATTGATAGACCGTAATTACCACGTGTCATGACTTGGTTTCATATTCTATCCAGGGAGCCAGGGAGCCTCCCTGGTCCCTCTGCTTTTTTTTTTTTAACCTCTCAGCTGTATATGTTTTATTGTCTTATTAAAATATGAGCTCCTTGAGAGAAGTTGTCACTTCTAAAGATCTTTATATTCCCAATGCTTGGCATGGTGCCTGGCACATAATATGTGTGTGATAAAAGCTTTTCCATTCATTGTGTCTCTGAGTTTTTGCTCCTTCAACTGTAAAATAAACCCCTGTACTTCCTATGTAATAAAAAGACCCATCCATTTTACATAGGCTGAGATTTTTGTTCTTGTCATTTTTCAGTCGTTTCAGACTCTCCATGACCACATTTGGAGTTTTCTTGGCAAAGATACTGGAGTAGTATGCCATTTCCC
Source organism: Pseudochirops corinnae (assembly GCA_028646515.1). Classification (NCBI taxonomy): domain Eukaryota; kingdom Metazoa; phylum Chordata; class Mammalia; order Diprotodontia; family Pseudocheiridae; genus Pseudochirops; species Pseudochirops corinnae. The sequence goes on along the minus strand of CM053585.1, from coordinate 304,216,963 downwards.
TCTCTAGCTCGTTTTATAGATGAGGAAACTGTGTCAAGTGACCTGTCCGGGGGTCACATAACCAGGAAGTGTCTAAAATAAGATTTGAACTCACAAAGATGAGTCTTCCTAATTCCAGGTCTAGTGCTAGTGGGTACACAGTGCCATCTACCTGCCCATAGGTCAAGATAGTTTCCTTTTAATGAGGTAAGGAAGCCATCCTCTGGAAATAATAATAAGAACAGTGGTAATAGCACTGTGCAGATATTATCTCACTCAATCCTCACGACAACCTTGGGAGGTAGGTACTATTATTATCTTAATTTCACATTTGAGGAAACTGAGGCAAACAGGTTAAGCAACTTGCCCAAGATCACAGAACTAGGAAGTGTTGGAGACTGGATTTCAACTCAGGTCCTCCTGACTTGAGGTCCAGGGTTCTATTTACTACACCACCTAGCTGCCCAGAGGAGTAGGCTTTGACCCATTTATGTTACTTCCTTGTTTTTTAAGACTTTGGAGGATTGGTGGAATCCCCACTGCCCCATGGAATCTTTCTGATCTAGCATTGCTGCTATCATTGAATTGCAATGAATATTGCTGAATTTTGCCCTTATTGGATCTTTCCTATATTTATGTTCCATGAGTATTTATCCCACTGTGTGTTCCAGTTCTGATTCTGGATCACTGGAATGGGAGGCCTGGGACAGAATGTTTCCCATTAACCAAGAGGATTGGATTTGAGTGACTTTATGGTTCTCATGGTTGAAGTGAGGGAAGGGTGATGACGAAGTAAAGGAGCCTCTTGTGATTGCCTGGCCCAATACAGGAGTCAGCTTCTACCTCAGCTCAGGCTGTCATCACCTCTTAACTAGATCACTGCAGTAGCTTTCTAATACATCTCCCTCTCTCAAGCCTCTCACCTCTCCAGTCTATTTTACACACTGCTGCCAAAGGAGTTTTCCTTAACTGCAGATTTGACCATGTCCCTCCCCTACTCAGAAAACTCCAGGACCACCTTCTTGCCTTTAGGATGAAATACAACTTCTATGCTTGTCTTTCAGTCTTTTACCACACAGCCCCAGTCTATCTTCCCAGCCTCATTGTGCATTACTACCCTGCCCGTACTGTGCCACATGGCCAGATTGGCCCTCTCTCTTTTCCTCATCTCCAGAGTTCCATCTCTCACTCCCGCGTTGCGATTCTTGCCCTCCTCCATTTCTGGAACTCTCCCTTCTTTACCTCTGCCTCACGACATCCCTTTCTTCCTACAAGATGCAGCTCAAGTCCCATCTTCTGCATGAAGTCTTTCCTAAATGTCCAGATGCTAGTACCCTCCCTCACAAACTACTTTCTCCATAACTTAAGGTGTTTTTGTATTTGTTAAAGGTCATGCTTGTCTGAGCTTCTTGGGTGTTAGTGCCCTTCATGAGCAGATTAGGAGTTTGCTAGAGGCTAGGATCTCCAGTTCTAACTCCAAATACTCGGGCTTCTTTGCTAGCCCAATGCTTTCGTATGTGAGAACTTGACTTTGGAGAAGGATTGTTTTGCTTGGTTCAGTGTCAGCCCTATCTACTATGAAAGAAATATTCATTAATTAAATAATTCAATATTGAGGGATACCCTGAGGGTTGGGGATTCGTTCATATCCTTCTATTGTATTGAGCTGTGAGTCACATGGCTGGTGTGTGAGACAACATGGAGGGATATAGCAGACAAGATCTTCATCTAAACTAATTCCTGACTGGGGAGAGAGGGTCTTTTAACATGAGAGGAAATCAGTAGTTCTCCTCTAGGGTAGGAATCAATGGAGGAATTTGACTGACACCTCTTATCACATACATATATTTGTAGGACATTTCCTAATTATCAAGGTTGAGTATCTCATCTCCCAGAAGCAGTGTCTATGATGAATCAGTGATATTCTAGGAAAAGAGCTTTCTTGTAGTTTCTTGGATATATCCTCCAAAAAGTCTTACCTGATAAGGTTAAACTATTTTTAGGTATAATCTCAGTTGACCCTCTCCAGGGATTATATTATTCTTTTATTATTCTATTAAAATAAAAACAGAATAATGTTCTATTATTAGAATAAATGTTATTATTAAATAGAATAATAGAATTACTTTATTTATTGCATGGAGATGCCTGAACCTTTTGCTTCTCCAAAAGGTTCAGTATGTACCAGAGAACCAGTTTGGTTCTTCATTAATTGCAAGGTCTCTTCCCCCGGGGTGTTTTGGACCTCTCTTTCCTTTGGGTTTAGGGGAAGAATTATCAAGATGGTTTTATTTTTTAATGATATGGAAGAGTAAAAACTATCTTTACTTAATTATGGGGAAAGCAAATTCTTCCTGAAAGAAAGAGAATCCCTTAGCTGCCTTGGTAGCAATTTTGAGTTACTTTGGAGAATGGTAAAGAGGAGTTTCCATTCAGTCTTAACAAGGAGGAGGAAGACTAGCAAAGACTAGCAAAGGAGCAAAGATCTGTTATCATTCCTCTGAAAGGACTCTCAGGGAAGGGTAGGTGAGCTGGGGAACACTGACTATGGGGTGAGTCCCTATATCGATTCCTGCCCTGGCACAATTTGAAATCAAGAGGTTTGTGACCTCTTAGCTACCTTGCTACAGATAACCCAGATCAGTGACAGGTGACTATTACAGGTATTATCTTTAGTATTGTGTCTAAGATGCCCTAAATGCTGCTCCTATTCCTCTCTTGCTATATACTGCACTCTGTGATAAGTTCTGGGGATAGAAATCAAAAAACTAAACAAGATAATACAGTTTTGTGAAACAGGAGGCCCAGATATTCTGACTTACTTGAATTCAAAGAAGGAAGAGCTCACTTGGGTGGTCGGCAGGGAGTTTACCAATGGGAGAGCATGCTGAGCACATGAACTAATGAAAAGATATTACTTCTAACCTTCAATCCTTTCCCATTCATCCAATATAATGGCAAACCCTTTTATTTCTGTTTTCCTAGCACCAAGTAGAGTCCTTGAAAAATAATAAGCATTTTATAAATGCTTGTTGATGGATGAATAATGAATACACACATATATATCATCTCATGTATGTAAATGTATACATACCTATATATCATTTTAATTTTTAAAAATCAGTTTCCTCACAACTATACTTTGAAATAGATAATTCTAATTTATAGATGAGGAAAAAGGGAGTCAGAGATTGATATCCAGTGATCTGTTCAATAAGTCCACAATTGTCATAAGCACCCGGGTTTTCTGACTCCTCTAATGTTCTTTCCATGTCACAATGGATTACTGGAAAAACAGGGAAGAAAGGGAAATACTTGGTTCTGCCTTCCAAATAAGTCAGAAAAGAATGTGCTGACAGAGCATTCAGTATGACTATTATAGGAAGTGGGTCCCCATTAATCCAGTTTCACAAAATGACTCTATTTTCTGTGAGAAGGTTGGCAAGATAAGCCCTCAGAAAAATTGTAAAATGACAGCGCTCTTTACATGGAACTGTAGCCTCCTTTTCTGATCCCACGTTCATGCCAAGGCTCTCTGGCTTCTTTTAGCCTCTCCTATCAGAAGGAAAAGTAATCCGATCAATTCAGTCCCATGAATACTGAGATTCTAATTGACACTAAGATGTTAGCAATTTAATAAAATGTAAATACACCTAGAGGTGGTCAGACATCATCATTATCGTTTGTACTATAAATATTACTAATAAGAATAATACCCCAATGTCAATTTGCTATTAAGTATGTTGACATATGCAGTCAATAGACTTATAACAACTTTGTAATGGAAATAGGGCAGGCATTATTAGGGCTATTGTACAACAGAGTAAACAGAGTCTTTGAGAAGTGACCTGTACGATATCATATTACCAGTAAATTACAGGACTGAAATAAAAATCCTGGGTATCTCCTGACTCACTAACACAGGGCTTTTCTTCTTGTACCGCATTGACTCTTATAAAGGGAACCCAGGGAGGGAATAGTCCTTTACCCAAAGGAATGACTTACTAGTGACACTATTTTAGGTCCTGTAACACCTGCATTAAGGAGATACATTGGGTTGGGAATAGATCAGATCTTTCTAGTTTCCCTCAAATTCACCCCAGCTTCCCCCTTTTCAAACTTCTCTATTACTGTTGAGGATACCACCAGGCTCTCCATTCTCTAGGTTCCCAACTTTGGTGTTATCCTGGACTCCTCACCACTCTCCTGATGTCATTGGTCCTCTGAGAACAAAGGATAAACAACCACAAACACTCTCTGCCTCCCAAATGCAATCTATTACTGTCAATGTCACCTTTGCAATACCTCTTGAATATACCTCCTTCTCTCCTTTATTCTGTCACCTCTGGTACAGCCCTTTATTACTACATATCTAGATGATTGCAATAGCCTACCATTGAGTCTGCCTGCCTCACTCCAATCCATCCTCCATTCAGCCACCAAAGTGATTTTCCTAAAGCTAAGGTCCAACTGTGTCACTCAGTAACTCCAGTGGTTCCCTATCACTTCCCAGATCAAATATAAAATCTTCTATTTGACATTCAAAGCCCTTCTATAACCTAGTCTCCTCTTACCTTTTCAGTCTTCTTAAACCTTACTCTTCACTGAGTAATCTTTGATCCACTGACACTGGCTTTCTGGCTGTTCCATGAACAAGAGATCCCATCTCTTAGCTCTGAGCGTTTTCTCTGGCTGTCTGTCATGCCTGGAGTGCTCCCCCTTCTCATCTCCAGTCACTGGTTTCCCTTAAGTCCCAACTAAAATCCTACCTTCTACAGGAAGCCTTTCCCAAATAGTCTTAATTCTAGTACCCTCCACCTCTTAATTATTTTCTATTTATCCTATAATATGGTGTGTTTGTCCTCTTTCATTTGGTACTGGCTCCCCCATTGGATTTTGAACTCCTTAGGGACAAAGACTATGTTTTGTCTCTTTTTGAATACCCAGCAGTTAGTACAGTGCCTGTCATGCAGTAGGCACTTAGTAAATGTTTATTGACTTTCTATCCCCGAGTGACAACTTTTTATCTTCTGAGGATAGATTTGATGATGAAGATGATGATAATAATAATATCTTTTATTTATACTGCTCTTTAAAGTTTGCAAAGCCTTTGACATACATCATCTCTTTTAATCTCTCACAGCAAGCCATTGAAGTAGTTACTTTTATTACTCTCATTTTACAGAAGGGGACCTCAGGGTGGTTTCTCCAGGGCCAGACAGAACAAATACCTCAAGCAAGATTTGAACTCAGTTCTTTCTAACTCCAAGTCTAAGTCTATCCACTGCTGCCCTTAGCTGCTTCATTTGACTTTGAGAAATAGCTATTAGTCGATCACAGAACCATAGAATATTAGAGTGCCAGTCCTCCAGATTTCAAGGTTGGAAGACACCTCAGTGACCATTTAATCCAACTTGTAATGCCATGCATGAGCAGCTTCCCAAAAGAATGCTACACATTACACTTGTACATGAAACGAATTCTCACTATACCATACCAGACACGTGGTTATTGGGTCTCTGCTTAAAGATCTCTAAGCAGGAGCAGCCCTCCTCTTCTTGAGGAAGCCCATCCACTTTTGGGTAACTCCAATTGTTAGGAAGTTTTCCCTGACAAAGTCTAAATTTACTCCTTTGCATCTTCTCCCTAACATCCCTGATATTTTGCCCTTTGAGGACAAGTAGACCAGATATAATCCCTCCTCCACGTGACAACCTTTCCCATACTTGAAGGCAGCTGCCATGGGCCCCTGAGACTTCTCTTGGACGACCATGCACGTATCTTTCAACTGATATTTGCATTCATGAATTCAAGGTCCTTCACCATCTTGCTTGCTTTCCTCTGAATACTCTACAGCTGATCAATGTACTCCTACTATGGTGCCCAGAACTGAACAAAAGACTCCATATGAAGTCTGAAAGAGCAGTGGGACTAACAGCTCTCTACTCCTGGAAACTATATCCCTCTTAACACAGCCAAGGTCACATTAGTTTTTCTGGCTGCTGCATCACATTATTGACTCAAATTGAGCTTGTGGTTCACAGAACCCTAGAATGACAAAGCTGGAAATCTCCATCAAGGATCAATTAAAGGCATCCATCCCACCCTAAGGTACCTTGGTACCTTCTCTATAGTGCTCCCTCCTCCATGGCACCTTCTCTAATTGTCCCATTATTATTCAGTCACATCTGACTCTTTGTTACCCCATAGACCATAGCACACTGATGCTGTCCATGAGTTTTTCTTGGCAAAGATATTGGAGTGGTTTGCCATTTCCTTCCCTAATGGATTAAGGCAAACAGAGATTAAGTGACTTGCCCAGGGTCACATAGTGTCTGAAGCCAGATTTGAACACAGGTCTTCCTGACTCCAGGCCCAGAACTTTATCTACTGAGCCACCTAGCTGCCTCCCTAATTCCACTAGCTAAAAATAATCTCTCCTTACACTTTATTACATCTTGTATGTATATTGCCTATACATCTCTGATGGATGCCCCTGTCATATTCTACCCTGCCTCAAACTGATTTGTATACATCTCACACAACCTAGTAGATTATAAACTCTTTGAGGGCAAGGGACTATGTTACTTTTTATCTTTGTGTCATTAGCACCTAGAATAGTGCTTTGTATAGGAGACATTTAATGACCAGTGTTGATTAGGATTTTAAAAGATTGTAAAGCAATTACTATATGACCTCTCAGGTTAATGTTATAACTGGAATGGAGCTCAAAAATCATTGGTCCAACTCATTTTATAGATGAAAAAACTGAGGCCCACACAGTTATAAATGACTTGCTTAAGATCATGTTTTCTTTCTGAGTAATGGAAAATAAAATGGGTCTCTGAGAATAAGGAAATGTAGCATGCCCAAGCCCCATAATCTCTGGATGAAGTTCTTGTCTTCTATGAGGCAGCGCCATGGGGCACTGACTTCAAATTGGGAAACCTGGGTTTATATCTTAATGTTAATACTTACTTGCTATGTAATCCTAGCTAAGTCATTTAGCATTTCAGAACGATGGTTTGTCATCTATAAGATGAGGAGACTAGCACTTTGGATTGCCTCTCTCACAGGACAGTTGTCAGGAAAGGCTTTGTAAACCATAAAGCTCTATGTAAAAATGTGAATTATTTGGAGAAGGGAGTATCTGGACCTAGTCTCCAGGGTATTTGGCTTTGGGCTCTGTGCCTGCAGCTGACCAGTTCTCCTGGCTGGAAAAGCAGTGTTTGGGGCCAATACTGTGTCATAACAAAATTGGAAACATCTTTCCAATTATAAGCCGTGGTTTCATAAGGATTTTTGTCAATGAAGCCCTCAGCTCCAAGGCAAACAATATATTGCCAGCCTAGGCAGGATAGCAATGAAAAAAATTCCAAAAAACCTCATTTCTAAGTCTAGTTTAGATGAAATAAGAGATAAAATCAAGGATCTACTAAATTCTAAAGAGGGAAAAGTTGAAGAATATTAGGTCATTTAATTTTTTTCATTTTAAGTAAACTTCAGAAAGTATAGCTAACAGCCCAATAGAGGTCACAAACTATTGATATCTCAAATGAATTTTTTTAAAAAGGAAATAGGACTACTTAGACTGGAATTCTGAAAAGCCCTTTTAAGTTTTTTTGCATGTCTCCAAATAGCAGAACAATTATACTAAAAAATTAATTCCAAACAGTTGGTATCTGCTTTAACTGTCACAAATAAACACATTCTCCCATAATATTTTGCGAATAGTATAAAAATATTTCAAGACCTGCACCCAATATTATGTGTGGCCGCCTGTGCTATACATACACACCACAGGAAGAAAGGTAAAAGGAACCATAAAACAGTACCCTGAAGGTCAGGCTTCTGAGAGCTATTGAAGATCTATAGAAAGGTATTGGAAAACTACATTAATATTTAGCTGGGACACATGGGGGCAGCTAGGTGGCACAGTGAATAGAATGCCAGGCCTGAAGTCAGCAAGACTTATCTTCACGAGTTCAAATCTGCCCTCAGACACTTACTAGCTGTGTGACTCTGGGCAAATCACCTTACCCTGTTTGCCTTGGTTCCTCATCTGTAAAATGAGCTAGAGAAAAAAATGGCAAGCTACTCCAGTATCTTTACCAAGAAAACCCCAAATGGAATTACGAAGACTTGGACACAACTGAACAACAACAGACAGTAAAAATCTTGAACACCCTAGTGCCCAATTAAAGGCAATGAAAATGAAACCTACTGAGAAGGGAAACCCCCCTCCCCTCCAATCTAGATTTTCTTAATCATCTGTTGGAAGCAAAAACCACAAGGTTAGGATAACACAAAGAGTCAAAGCAACACAAAGACCAAAATAAACAATTCAACATCAATCAAAAAGTTCACTGCAAAGGCTTGGAAAGTAAAGAAATCAGAGACAAGAAAGAACTCCCAAAGGAGGAATATGGTGAAAATTTCTTGTTGTTCATATGATTGCAAGAAGTCCAACACAATGAAAACACAAATTGGATCAAACGAGAAACAGAAAGCGTGAATGTTGTTCATATAATGAATGACAGAGCAATTATGGCAAGGGAGATGACCAACTCTAGCTTTTCTGTAGAACTGGAAAGAGTCAGAGCAGAGTCTGAATATCATTTAGACTCAATAAGATTCAAAATTATTAGCTCAAAAACTTAATCATAGCACATTAACTACCATTAATTGAGGCATTTCTCTAGGAGAAGGCATCATGTATCTAGTAATGAAAAATGAGAATACCCAGAATTGACCCCTCCGAACAGAGGCCAATTACATGTTTATGTACTTTATACAATTCATTTACAGTTTGTATCATTAAAAATATCTACAAACACTTACAAAAACAATTATTATTCTCAGAGCAAAAAGAAATGGCCAAAAAATCTCAGGCCAAAAATCACTCAGAATAGTGATTTGTTATCGATTGGGTAACTGTTGAACAAGAAGCACAAAAGGGTCATAAGATCTACACCAATGGTATGAAACACAAATAGATGAAGATCTCTGCTGGGGTATAGTGACTTAGAAAGCTACAAATTAGCATTATCAATATTGTTTCATTTTTTTTTCTTATTTTGTTACACATTTCCCAATTACATTTTAGTCAGATGGTGCTGGAATCTGACTTTGGTTGGAATACACCTCTGGTCTGCCATGCCTTTATTGATTACTTCAAAGTCTGTTTAATCCCACACTCATGGTTTATTTACATTCTACAAATAGAAGCTATCTCAAGAGTCTTGATGGCATTTTAAACTTTAATGTTATTAAAACTATGGTTAAGATAGTTGCATAACTGTATAATTGAATATAATTGAATAACTTGAATAATTATGTACTATTTGGAATATTGTGTATATCAAACAGAACCCAAACACAATGAAAACATTAGATTATTTGATGCCCATATGGAAAAGAATTCTCTATTTTTAAAAAATGCCACAAATGCAATAGTGAAAAGAACAATTGATATAAAAATCTAGGGAGATAGTTTAAGCCCATTATGGTTCAAGAGAAACATGATTTTTCAAAATGTCATCTATGCTCAATAAATGTAAGAATTATTAATGTGCATTAAAGCAAGATTGACTATTCTTGGAGTAGCCTGGTGAGACCTACTGGGCTGATTCTTGCTCAGAACCCTCTCCCTTGATGGGAGGGGGCCAAAGTGTTAAATGATATGGCAATGACTATAATAAGCACTCCTAATGAAATGCAGAGAAAGTGGTACATGAGAAAGGCACAGAACCTGACAGTATTTAAGAGCCTGTAAGGGGATCTATCTAGAACCCTGCCATTCTTTGTGATGGTTTTTAGAAGTCCCAATGTATTTTATTAATATTCTTGAGGGTATAGTTTTCCTCCTGCTCCCATATACCCAACTTCATCCTATCTTAGAATAAACAAGGTTTAGTTATCAGACAAAGGTTTTTGAGTTCTTGGCCAGATTCTAATTCTAGAGACCTCCCAAACCCCTTAAGGTACTAAAGAACTCTGAGGAGGGGTGAAAGGGAAAATATACCTGGCCTTCAGGCAGTGAAAGTCAATATAGTCCTAGTTACACTTGTTTATACCTTTGAGAATATCAGAATCATTTTCCAATACTCCCTTCCTACACCCCAACCCCCCATGAATGCTTTCTCCTTGAGTAAGACAGAAAACTTGAACAAATCAACAGAGCAATCACATCTAATGAGTATATTTTCTCCTGACAGGGGTCTGAAGGAGCCAACTGATTGTTAAATTTTTCAGTGTGAAAATTTACACCTCAGAAATCAGTATGTACTAGAAATCAGGACTTGATTTGTTATTTTGTTGATTGTCTAGACAAGGAAGTGATGGAGAAAATGTTCGTAATGCAGATTAAAACTTTAAAGATGAAACTTTTTTTTTTGGAGGGGGGAAGGCAAGACAATTGAGGTTAAGTGACTTGTTAAAGGTCATACAGCTAGTGTGTCAAGTGTCTGAGGTCGGATTTGAACTCAGGTCCTTCTGACTCCAGGGCTGGTGCTTTATTCACTGCACCACCTAGCTGCCCCAAAGTGAAACTTTTTATAGAGCCAGTTGTTAAAACATTTTTCAGCACACCCTTAGTCTTCCACCTCCGTACCAAGAGAATGCAAATATATTCCACCTTCCTTTCTCTGACACCAAGATTGATTATTGTAGATCCACATTGAGTCATGAGTTTCTATTGATCCTTTCCTTGAGTCCTTCAAAATCCAAGAAACCAAGGTTTCCCATTAGACTACATGTACCTGGCTTTCCTTTCCTTTTCTATCATAAATATTAACATGAAATGGTCACTTCTGCACTCCTGCCAATGATCCTCTTCTATTTCCAGAACCATTATCCCGCTTTGTCAGAATCAACTTCAGTTTTCCTCTTTGTTCCCTCCACCTTTTAAAGCATGCCTTCTTGGCTTGCCTTCATAATATAATTGTCATTTTATTGTGAAGGCAAGCCAAGAAATCATTAACAGCTCTGCTTTTGGCAGAGAGAAAGCTATAGCAGATGTTCAGATCATTGAAGTCCCCTATCACTAATAGATCATGCTCCATGCCAGGTTTGTGAGGTTTTCAAAATTCCTCATCTATTTACTTCGGCTGTCTAGGTGGTCTATAGTATATTCTGATGACAACATTGCTTCTGTTTCTGCCTCTGTTCAACTTCAACCAAATTCTCTCTATCAGATCTCCATCAGAGAGTTTCCTTTTTCTCTAGTTTCTGGGTTTCCTCATATGAAGAATATCTTCTAAACGTATATTACTTCTTCCTATTCTTTTGCTTGTCTGGTTCCTTTGAAAGCCATACTAATTCAGAGACATAATCATGAGTCTCATTCTACCAAACCAAAGACTATTTAAGAAGTCAAATTTAAATCAATTATATTAGGATATTTAGTTCATGTTAGTTACCTCCCACATCTTATTTATAAATTTGTTTATAAATATCTGAGGTCATGGTTTTTATTCTTGAAATTTTATCTTGTGATTTAGTCTGCCTATATTCTAGCTGCTCTATCTAGATTGATTGACAGAAAGAATCAATTTTCCTTTTTCCCTTTTCTTATCACTTTAAAGCTCCCTTCATCGTACAAGAACAGTAGTTTCCCTTCCCACCCCAACTGATGTGGCTAGAAAGAGTTCAGACTGTAAGTATAGTCTCAAAATGTTAAGGAATTTTCTTACAATGAATGAATTAACAAATGAAAAACTTTGTCAAGCACATTCCATATAACAAGCAAAAAGCTAAGTTCTTGGGAATATGAATGCAAAAAGCAAAGATAATTCCTAAACCCAAGAAGCTTATTAGAAGGAATACCATTCAAAATGGTGACCAGGTTAAGGAACTTTGATCAGAAAGTTGCCAGTATGTAGGAGAGTATATTGACATACCCTATTCAGGAACAATGGCAGAGTTGATGTGGTCAAGATTTACAATTCTCAAAAGGAGGAAAATGTAAGGGTACTTGTGTCAGCAACACCACTAGTGAAACTATAAATAGTTGGAGGGTTGGAAATGAAGGGAAGCATTCCTGTCATAGCTATCTAGGAGAGCCAGGCTGTGGGGGATGTTCAGGGAGAACTAGCACCTTTGCTATGAGGGCTTGTCAAGCCCTTTTCAGGAATGTTCATCCATCTTTGGTGTCCAGTTGACTCTCAACTCTCACCTGACTCCCCAAAACTGCAGCATGTTCAGTGGTCACACCCTAGTAAACTGTTCTGTCTCAATAAATGGGCTAAATCAGGTTGAGGGTAACTTACAAACCTGAATCCCATTGAAGATTTAGGGGACTATCTCCCTTCTGTCATGAGTCACTGCTACCACCTATAATAGATTCAATCTCATCTTCTTCCCTTTAGCAACTATGGAAATTCAAGAGATCCATCTGAGCCATCAAAGGTCCTAGTAGTGACTGGGCCTCAGTAGCAGTGTTTCCAGGGCATCAGTGGCTGACAAGCTGTACCAGCAAGCACCCTAGCATACCCAGGATGGCTGCTAGCACATATTCTTAGATCTGCTTTTCTAAAGGAAAGCAATAATCTTACTTTAATCAATCTTACTTTAATCAATCAAACATATATCATTTACTTAGTTCAAGGAAACAGTCAACACCCTGAACTTCAGAGAACACAAACAGAAGTTACAAGGAGACGAAGAAACAGATCAGCAGATGGGCTTCCAGCCCTCTGACCATTACATCCATACCTAGTTAGTTACAGAGAGGGAAGCACCAACATCTGGGTTTTCAAAGCGAGGGGGCTCAATGGCTGCCCAGAGTCTCATCTGGCCAAATCACACAACTCTTTCCAAAGTTAGCCCCAAAGCAAAAACTCACATCAGGGTATATATAGCCTTCTCCTGGGTCAGAGAATGTCACAATCCTCTTGACCCACTGTCCAATCACAAAGTAACAAGGTGTGGGCATTCCTGAAGAACAAACCTCCCACAACAAGCTCCATGTGACCACATTCACCTTATTAAGGGGCAGAGAATATTTTCAAATCAGGGAAGGTTCTCAGAGTCACTTAAGCCTATCAAGGGGCCTAGGGACAGGGAAGATCTTCAGATTCCCATAACACAAGCAGAAATTGTCATGGGGTTTGAAAGATACAGGTATGAACCAACTAGACAGAAAGAAAAGGCAGCTTCAGGATCCTACAAAAGAGGGCACTGACCTCAGAGCCCAGAAGAGACCCAAACTAAGTTGTCCAGGCTCACTTTGCAAGAAAAAGGACTCAAATCCCAGGCTTTTGATCATAGTCTGATGTCTTTTCTGCTAAAGAGTGCAGCCTTTCAAAAGAAAAAGTTAACGTTCCCTCCAAAGCCCACCTGGATCATCTAAATGCTTGTCTAGCAAGTTACCATGCTTTCACTGCCCTGTAGCTGTATTCTGACTTTCAAGGCCTCTGCCAAAATGAGAAGCACAATCCGTCTTCTCTCTCTGGGACAAGAATTACCTCCCCTTTTAATAGAGTTTGGGCCCAAGACAAAAAGAATGTGGTATTTGTTTCCAGGATTATTAAATTACATATATAATATACTTCCTGAGAATGTACAGTATTAGGAGAGTTTATAACTGAATTCATCCCAACCATACTCTGGTTTCTCCTAATGAGGATAATGATTACAGGGCTTAACTATAATTCTGTATTGATTCTTTTGTGAATGGGAGACTTTTGCTGGCCAGTTTTTGGAGGGCTTTAACAAAAGGCATCTTTAACTTGTATAAACATTGTTAGTTAAGGTCTCACCCAAACTCGTTTTTTTGACTTAGTACTCTCTTTTCAACCTATTTAATATAGCCCAAACAATAGCAAGATCAGATTAAACAGCAGTTTACACCACTGGGGGAAGGGGAGAGGAAAATGAAAGCTGAAGTAGGGGGGAAAACAGTTAATTCCATCCTGTCAGCAGTGGATATTAAAGATTATTAGTTAGCATGCTTGATTATGTGTAAACCACAATGGTGGTACTGTTAAATTTTGATTTAATTTTCACAAAGGTAAGGGAAACCCTAAGCTTGACGACAACCTAAAAGTATCAGCTGTAAATCTTTGTTACTTTTTCAAAAGTTCCTGGTGGAGAGGCAGCACGGTGTAGTGGATAAGGCACTGGACATGAAGTCAAGAAGACCTGAGTTCAAATCCTGCCTCAGATATCTATTGGCTATGTGACCTTAGAAAAAGTCTCTTAAGTTCCATCAAACAAGGTTCTGACTATAGCCAAGATAAGTCTGGATAAGGCAGGGAAGCTCTCTGACAGGTTGTGATTGGTTAATAAATTCAGCAATAGCTCTTTGATTTCCAGTCTAAAAAAGTGGATGTCCCCTTATACACTAAAATATATTTAGAGTAGTATTTTTTTTTAATGATAGCAAAGAATTGAAAACAAAATTGATGACCATCAATTGGGGAACTGCTAAACAAACAGTGCTATGTAAGTGTCATAGAACATTTTGTCATTGTTGTTGTTTGGTCATGCAGTGTGTCCAACTCTTTGTGACCTTATGTAGGTCACATGAGGTCCATGTAGATCATACTGTCCATGGTGTTTTCTTGGCAAAGATACTGTAGTGGTTTGCCATTTCCTTCTCCAGTAGATTAGGAAAATAGAATTTAAGTGACTTGCCCAGGGTCATACAGCTAATACATGTCTGAGGCTGAATTTGAGCTCAGGTCTTCCTGATTCCAGGTCCAGAGTTCTATGCACTGAGCCACCTAGCTGCCAATGGAACATTACTAAATTGTAAAAAAATAACAATTATGATGAATACAGAGAAACTTGTAAGGTCTGCATGAACTCACTGAGAAATGAGTTTTACTCAGGTAAACAAAGACAAGAATATACACAATGACTAAAATATATATGGAAAGAACAACCCCACCTCCCCACAAAGAGAGAGAGAGAGAGAGAAGCAGAGAGAGAGAGAAAGAGAAGCAGAGAGAGAGAAATCAAATGCGAATATTGTAAAGTTACATAAAAAATAAATGTGGGGAATCTAGGTAGCACAGTGAATAGAGCACTGGTCCTGGAATCAGGAAGACCTGAGTTCAAATTTGACTTCAGACACTTAACACTTACTAGCCGCATGACCTTGGGCAAGTCATCCCAAATGCCCTGCCTTCCCCCTCCAAAAAGCAAAAAAATAAATAAATAAAATAAATGTAACTCAGAAAAAAATATGAGAAAATACCCTTCGCAGAGGTGGGAGCTCCATGGATGTGGCACGTTACATATTGCGTGTCTTCAAACTTTTTTTGATATATTGATCAGTTATGTTGTGTTTTTAAAAGACAACTTTTTCCTTTTGTCTTAAAAGCATTTATTATATGGGATGGCTCTCTGGGGGATGGGAAGAAGGTTATGGTGGGGGGAGGGGGTAATCATGGAAATGGGGAAAAAACTCCAAAATATTAATAAAAGCTTTAAAAAAAAACAATGGGGTCAGTTTTTTGCCTTTTCCTCAATGTTAAAAAACAAATGCTTCCCTCCCACTCTACCACCCCCCAAACCCCACCTCTATCCCAAACAGTGCCCAACTCTTCCAGCAATATACTTTTAGAGGTAGGCAGTAGGTGGCATTAGTGAGCAAGGCAGGCTGAACTGTCAGTGCTCTGGGGAGGTGTGGCTTCCTTTCAGCTCCCTCCTCCTGGAGAAGAGTGGTTTTCCTTTCCAATTCAGTCCTCCAAGAATGATGGTCACTGGTTTGAAAATGAAAGTAAGCTACCCAGGCGCTCCTCCTTCGTAAGTCGCCGCTCTCAGTGGCTTATAATTTATTTCTAGGAGTAGTTGAACCCCAACTTCATATGCAAGACTTAAACAGACTAATATCATTCTGAGAACTCTAAGCACCCAGATCAGCTTCTGATGGGCAGATCTTAACTTGGGGTCTGCGAACTAAAAAAAAAATGATAGTATTTCAGTGTAACTGATTTCCTCTGTGATCCTATGTATTTTATTTTATGCATTTTAAAACATTATTCTGAGAAGAGGCCCATAGGCTTCATAAGACTGTCAAACAGGTCCGTGAAACAAAAACAGGTAAAAAATCTCGGCCCTAGAACAAAGGATGTTTTCCTATTAGCCTCTCTATTCTAAAAACTTAAATGAAACACACAAATACCTTAGCATTTCTGCTAACCAACAGCATCTTAGAATAGGTAAATGAGTTCTAGATGGTATACAATCTTATATGAATGCAGCAGATAAACTATCACTATATCTGCCCACCTGGCTAACCAGAAGATGGGAACAATGGCTTTGTCAGAAATGAGAAGGAAAAGGTCCCTGGATCTTCTCCATTCTTGGTGTTGGCTCTTACAACTCCAGAGTTGTACGTCCCTGATGCTGCCATTTCTGCTATATCATAAAAGGAGATTAGTTCAGATCTTCTGACTAGGCTCTCATGGTTTGTCTCTTCTCTTTAGTGCTCAGTTCTCAGGTCCCTTCTTTCTTCTTGCCTGGATCTGGCATCTTCTAATTTCTAGGACCATTTTTAACCCCATAAAAGTTGGAAAGGACAAGCTTGGGAGTCAAGATCAGTCCCTCCCATAAGATTTCCCATCCAAGGCAAGGAATATTCCAAATTACTCCATTTTTCAAAATAATGATACAAGCAAACACACCAACATGCCTTTATGTGCTAGTAGAGTAACGAGAATTATGACTGTATCACTTCATCCTTACATTAGTTTTGTTGTTGTTTAGTCATTCTTCAGTCACGTCCAACTCTCCATGACCCCATTTGGAGTTTTCTTGGCAAGGATATTGGAGGGGTTTGCCATTTCCTTCTCTAGCTCATTTTAGAGATGAGGAAACTGAGACAAACAGCTTACAAACTGAGAGCTAAATGACTTGCCCAGGGTCACACAGCTAGTAAGTGTTTGAGGCTGGATTTGAACTCATGAAGGCACTCTATCCACTGCACCTCCAAGGTGTCCCTTATATTAACTTATAAATGCATAGATCTATGGAATTACATTTCTTAAATGGAGTCACGGATTGGTAGAGCTGGAAGAGACTTTGGAAGTCAATCCCTCTCTTCCTGCCCAGCCTACTTCAGTGTCAACCCCTCCATGAAAAGCTTGCCTTGATTTCTCAAGATCAAGCAGATCCCTCCCTCCCCACAATTTTCAGGACATTTTGTCTAGTCCCTCCTTACTAATCATATTCTGTAGTACCTTGTATTTATTATTCATGCTTGTTTGTGAATTCCCCCTATTAGATTGTAATCTCTCTTATGGCAAGAACTCTGCTCTTTTTAACCTTTCAACCTTAACACTCAGTGCAGGTGTTCACACACAATAGATACCCAACAAATGTTCTGAAATTGTGGTTGAGGTGGCAGGGACCTTAGAATCTGAGGATGCTACAGTAGAGAAGAACCTTACAATCATAGAACACAGAAGGCATGTTCTAGGGATCACTTAGTACAAGGGTTGTCAAATATTGCTCTCCAGATAAGGATGGTTTTTACATTTTAAAACACAATAAAACTTTATTTAAAAATGTAAAAACCATTCTTAGTTCACATGTCTCACAAGGACCTCTGAGCAGTAGTTTGCCAACTCCTGAATTTGTTCCAGCCCACTCATTTACAAATGAAGAAAGTAAAGCCAAGAGGGAAGGCAATTTGCCTCATTTTCTACAGGTAATGAACTCTTTGAGTGGTATCAAGGAGAAGTTATATAAGGAGCAGAGCACTGCCAGCAAGAAGGTGCTAAATATAAAATTTTCTTCTGCCACAATCTCCACAGCTGTACTTCTCTGAGGCTGTACTGCAGCATCTGAATAGAACCTACATTTTCTTTTTTGTTTGTTTTTAAATAATATTTTAGTTTTTTCCAATTACATATAAAGAAGAATTTTAACATTCATTTTTTAAAAATTTTGAGTTCCAAATTTTCTCCCTTTCCTCCTCCTTTCCCCTCTCCCTGAGACAGTAAGCAATTTGATATAGGTTATATATGTGCAGTCATGCAAAACATATTTCCATATTAGTCTTGTTGTGAAAGAAGAAACAGACCAAAAGAAGAAAAAAAAAACACAAAACATAAAGAAAGCGAAAAGAGTATGCTATGATGTGCATTCAGACTCCATCAGTTCTTTCTCTGGGTATGGATAGCATTTTTCATCATGAGTCCATCATGGACCATAGATTTTCAAAGGCTACACCAGAAGAGTGTAACTTTGGCAGATTCACCCTGCTGAAAAAAGGCTTTGAGGATGGTCTGAAGGATCTACCAGATCTGATGGCTCAGAGAAGTCCTAACTAGGTACAGGGAAGCTCATCTTCAGTAGACTGACTTACTATATGGTGATTTCTTTATCCATAGCAACACATGAAACAATGAAAAATGCAAAATGTCCCTTTGTCTTGTGTAATCCCTTTCTGCAATGACTATAGCAGGATGATGGAAAAGGATACAAAGGTACAAGAATCAC
This sequence comes from Pseudochirops corinnae, assembly GCA_028646515.1. Classification (NCBI taxonomy): domain Eukaryota; kingdom Metazoa; phylum Chordata; class Mammalia; order Diprotodontia; family Pseudocheiridae; genus Pseudochirops; species Pseudochirops corinnae. The sequence continues at coordinate 304,198,531 of CM053585.1, read as the reverse complement.
AGAGTTTTTAAATCTATTAAAATTAACTTGATTCTTGGTTTTCCAAATGGAAGATCCATGTCCAATGCCCAATGTCTCAACATACTAGTAAATAAATTGAACTGATCCATATGGACATTTTCACTATAAACAGAACCAGGAGATACAAAGAAATTGGAGCTAAATGTCAGAAAGGCTCATAGGTTCCCTTTGGATGAGCATTTAAAAGTGTTAGTCATTTCATAACTTTGTTTTCTCACTTTGAAGTCTTCATCAAAGTGTAAGCAAAATGCCATCATGAAGTGAAATGCAAGTTATATACCAATAGCTATGTCATGGAGGATAAGGAGGAAGAGAAATTACATTAATTCAAAACTGTGCTCTAACTTGAATCATCATATACATCAGTACTTGGTGGCTTCAATCCAAAATTGGATATTGAGAGAATACTTAAAAATATGGTTCAGGATGAAGAAATCAAATATACCAGTGGCTTCCTAGATGCTTTATACCTATATTGCATAACAAAAAACTTTCTTTAAGAATATGCAAAGGTGCTGGATATAATAAGCATTGATTAATATAATAAACACAGAAATTGACAAGAAACGAGTCATTACTGGTATGAGTCACTTTCAAAGGGGTCTGTGTATAGTGAGATGATTGACTTGTTAAAGTCAATAGCACCTTAAACAAAAGGACTAGATGAGAAGGTCTGCACGTAATTAAAATAACTTCAAACAAGGGGATAAAGTAGCAAGGTGGAACAGTGAATAGAGTGCCAGGCCTGGAGTCAGGCAGACTCATCTCCCTGAGTACAAATCTTCTGATCCTTACCACCTGTGTGACCTTGGGCAAGCAACTCACTTAATCTCCCTCCATCTCAATTTCTTAATTTTACAGATAAGGATGTTGAACTAATGGCCCTGAAGGTCCCTTCCAGACTTAGATCTATGATCCTATGGTCTATTTAAACAAGCTTGTGGGAATTTTACTTCTAAAAATGGAGAATGGATAGTGAAATGCATATCAACATGGGCTATCAACAATTTCATGGAGAAGTTTAATTGATGTAAAATAATAACCACATTAAAGAGCCCAAAAGAGCCACGAAGACACCTCAGCCAGCAAATACTTCATCCCTTTGCCAAGAGAGAGAATGTGGCAGCCAAGGGAAATGTTGGTTTAGAATATATATAAACCCACTTGAAAATATGATGAAGAACAGATTTTTTAAAATTAACATGCATTTATTAAGGGCCTAATATAAATCAGGCACTGTGCTAGATATGTCACAAATATTATCTCATTATCTCATAACAACCCTGGGAGGCAGGTGTTATTTTTAGCCCCATTTTACAGATGAAGACATTGAGGCATTCAGAGGTTAAATGCCTTGCCATAGGTCATACAACTAGCAGTGTTTGAGACTAGATTTGAGCTTAGGTCTACCTGACTTGAAGGCCAGTACTCTAACCACTGTGCCATCTTATGAGAAGTATTGCTGTTTAATACAGTGGTGGAGAAAAAGAACCACGAGGATCATAGTCTAGTATTGGAAATGATCTTGAAGTCATCTAATCCAAATCTCACATTTCACAGATGAGGAAACTAAGGCTCAGGAGATTCAGTGATTTATTTGCCCAAGGTCACGTGGATAGTAACGGGCAGAGCTTGCATTTCAGCCCAGTTCTGGTGTTCAATCCTCTTTGCACTGCTATACCCTGCCAGAGAAATAACTATGGAGCTGAGCCACCCTGATCGGTGGGGGAGTGAGTGCACATTCACCTTGTCCACTATATCTACTCAGTCCCAGACTATGTATACATCACACCCGTATCCAAACCCCCTAATGCTTCCCCCCGGAAACTCTCTATCACAAGAATTACTGTCTGACCTCCTGCTCCATACTTCACAGTTTCTTTTCCTTTCCTTTTTCCACATCTTGATCTAGGAATAGCAATCAAATCAACCTACTGTGCCAATTGATGGCTTTATAGCTCTACTCACAATCTCTGTGACTTCTCAGATCAAGATTCCCTTTTCTGGTCACCATTCCCCTATGTGTGTTGTCTCCCTTCTACATAGGCTACTTGAGAGTAGAGACTGTCTCATTTTTGTGAGTATATAGTTCAGTGACTAACACATAATATGAGTTTAATAAATGTTTTTTCATTCATTCATTCAAAGAGCTTATTTTCATGCTATAGGAAGACTGGTTGGAAGAACTGAAGATGTTTAGTCTAGAGAAAAGAAGACTTAGAAGGGAAGTAGGGGAGAAAGGGAAGGGAACAAGCATTTCTACAGCACCATGTGTCAGATGCTATACTAAGCACTTTATACATAGTATTTCACTTGCTCTTCACCCAAACCCTACAAGGTAGGTGCTATTACCATCTTCAGTTCACAGTTGAAGAAACTGAGGTAATCGTAGGTTAAGTGAGTTGCTCAGCCATAATAGGGATCTTCAAGTATTTTAAGATCTGTCATATGGGAAAAGGAATTACTCTACTTGTCCCCAGAAGATAAAATCAAGAGAACTAGATTGAAACTATAGAGACAAATTTAGGCTTTTGAAAAGAATAGCCTAATAATTATAGCCATCCCAAGACAGAATGGGTTCCCCATTAGCTGAGGTTTTTATATAAAGACTGAATGGGAAGATATGTTGCAGATTCTTTTGGGTGCAAGGGTTGGAATAGATGGGGAATCTAAAGTCCCTTCCAACTCTGAAGTGTGGTAATTCTGTGTAAGCTTCACATAAGGGTAAAAATGGAAGGACAAGAGACAAGCTAAAAAATGGAAAAGATCTGTGAACATTTCTACAACAGTTTTCTTGTTAGAGACAGTAGAACTATTTTGTTTGTACTCAAACATCACAGTGCCTGATGTGCCGTATAAGAAAGTAGAAGTCTACTCAAAGGAAACCCATGTTGGCAATGACACAATTTTGAAGATGTTGAATAATATTTATTATCAAGATATCACAAGAACAAAATATCAAATAATTGGGGAAAAAAAGTCACAAATATTACTACATAAAAGGTAATTTGAGAAGTAATCAATCACCACTAACTCATATGCCTACTTTCTCATCTTTAGAAAATTTTTTGAGTATAATCTATGTGTTGAGGGCATCCAGGATCATGGTAGACCACATCTTTAGAGTATTAAAATTGACTGAAAAATGAGCAGATTCTTTTATAATTATTGTTTCTTGATTATTTTTAATAAGTGAATATCCTGCCATAAACTATTTCCTATACATTTGTTATGATCATACAAAATTTGCTAAGAGACTCAATAACAAAAATAATGTGCTTTGGCAGTCCTCTGGTTATTAATATTAAGCAGAGACATATACTCATCAATCAAATGCAATCCAACTCAGTCCAATCCAATAAGCTTTTATGAAGCATCTACTATGTGTAAGATTACAAAGAACAACAACAACAGCAACTCAATTCCTTTTCTCAAATAGCCTATTCTACCAGTGGGGGAAGGATTAAAAAAGGTAAACAGACGAGTATATAAATAATAATTTGAAGAGGAAGAAGCAAGCACTGACTAGTGCATCACAGCCAACATTTATATAGAGCCTTAGGACTGGCAAAAGGCTTTATATATTCATTTGTTATTCATTTGATATATTCATTTCATATTCATTTATATATTCGTTATGTATTCATTTGATCCTCACAATTATACTGAGATATATGCTATTATTTTCCCAATTTTCCAGATACAGAAATCAAGACTAAGAGAGGTGAAATGACTTGACCAACATTACACAATTAGTAAGTGCCTGAAGCAGGATTTAAATTTAGATCTTCCTAATTTCAAGTATCACATTCTGTTACAACACCTGGTTGGCATCAGAAAATGCTTCCTATAGGATATTACATGTTAACTGAGTCTCTTATTCCTCTTCTTCTTTCTCCTCCTTCTCTTCCTCTTAGTCCTCCTCCTCCTTCTTTGTTTATTTTTTTTTTAAAAGCTGGAACAATTTACTTTTTGTCCTGTGAAGTTTTAACTTTTGATTTCTTGAAATATAGCTCTGAAAAACAGGCTTTTAAAAAGTCCATTGTGTTTTAGATGGAGTTTCTTGACTACTCCTTTAAATGCAAATCATTCTGACTTTCATTGAATGGCCAATCATATCCCCAATCCAAGCCTCTGTAGCTCGTTGTTTAAGTTTTGACGGTTTAGAATGAGCATAAATGGCAAATTTTTTCTGTTCTGGCCAGAAACTCAGAGGATCTTCCCCTCCTAGACTGATATCTTTGTGATGGTAAATTGGACAATCTTTTGTCTCAACTCTTACCTAGTCTTTAGTCATTTAATGGGTGTTGCCTCAGACTAACAGAGACCGGGAAAAACCTTAATTTAGAAAAACCAAGGTCACTTACTGCATCCTGGACCATTGCCAATCACCTTGATCTTTGTCTTGCTCTTATGACTTCTGTGACTCTGGAAGAGAGAGTGAGGGTGACAACTTTGTGCAGCTTTGTTTCACTTACATCCAATATACACACAAGTCAATACGTCGTTCTCCTGATGCTTGATTGGTCTTTTTCAAGAATGAGAGACAAAAAACAATAATTATTTGTGGGTAATGCACTTATTGTATCAAATCCTAGAGTACTACAAGCCTGCCTTAGTGAGATTCAAAAATCACTCAAAAGTGTTGGGCTTACATATTGAGACAGTAAAAACCAAGCAGATAAAGAGTACCTATTCTCTAGGACAAAGATATACCCTATTGAGATTTCAACAAAAGTAAAGGTCATAAATGGCAAAGATAATGGGCAAAGTTCTTTCAGGTATAAATGAGGAATTGCCCACTTTGGATGGGGGTCTACTGCTTTAAATGACTCACATAGACTTCCTCATTACCTTTGTTCCTGGACATTTGTTTGACTAAAACTCAATAGGAATTTGAGAAATGTAATTTTTTGTCACTATAAGTTAGGTGGAGGTCTCTCATTGAGAGAACTCGGCTTTAAACAAAAAAGAATTACTGAACAGGAGAGCATATACCCCTTATCCCTGCCTGGGAGATGACAGACCTTAGAACTATGGTTCTGAGGAAACAACTGGAAAGGCCAATAGTTGGTTAAGAGTTTCTGCCTTTTATGAAATGTCACTATAAAACTTCATCTAAAAAGAATCCTGTAACACCCCATCTGGAAGACTTCAGTTATATTAAACAGAGACTGAGACTGGATATGATGGAGGCTACATAGAAGAATAAGCCCAGGAGTCCTGTGAGTCAATCATCTGACACATGCTGCTCCTTGTGAGGAGCAAACCCAGCAGCTGAGTGACTCATTCAGCCAACTCAGCATCAGATCAAACATCCAGCAGAGACATCATACTCTGTGAGGACCAGTCCAGACTAGCAGCAGAGCAACTTATGCATCACCAACATCAACTTCACACTCTGCAGTGAACTTTGTAGGGACCCTTGGGACAAAGAAATGATATCAAGATCCTGCTCTTCCAGAGTCAGCCACATACATTCTGTACCTGGGCAACTAGGAGGTATAGTGGATAAAACACTGGTTCTGGAGTCAGGAGGATCTGAATTCAAATCTAGCCTCAGATACTCACTTAACCTGGGCAAGTCACTTAACCCCGTTTGCCTCAGTTTCTCATCTATAAAATGAGCTGGAGAAGGAAATGACAAACTGCTTTAGTATCTTTGTCAAGAAAACCCCAAATGGGGTCATGGAGAGTTGTACCAAATGAAACAAATCAACAACAAGAACATTCTGTACCTGTGTACCTTACTACCACTGTACTTTAAAATTTTGTGCCTGCTCTCCTCACCCCCCAGCGCTCTGTATTGATTGGTGGGAGAGTATATCCCAGGATTTGGGGTGGGGGGAGATGTTTTATAATCACTTTTTTGCTATGTCATTTAAACAAATATCATTTTAGAGTGCTAATTGAGTCTACTGGCAGATTATTAATGGGAAGCCCATCAGTAGGACTTGTGAGCTAGTACATTAGGAATAGTCAACACAGGGGTTAGCTCTAGCACCTGGGGTAACTGCCATCCCCTGGGGACCCAACCAGTGAGCACATGAATTGGGGGAGCAATCTCAAAGCATTGTTGCACTATAACAATATAGTTGGATGATAGAAGTCCATCTGCGCATATATCATATACACAAACTGAAAATGAGCAGTGAGTTGGATCCAGGATTTCAAGAGACTCAAGAACATATTCTAGATCCCCTTGGGGAATCGTATAGCACCTGTAATGACCCCAAACTCCTCCATGAAACAAAATCTCATCTTTTTGACCACAATATTCTTGCAAGGTTGCCATATGACTATAAATCACAACCACCCACAATTTCTGAAATATAAACATCACAGGTTATGGAAGCAGGAATCTCTGCCAGGATCCTCGACGTGGGAGATGGGCTAGCTTAAAGTCATCCTTAAGACATAATTGTCTCAGGGAACTAGAGGCTTCTTAGGCCATTTGGTGCAGTTTTGGGGGTTTTTTCCTGAATAAAAAAAGACGAAAAAAGGGCCAGCTGGGTTCTGAGGCCCGACTGGCAGATCACCATGGGCAGCACAGAAGCAGGACAACTGTGCTTGATTGAATCAATGTATTCCTGACTGAACATCTTTTCCTTTCTCTGAATGCCCTTACCCTGACTTATATAAATCCTTTTTCATTAACGGTTACATGAAATGTATCACTTCCTTCAAGCCTCAAACCTGAGGTACAAGCCCAACTGGGCCAGCCATGCCATAACACGTGTCATCCAAAGGACAGTGGAGAAATGAAGAGTGGATATAAGTAGGCAGTAGCATATCACCAATGACAAATTGGTTCAAAGGTGCCCATATTATGTATGATTACAGAGATGTGTGAAAAAGAAATGGAAAAAGGGAATGGATTAGTCAGCAAAAGATATCGAAACAGACATAACTTAGATAGACAATCCACATGCTTTACTGCTACCTTTCTAATGTTTAGAGACTGGGATCAAGGGCCCCCAGATGTGGAATTCATTCCAGTGGAGGATTTGTGACAGATGAGAGTAGTGTGGGGTGAGAAAGCTTAAGGGAGATGATTTGTGATCTGCTAAAGATATACTGATGTCAGTGACATCATAGCTCTACTGAAAGACTGAAATCTGACAAAGGAGATGGCATTGTAGGGTGGAAAGAGCCTAGAGCAGATATCAGAAAATCTTGCTTCCAGCTTCTTTGCCCCTAGAATCCCTTCCAGCTCTGATATTCTTCTTGTTGTTCAGTCATTTTTCAGCCATCTCTAACTCTTTGTGAGCCCATCTGGGGTCCTCTTGGCAAAGAAACTGGAATGTTTCGCCATTTCCTTCTTCTGCTCATTTTATAGATGAGGAAACTGATGCAAATAGAGGAAGTGACTTGCCCAGGATCACACAGCTATTAAGTGTCTGAGGTCAGATTTGAACTCAAGAAGATGAGTCTTCCTAACTCCACACCAGGGACTCTATTCACTATACCATGTAACTGCCCTGTTAATTCTATGTCTTGACAAATCATTTAAAAAAAGAGAGAAGCAGTTAAAATGTAAAAATATAATAATAATCATAATAACCACACTGGCAAAACATGCATCATTTAAACTGACATAATTTTTAAAGAATTATCTGTCATAGTTATTGACAACACATTAAAGGAACCAAGGAAGCCAAAACTGCATTGGCAGGATACCAAGAAGGAACCATGCAGAAGCGGAGGGTTTGATCCAACTTCTTTGGTGGTAATTTCCTTTACCCTCCTGGCATATACATCTTTGGCTTGGGATGAATCTCTGTACTGTATATATCCTGTACATTTCTTGAGGGTAATAAAATAATAAAAAATACCACTTATAGCCACTGAAAAAGCAAACCTTAACTCTCTCTGTTGATTAAATGATTCATCACTCAAAGTTAAATTGTTTTTTTTTAATTTTTATTGCAAACTTTCAGAGGCCTTGCATTAAGTGGATGATTGTGTTTACACAAACAGTTACACCCATTTCCTTAGCTGAGGTTAGGGTTCTCTGTGCTTTAAGTGAAGCAAAGGGCCCTTCCATTTTCTGTCAGGCAGGTCCTAAAGCTGGATTCCCCTGGCTCTGCCACTAACTTGCCCATTTGCTGATGGGCAATCCATTTTAACTTGTGGTACAGAGGGAAGGATGCTGGATTTGAAGTCAGGCAACCATGATTTTCTTCTTGGATCCACCATTTTATATCTTTGGGACCTTGGGCAAATCACTTAACTTCTGGTCTCAGTTTCCTTGGTTGTAAAACAAGTGGGTTAGACAGGAGACTTCCCTTCTAGCTCTAAATCTATGATTCCAGAATTTCTTTTAACATTTGATATTTGGAGGTCCTTTTGCAATTCTAACATTCTCTTTTCCCTGAAACCAACCAGAAGCATGCAGGCTACTCTCCAGCAGGGCAACTGAGCGCATGTTGATAGAGGCGTTTGGCCCTAGGACTCTTAGAGCTGAAACCTCAGCCACAACGTGAACCCATGAAGTTCAAAGTCATGTGGAATACATTTGAATCTGTCTTGAAATCATTAGTCTTTCTTCAAAGTGAGGGACCAGACTTACTGGGGCTAATTCTGAATCCTTAGAGAGGGCCTCAGGCTTCTCTGCTTCATACTTCCAACTTGTTCTAGAAAAGGCATAAAGGAACTATGACAAATACTATTGCATCCATTGATTCGCTCAGTATTCCTTGAAGATCTGTGTGTGTGTGTGTGTGTGTGTGTGTGTGTGTGTGTGTAAATCCTAATCAGACCTGTAAGTTAATTGATGTTGGGAGCACTTGATTAAGAACTTCTTTACTAATGCAGATTGATACTTTCTTTGTAACTCAGTCTCTAAGCTTCCCCGAGGCACTGAGATATTAATTATCTTGGCAGAGTCACACATCTAGCAAGTATAAGAGAAAACTGAACTCTTCCTGTCTGAAAAGTCAGTTCTCAGACACTCCCTATCACTCATAGACCCCCCCCCCCCAAATACAGGTATATTTATATCTATATATACACACATATGTGTGTGTGCATATATATATATGTATACACAAGCAACGTGTATATATGTGTGTGTATACAAGCTATATGTTTATATATATGCATATACATACACACATAGGCACATATATTATATCTGATCAGACACCAGAAAACTTTGGTTCTAGTTCCTTCACTGCCACCACAATGTAAATGTGTATATGTGTGTATACACACATGAGCACACACATACATATACATATATACACATATATACATACATACATTCTGTATCTATGTGTATGTGTGCATGCATATGTGTATATACATATAGACACATATATATGTCTCATGGAAATGTAACTATCTTGTGGAAATAACAAAGAAACAAATACCAGCTTATATAAACTGAACTTTCTAACAATCAGAGCTTCTTGACAATGGAATTCACTCCACAGCAAGAGACAAACCCTGTTAATGTTTGAGCAGAAGCTATACTATTACTTGGAAAAGTTATAAAAGGGATTCATATATTATTTGGCTCCCCCCTAGGACTATTCCCCTTTCTGTAACTCACACCCAAAAATACATTTTAAATTCCTTAGATTAGAAAAAGGTGGGTTCCATGAGGAATCCCTGAGTCTCTACCAGCATTCTTTCCATCTAGTAAACTCATTGAGTACTTATTATTTGTTCAAATGGTATAGCAACAAGTTAGTATAAAATATTTTCCTAAAATCTGGAGAGTAATTTTTAACAAATAAATATATGTAAGCCCAAGGGAAGATGGGTTCATGCTTGGAGTACGACAGTGAGGCACACATATGCAAAGGGGAACTCACAGCAGCTGGTAATAGACATCCTTTTTCCCTAGGAGTCCTTGGGTACTGCTCTCTGCTGAATGGGCTGCTCAGATGGGCTCCCAAAATGTGCTTCTTTCTTGAGTCCATAGTTTTCATTTCATTCTGTCACAAAGAGTTAAACTCTCTGAAGTTATCAGGTATCTTTCTGAATCCATTTCTGTCCTTGATGTGTCTTTCCACTCCTGATTCAGGAGCTTCCTTGGCTGTCAACCACTGATGTTCTGGGAAAATTGCAACCACAATCTAATAGGCCTCCCAGAATATTTGGATATTTCAGAATTCACCAGGTCACCATCAGTTCTGGATGTTTCCACTATAGGATTCTCATACACCAAAGATTAAGAACACATACACACACACACACACACACACACACGAGCAAAAACAATCATGTGTACATGGCCACATGGTGGTTGGGTGGATGATATGGTAACTACATTCTTTCCCCCTTGATTCTCAGGATGCAGCTCTAAACAGTTCACATGCAGCATAGATGGAAAGGAAAAAGCCCAGCAGCTGGCTTTTGTAAATCCACTGAATCATCAATTCTTTTGGTTTAGTAGCCAATTAGGGAATTCTTCATCATTATAAAGTGTAAGTCCCTGAGCAGCCTAGAATTAGGCTTCCTCTCAAGCTTCCTTGTGGTGATCAGGGACTAGGTGGAGGATATATATGTGTTCTCTGTACAACTGACCAGCAATGGCGGATCCAAGCACGCTCCATGGTTCTGTGATGGTTGGACGAGTAGTTAGGCTGAATTACACCTCAGAAAGCTTCCAGCTCTGTGATTCCATGATTCAAATAATATAAAAATAATAATAGTAACAACAGCGGTAACAACAATGCTACTGGAAGGTTCAGCACTATATACATCAGAGAAAGAGTTGGTTTAAGAGTTAGGAAGACCTGGATTTCAATCCTGCCTCTGACATAAACAGACTATTTAACACAAAGTTAGACACTTAACCTTTCACAACCCCTGGAAACTCTCAAGTTTATTAATCACAGAGAAGCTGATTGCCCTGGTACTGGGGGTTTCCTCAAAGTTCCATATATCAATAAA
>CM053585.1:304166003-304187105 GCA_028646515.1 Pseudochirops corinnae | reverse complement strand
CTTGCAAGTCAGATGAGTTTCTGACCTAGGCTATGTGTAACTGGAATGAATTAGTGGTCAAATGACTGTGAAGACTCTATTACTAGCTATATAATCCTAAACAAGCCACTTGTAACATCTGTGAGTTTTAGTTTCATTATCTATATAATGGGATTAACCACAACACCTATTTCCTGGAATTGTTGTAAGAGTCAAATAAGATAATGTATTTAAGGTGCTTCAACACTTTAAAACACTTTATAAATATCTGTAATAATAATAATAATAACAACAACAACAAAAAAAAAAAAAAAAGAAATGTAAAGAGGATTTTCCTTCCTAGAAGTGGGACTAGATGAACTGTGAGGTCCTTTATAACTCTGTAATCCTATGCATGGGATATTTATAGATAGAGATAGAAATGGAAGGCCATTCAAGACCTAGGAAATTCCATAATTGAAGATGCAAAGGTAGGAAAGAATGAGGCATGATAAGAGATTGGAGAGTTGATTTTTAGGAAATACTAAGTAGATAAAGGAGTTGGAAATATAAATAAGGACCAAATTATGGAGAATATTAAATATCTCCAAGCAAATACATACCCACATCTTGAAAACGTGTCCAAAGTCCATGCCCTGCTGAGAATGGTTAGCAGTATCAATCAATCTATCTATCAATCAGTCAATAAACTTTTATTAAACACTTGCTTAAGAAACAGGCATTGTACATGTAGAAAGGTTAAACCTGCCAAGCAGAAGGCCACCTTCAATCTCAGACCCTAAGTTTTCTCCCAGTTTATCAGCATGCATTAGGCATTTTCTCCTCTTTTCCCCATCTTGACCCTTCGGGGAACCAATTGAGCTCTATACTGTCCTTTTCTCTAGAATCCCTAGACCCTTTATCATATTACTCTGCCAATTATCAACATTGGAATCATTCCTCCCATCTAAGTCATTTACTCCTACACATATGCTGCTGAAAGAAGGTGAACAAAGTCATGCAACTATTCTGGCTGGGTCCACTACAAATTTCTGTTATACAACCCTCACTGTTGCTAGGCAATCCTACTATTCCTTTCATATCAACTCACTATCCAACTCTCCATAGAAACTCTTTCAAACCTTTTCATCCTTCCTCAAACCTCTCAAACACCTCACTCTCTTAACTGAGAACACTGCCTCATATTTTGTAGAAAAAAACCAAGGCCATTCACTATGACCTCACTCTTCTCCACTCTTTCTCTTTTGCTATTGCCCATTTGCCTTCTATAACTATCTCACATGAAGAGGTGGCTTTATATGAAGAGGTGGACTTACTTTTTACCAAGGCTATAGCCCTCCTATAACCCATAATCTGTAATCTTCCCCTTTTGTTTTCTTCCCTCTAGTTGCTATCATTAATTACCCTTTATATAAAGAAAACACTGTGGCCCCTAATCCTGATTATGTAATTACTACTGATGCAGCTAGAGGTCCAGAGAAATGATTGGGTTTGAGTAAAGAGAGACAAACATTTTTCTTTGGCATTCAGCACAGGGAGATACTGGAGGTTACATGTAACACATAAGTTCTTCTAGTATTAGTCATTCTTTCACCTGACATTTTCTTAATGGACACAAATAGATGTGTTTCTAGACACACTTCCCAATCAGTCTTGACAATATGAAGAAGGGTACTGCCATAGGCAGCTCGTGGAAGAATGCCACAATGGCTGTATATTTGGGCATTTAATCTTTCTGTTGATTCTGAAATTCAGAATTCCTGGAGCCCAAATTCCCAGGATTTTAACTGAGAGATTTCTTGGTAGATAACCAGGTTCTAGACACACTGGAGAAAGAACAGTGCTTTCCCTTGCAACTTACTTCACTTTACATATTCGGCAGTCCAGTGACACTGGCCTCCTTACTATTCCCTATATAAAACATCTTCCATCTCCAGGCATATTTCACTGGCCATTTCCCATATTGGAAGTATTCTCTCTCTTCACCTTTGCCTTCTGGTTTCCCTAGCTTCCTTCAAGACCCAGCTAAAATCTCACCTTCTATAAGAAGCCTTCTTCCATCTCCCTTCCCTCTGTTGATTGTCTCCAATTTATTTTGTATATATCTTGCTTGTACACAATTGTTTGCTTGCTATCTCCTCCATTAGACAGTGATGTCCTTGGGAACAGTTTTTTTGCCTTTCACCAGTGCTTAGCACAGTGTCTAGAACAGTAGTTCTCAACCTTTCTAATGCTGCGACCCTTTAACACTCGTATGTGGGTGTATCTGCATGTGGGCGGACCCACCTGGACATGGATAGAGGAACAGTGTCTCAGTTCCTAAGACCATCGGAAATATGTGTTTTCTGATGGTCTTAGGTGACCCTTGTGAAAGGGTCATTTGACCCCCAAAGGGGTTGCTACCCACAGGTTGAGAACCACTGGTCTAGAACATAGTAGGTGCTTAATAAATGCTTATTGATATGACTATCAACTTCTATTGGTTGGCACAGGTCTAACTAGTATCATCACTATCAGATCAATCATAGAAAGTTACATAAAGAATCTATTGGAATGCAAAATAATGATGGAACAGTAACGAGTGGTATGGTAGTAAAGTTAACACTTCATGGACCTAAGGGAACCTGTTAGAACAATAAGAAAAATGGTGGAACTATAAGGTGCCTGATAGGACAATGAGTAAATAAAGATGTGCTTTGTCTACTTATTATTTATACTTGGGCTACGTGCAAGACTTGCCCAAAATCACACTCTGAGTAAATGACTAAATTAGAATCAGAAATTAGGTCTCAAGACTTGGAGCCTGGTATTCTTTACGTTGACTCCATCATCCCACCAAGGCCTTAAGGACACATGAAGAGTTTATGGGTCACAGCTACTTTCAACTTTTGGTCAACTCTGTAGATTTTGTGTGGCAAATTTTAATTTCAGGCAAGCCTTCCCCCAAACCAGCCTGAATGCTTTTGACTCCCTCCACCCTCTAGCTTTTCTGTCAGTCATTGTGAGGCCAAGGAATGTAAACTCTTCATAATACCCTCCTAAACAAAATTTAATCAGAAAGGTAAGACCATTACCATACAAAGTCTATAGAATCAGATATGGAAGGGATAAAACATAAGCACTGAAAAAGATCTTAGAACACAGTATTCTAGAATGTTATAGAATATTAGAGCTAACCCCCCCACCCCCAACTTAAGAGATGATGAAGCTAAGATTAAGTGATTTGATTAAAGTCATGCAGTAGCCAAGTCAAGACAGGAGTTTCCATCTCATGACTTCTAGTCTAACAGCATAGATTTAGAGCTTAAAGGGACATTAGATTTCCATCAAGTACAACTCCTTTTTTACTTATTGGGATACTGAGGCTCAAAAATATTAAGCGACTTGACAAAAGTCCCAAATATACTAAGTGACAGATTTAGGACGCAAACCTAGGTCTTTAGACATATGTGTGCTTTCCCCCTCTCTCCCACATTACCTCTCAGGTGTAATTTTCAAAGCATCACTTGTTTTAGCTTCTCCATATCCCAGATCACCTCCACTCACACAGAAAATTGAGATCTAACTATAAAAATCATGATTGCCTTTGGAGGCACAAGATGTATGCAACAGTTTCAGAATCTTCAGACTCACAAATCTGTAGGCATTCAGGGGGAAATAGGGTCAGTGATATATGGGGATGGATGACTGGTAAAGGCAGTACAAGATACATTGAAGAGATATGCACCCACATAGGCACAAGCACGTTCTTACAATGCACTAGACTTAGAAACATTTCTAATTAGGAATTTGCCCCCAGCCTTCTCAGGATTACTTACTAATAAGTGCTTGTTATGTTTGTTATGTAATCTAGGACTATCTACAAATTTGACTTTGGAATAATACCCCAAAATGATATGTGAAGTGATGTGAAGGGAGCAGCTGTAACAAAAGGTTGTTCTATATTTTCAAGACAATTTCTGGGCTGGGGATGGTAAAAGAACCATGTCAGCCATGAAGGACCAAAGCCATGAGTCCTGCTAAACAAGCAGCATCTGTCAAGTGCCATTGGTATCAAGTCTAGAAAAGGCAATTTTAGAAGAATTACTTGTTTTGTATCTCACAGATGAACATGGTGGGTGTGGATCTCTAGAACATTAAATTCCAGGGTCCTGGAGGTGAACAAAAGGACAGGAATAAAGGATCTTGCCTCCTCAAATAATAGCAAGGGAGATAGATTTTCCCAAATTATTTACTTGATAAAAGATCCTTCTTTAAGCCCATTCACTAGGAGATGGGGATTCTAATGAAATGCCACAACTCCAGCTTGGTCTCTCTGATGAGTGGGAGAAGTATATCCTTCCTCCCATAGCAATGATTCACAGTTGTGCCAATGCATCAAAGTCTTGGGCAGGAGAATGATTTGGAGCAAGAAATATCTAATCTACTGTGAGAGTGAGCAGAATAATCTTACATTTAGTCAACATCATCATCATCATTAAACATTTATTATATGTTAGGAAATATATTAAGCATTGGAGATACAAAGACAAAAACAGTCTCTGCCCACTTTCTAAAAGGAGAGGAAACAAGTAAACAATTTTATGTGTGTGTGTGTGTGTATGTGTGTGTGTGTACAGACAGAGATACAGAGACAGAGACAGAGAGACAGAGACAGAGATACAGAGACAGAGAGAGACAGAGAGAGAGAGAGAGAGAGTGTGTGCATGGAAGGTAACAGAGAAAAATACTGTAGCAGATAGGAGAATGAGGAATCAAGAATGGCCTCCTGAATAAAGTAGTATTTGAGCTGAATCTTGAAAGAAGCAAAGGATTCTAAGAGGTTGAGGTGAGGAGAGACATCATTCCAGGCATGGGGGGCAGCCAGTGTAAAAGCATAGAAAAGGGAGATTGAGTGTCATGGGTAAGGAACAGCAAATAGGCCAGTGTCACTGGATTGTAGAGTGTACGGAGGGGAGAAGAGTGTAAGAAGATTAGAAAGGTAGGAAAAGGCCAGATTGTGAAGAGCTTTAAATGCCAAGCAAAAGATTTTATATTCAATTCAGAGGTAATATGGAACTACCAGAATTTACTTAGTAGGTTGGGATAATACTTGCATTTTAGGAAAGTCACTTTTGCAGCTGTGAAGAGGATAGGTTGGATGGGAAGAGACTTGAAGAATGAAGATCTTGCAGTAGTCCAAGCAAGAGAGCAAAAGGGCATAATCAATGGAGGCGATTGTGTGAGAAGAGAAAAGGAGGCAGAGAGGTGAATAGCAAAGGTAGAAACATTTGACAACTGATGTGTGGGACAAGTGAGAGTGACAGTTCAAGGATGCTTCCTTCCTATTGACCATCACACTCTGACCAGACCCTTTGCAATGTTTTATTGGCTATTCTGAACTTTGTTCTCAGCAACTTTCTTCTCTCAACACCCTCTGATGCTCTCACTTTTTCCTTTTCCTTTTCCTTTCACTTTTTCAGTCAGCTTCTCAGTTAATTCAATGTGTAGTATGGAAGTTTTGCTATAATCCTAAAGTGTTCCACTTCCTGTGGGGGCTTCTCAGGAAGGCCAGTGCTTAGCAAAGTTTCTGGCAATTGTAGGTGATTAATAAACATTGATTGATTGATTCTCAAGAAGATCTTCCCACTGACAGGGACAGGGACAGGGTAGAGAACAGAACAAAGCAGGGGCAGGATAGGAAGGAGGGACATATAATCAGTCTCTCACAATATGCCCACTGTGGAGAGGTTCTGCATAATTACACATGTACAGCCTGGATTTAATTGCTTGTCCTTCCAGTGGGGATGGGTGATGAGGAAGAAAGAGAAAGAATCTAGAATTTAAAGTTCTATAATCAAATGTTTAAAATATATATGTGTATATGTATACAATTATTATTATTATTATTATTAACAACATCCAACTGGGACTTAAGATACACAGGCACTGTGGTAGGGAGATCCATCCTGCCCTACTGGAAAGTCAGAGGGGCAATGGGGGAGGACATAGGAGAGAGCAGATTGGGGGAGGGGTTATACAGTGGGATGGCTGTTTTGGGGTGATGGGTAGAGGAAAGATGGAGAGAAAATTTGTAACTCAAAATTTTGTGGAAATGAAGGATGTAAACTAAAATAAATAAAAGTAAAAAAAAAATAGAAAAAGAAGATCTTCCCGTCAGCCTCCTCATTTATCATACCAGGGTCCAAATTATATTCCTTAACAAATTTTGTTTGGCTACCATCTGATATCACTTGCCATAACTGGCCTCTGCCACTCCCAAGATGTTCTGCCAGTAGGATATCCACTATTTGCATAGTCAGGAAATCCACTTCTTACCAGTCACAAGAGACATATTAGGGTTAAAATCATACTGTTTATTTTCAAAAGAAGACTAGCAAACTATTACTAACAATATCTAAATCACTAATAAAAGAAAAGCACATTAAAATAACTTTAAGGTATCATCTCACACCCAGAAGATTGTCAAAGATGACAAACAGAGGAATAAATACTGTTGTAGGGAAAGGCAAAAGACTAATGCACCTTTGGTGGAGTTAGGAATTGATTCCACCATTCTGAAAATCAATTGGGAATTATGTGAAGAAGGAGACTAAAATATTCATTCTTTTTGAGTCAAATGGCCCCGGGCTAGACATGTATCCCCAAGTAGGTCAAAGGTAGGGAGAAAAGGTCCAAAATACACCAAAATATTTATAGCACTATTCCAAAAGTGATTTGCTACAAATAGCACAAAAGAGCTGGAAATATAGTAGATGTCCATCAGTTTAGGAATGGCTAAATAAATTGTGGTATGTGACTGTAATGAACTATTCCTAGGCTATGAGAAAAAGTGACTATTAAGAATACAAGTATGTACACAAAGGTTTATATGAACTGATGCAAACTCAAGTAAGTAGAACCAGGAAGAAAATGTAAACTGAAGGATCAGAAACAACAAAGATAAAAACTAAATGCTGAATATTTATAATGAATACATCACTACTACCTTTGATGGAGACTGGTGACCAGAAGAAAAACAGTAAAAAGGGACTCGGGGCCCACATCAGATAGCTGTAGCTGCCACCGTGGCTGCTGCTACCACCACCACAACCACAAGGGAACTGGCAAGGGAACAAATGCCAAGATACCAAGACGAAGACTGTGGTGGAGTGGAGTGGAAACCACACAGAACAGATACTGAGGGGGTAGAACCATTTCTGATGCTGAGAACATAATCGACGAGTTCACATTTTCTCATTGTTTGATTTCTCTCTTGTTCTCTCTTTCAAGGAACCAAAATGAGTTGTTTCCCAATCCTTGTTTCTTCAGAGGTGTGTGTGTGTGTGTGTGTGTGTCTTTCTGTTTCTTTGTTTCTCTAAAACAAAGTGGTTAGCCTCTGCATTGCTGACCTAAGTGTTTCATTACTCATATGCAACTGAGAGATCATAGGTGGTTAAGCACAAGGGAGACAGAAGAAGGAGGTTTTGTGTGTGTATATATATATATGTATTTGTATATGTGTGTATGTATGTATAGGTATACACATATATACATATACATATATTATGTATACATACATTTCTCTCTCTCTCTCTCTCTCTCTCTCTCTCTCTGTCTTCCTCCATGAAACAGTACTGAAGATTTTTTTGAAATTTTTTCAAAATTTTTCAAAATTTCTCCTCTTTGAACTCAACCTTTGTACCTACTTCACTAGTACAGCCCCAATCCAAGTCACCTGTGCCGTTTCCTTCTTATTGTTACTTGACTTGAATTTTTATCTCTCCTCCCTCAACCTTTTTCCTCTGGAGTTAAAAGTAGAATGGGACATATTAAGTTTGAGATCGATATGGAACATTAAACTTGAAACGTCAAATAAGCAGTTGTTGATGTGGTTCTGGGGCTGACAAACAAAACTGGAGCTGGATATTTGGATCTGAGAGTTATTCGCATAACTGAAAGCATAGGAGCTGATGAGATCACCAAGTGGAAGAATGGAGAGAAAAAGAAAAGAGGACTCAGAACAGAACCTTGAGACATACGCAGTTAGTGGGCCTGACATGAATGATGAATGAGCAAAGGAGCATGGGTGGAGTGATCAGTTAGGTAAGAGGACAGCCAACAGCTAGTAGTGAAAACCCACAAAGGAGAAAGTATACAGGAGAGGATGGTCAACTTGCAACAGTGTCAAAAACTGCAGAGAGGTCCTTAGCTTTAGCAGTTGGTAATTTTGAAGAGAACAATTTCCATTAAGTCAAACTACATTTAAGAAGAAAATGAGAGAAGGAAGATAGAGACAGGACGCACACACACACACACACACACACACACACACACACACACAGAAACAGAGAGATGGGGTCAGAGAGAGCTGGAAAGAGCTTTCTTCTAAGCATAAACAACTTTTTTAAAGGATTTGTTGAGTAAAGGAGTAGATATAATGAGTAGAGATATAGATCAGTAGCTAGCAGGGATAGGAGTATCTAGTGAATATTTTCTAAGGATTAGAGAGACCTAGGCATGTTCGTAAAGCAGTAGTAAAGGAATCAGTAGTTTAGGAGAGTCTGAAGATTAGAGTAGGAAAGAAGGGGATGATAGTAAGTGCAATCTGCAAGATAAGGGGAATGAGACCAAGGGCATTTGTGAAAGGTTTAGCCTTGGGGAGGAAAAGAGCCATCTCCTTCTTCATCAGAGATTGGAGTAAAGGAGAAAAGAATGAGGGATGTGGAATAAGATGAGGAGAAAAAGGGAGCTCTGGGGGAAAGGTCTCAGTTTCATTGCTTTATGAGGTAAGATCTCATCTAAGAGTGGGAAGGTGATGTGGGAAGGATAAAGAGCTAAGACATGGAATCGCTATCATGGAGAGTGAAATAGAGAATTATTTTGTATTTGTTCAGTTGTTTCTCACTCTTTGTGACCTCATTAGGGATTTTCTTGACAAGGATATTTGGAGTGGTTTGCCATTTCTGAGAGGAACTGAAGCAAAACAGGGTTAAGTGACTTGCTCAGGCAGACAGCTAAGTAAGTGTTTGAAGCTGGGTTGGAACTCATGAAAATGAGTCTTCCCGATTCCAAGCCCAGTGCTCTATCCACTATGCCTCCTAGCTGTCAGAAAACTGATAGGGGCAAAGTAAAAGGATTGCTTTGCTACGTTGGGGGTCCATTTAAGGTCAGATAACATAAATTAAAGGTAGGGTCAGTCAGTATGATTATGTAACTTCATGAAATGGAGAAGATCCAAGAAAAGAATCAAAAGGCTCCTTGTGGGGACAATATCCATATGAAGTCTTCCAACAGTATGTTGACCAAGAAGCATTTAAAAATGATTGTGTTTGAAGCTTCAAGTTGCTAGTAGAAGGGGGAATTCTGATCTAGGTATATACCATAAATGTCCATTGACCAGTTTTGGCTAACAGTGAGGAGACTCAGACCTCTTTCTACCTCTCCTTTTATCTCTTCCTCTCCTAACCAAGTAGGAAAAAAGGATGGCATTGCTAGTAGATTTTGCATCAGTCCCAATTATTACTTTTCTGCTTCAATGCCTACCAGAGATCCAGAAGTGGGCAGGGGAGCAAACATTCAGAAAATCAGATACACCACTGGACCCTATGCAACATACTTCCTCCTGTGTAGCATCAAAATGCACAAACCTCTGTATCTTTCTTTCCTGAAACCTCAAAGACAAATTCAAAATGATATCACCTAATTGGTGAATTCTGGGTCAGAGTCCAATTATCCTTTCCATGATCCCATCCATATCTTTATGGCTGGGTCACATTTCTAGTGCCACTTTAAACCCTGCTATCACTGCCACCAATTAGAGACAGGGTCACAAGTGTCTATAGCACAAACCTGATACTCACAGCTCTGATGGCAACTATGAATTTGCTGGCATAGTTCTGAATTGCAAAATATAACAGACTTGCCATATAGAAGACAGAAACAAAATATTTATTCAGACAACAGGAAAACAAATCCCAACGCCAGAAAACCAAATTCATCATAGCAAAAAGAAATCTATGCACAATAACACTGCAGAGAGAAAAACTATCCCAAAGCCTTCCCACAAACATTCACAAGCCTAGCTGTCTCCTTGCCAGTGTCTTCTCTCTCCCACCGCACTAACAGCTCTGACTCCCAGCTTCCTGCTCGACCTGTTCAGCAAACTCTTCCCACCACACTCTCCATGTGATTACATTTGGTCTATTAAGGGACAGAGAAGATCTTCAAATTCCCTTAGGCTAATTAAGGGGCAGGGAAGATCTTCAAATTACCATTACCATCACAGTGTCCCAGCCAGAGAATGCAATATACCCTGTATGGAGTTTAGCTCCTCAGGAAGAGAGCTTGGGCAACACTTAGTGTGGAGATCTTTCAAGCATTTAAATAGAAGTGACTTTGCAGGAATTGCAAGGCAGTGTTCTTGCCACCAAGGTCTGCTCCAAGTCAACTGTGTTCATGAACTACATATTTCATCTGAGATCAAAACTATTGGTGAGCATCATAAAAGTTCAATTCTGATGTATGCTCTCAGAAGCTCAGAATTTTTTTAATATGCCATAAATCTGTTTCCAAATATCTCTTTCCTCATATAACTCAGGGACATTGAAAGCACCATCCAGGGAAGGTTTTCAGTTGTGCTGTGTATAAACACGACGTGAGAGTTAGCAGCATTTGGCCTAACAGGGAAACTCAAATTTTGAAAGTGTAGCATACAAACTACAGAAGAAATATAGAAATTCAGAAACACGGCTTTCTAAGATGTTGGCATATCACAATTCTCTTTCAAAAGATAGTTTCTTTTTTATTTCTGTTGACATCTAAAAGATTTACAGAGCAGAAAATATCTGCTACACTAACTGGCTTATGCTTAAATATTGGATTGTTTCTTTGAGAGAATGGCTTTTCTTTGTACTCTCAGTGTTTGGCATAGGGTCTGGCACATAGTAGGCACTTAATAGCATTGCCTGTTGATTTGTTAACTCTACTTGACTTAAAACCATAGAGAGAAAAATGCCATCTTCTATAGTAACAAAGTCATCTGATTCTACATGAATAACTAAAGATTACTGAAGGCTTTTCCAAATAAATAAAATTCTGATGAAGAATCTTAAGCTCATCTATTCTTTTTTTAAAAAAGAATCTTACTTTTCCTTTATCCTTCACCCATCCCTATGCCACCCCACCTCACCCCCCCAAAAAAATAAAGCAATGTGTTTTGGGGCCCCTGAAAAATTCCCTTCTTAATGACATGCAATCTGCAACTCTCATGAGGTTTGGCATTAACTTTGGAGTTGACTTCTATCCTTTTCAAGAGGCTTGGATTATGAATTATTACTAATTTTTGTTCTGTAGAGGAACAGAGAAATGACTGCAAGAGGTTTAGGTTTGAATAGAAAGTGAATGAGTTGGAGGAGACCACCTTATTTTGAAGGCCATCATGGCTTAATGTTAAGTGTATAACCTTGAAATCAGAAAAACAAGATCTACGTCTGCACTCTGCCACTGTATATGATATATGATATCTCTGTGAACTTCAGTTTCATCTGTAATCACAAGGTTGTTGTTCAGAAGGTGACTCCTAAAGGGTAAAGCACTATAAAAAAAGTCAGTTATTACTGAAGATACCTAAATTTTATTGTATTTTATTTTTTTGGTATGATAGGTTGGGGGATATTGATGTAGTCCTACCCTACAAAACTTGGCCCGACATTTCCTGACATACCTTTGTTTTTCAGGGTTAGGGATTCATTCCCTTCCTTATGAGCATTTCTAGGAAGGCTAACTGGAATCTAGATTAGAGCTAATACTCCATCCTATGCCAATAGGACTTGAAGTACTAAGTAGTTTCACTAAGGCAGAATTAAGAGTCAGAAACACAGAAGTCAAAGCCTGATATGAAGGACAGTGGATGAGATGTGTTGAAGCCCCAAGAGAATAAAGAATTTCAAGGACAGGTAGTTTGTGCCAGTTAGTGGGCACTTTGGGGCCTTTGACTATTTGAATGCAAATTTGACTCAAAGTAAAATTTTAAAAATTACTTTTCATGTCAGAATGTCAAATCTTTTGCCTCCTTCAGCATTACCTCATTGTCTCTTAGCTCTCTTACTCTACTTTCTGTCTGTCTCTGTTTCAGTTTCTTTATATTTCTGTCTCTTTCTCTCTTTTTCTTCCTCTATCCCCCTCTTTCTGACTTTCTGTCCCTCTCTCCCTTTCCCCTTCTCTCTTTCTCCTCCTTTCCCCCCATATCTCTCCCTTTCCTTCCCTTCTCTCTATTTCTCTCCCTTGTCTCTGTCTCTCTGTTTCTGTGTGTATCTCTCTCAATTACTCTCTCTTTGTGTGTCTTTATCTTTTGTCTTCAAGCAGAGACAAAAATCACCTACTATCAAGGATGCTATAGAGGAGAATTCTGATCATAGTCAGGGATGATCCCTGAGGTCCCTTCTAAAACCAAAATTCTGCAGCACCATCTGATATTTAGCTCCATGATGATAGGGATCTGTCATTCCTTCATATTTCCTAATGTCTACCAAAAATTTAATTAATGTTCATTGAACTAAATTGACCATAACTGATCTGACTATAAACCATGTTTGATGACAAATCAGTTAATTCAGTTATTTCCTCTCAAGTTCACTTTGATCAAGGAACATTGGCCTCCTTGTTATTCCTCACACTAGATACTCCATCTCCCAGCTCCAGGCATTTTCACTTACTGTCTCCTATGTCTGGAACTCTCTCCCTGCTCATTTCTCTCTCATAACTTCCCTGAATTCCTTTAAGTCTCACCTAAAATTCCATCTTTGGCAAAAACCCATTCCCAGTCCCCATCAAGACTAGTGCCTTCCATCTGTTGAATTTCTCCAGTTCTGTATATAACATATTTGTGCATAGTCACTTACACATTGTCTCCTCCATTAGACTCTGAGATCCTTAAGAGCAGGAAATGTTCTTTGCCTTTATTTGTATCTGCAGCATTTAGCACAGAGCCAGGTATATAGCAAACACTTTGTAAATATTTCTTGATTGAGTCAATCATCTTCATTGATATTATTCTTTCATTGCTATTGTACTCATGGACTCAAAATGACTGGTTTGCTCAGATGGTCATTTTTCATCTTAAATTTCTTTTCATTCAGACATAGCCAGATATTTTGAAGCAAAAACAGTCATGGAAATGGTGATGGTAAGAAGAAATGGTACCAGGAAAGAATTATAGTGAGGCGTTTTTCAAACACTGGTAACATTTACAAATACTTCATGGTCATCCCAGTTTCTTGTCTTGCCCTTCTCTTCTTTTACAGTATCCTTAGGGAGAATAAACAGTAGAATTGCTGAGCCTACTAAAGTGAAATAACTTTAGTCTTCAGCATGATGCAACAAAAATACCTTCTGCTTAGTATAGGGACTTACTCATCCCCTATCTCATGCAGAACAATTCCCCACCAAAAATTCATCCATTCTTTTCCAGTTTTCTCTTCTTAGCAAGGCAGTATCAAAAATTTTAGTGTAATATTCTGTGAGACTGTTCATTTTTCCCTTTCTTTTATTCTTCTGTACCCAATCATTCAACAAAAGCAAAATCAGAAATGTCATATGCAGCAACAAATCTAAAATATATTACAACTGAGACTGACAAAAAATTATGGGTTGTGAGAAAATAAAGCAATATTCCACCTTAAAGTTTGCAGGTCTTGGAATTAAATAGAAATTATGTTACCAAATGTTGAGGATTAACAGCCATCCAAGTCAGATCAAATGAAAAGATATTTTTGATGTGAGTTAGAATCAGCTCCTAAGAGGTATTTTTCCAAATGTACAACCCAGGTGATCAGGAGAGGTCACATTAACATCAATCATTTCATTTAACTGTTTAAATCTGTTGTTGCCCTAACAAATTATGGTTTGATGAAGTGGAGCACCTTGCAGTTTATTATGTTACAAGGAATTGTTCTTAGAATATTTTCTTTTCATAAACATGAAGTTGTCTGAAAATAACATGGTGCAATGGTTAGAGATCTGCTCTGGGGGGTCAAGAAAACCTGAGTTCGAGTCTTACCTCTTAACACATAGTGGCTGTGTGACCCAAGGAAAAAAACATGGCACAGCTCTATTTCTTACCTGTGTGACCCTGGGGAGAGCAATTACTCTTTCTGAGTCTTATTTTTCCCCTCTATGAAATAAGGATGTTAGGCCAGATGATCTCTAAAGTTCCTTCCAGCTTTAAATACATGATATCTGAAATCCCATCCAAAACTGAGATTCTTTGCTTCTATAATTTTAATCTTTGGTGATTCTTGCATCTGTTTTTCTATTTGTCAATCATAGAGGATCTATCCAATGTACTGAAGAGTTTTGTTTTGCCTTTAAGGAAAATATTTCATAATCTCAGTGAGGTACTTAAACCTTCATTTTTTTTTTTTGGATGGGGAAGGTGAGGCATTTGGGGTTAAGTGACTTGCCTAAGGTCACACAGCTAATAAGTGTCAAGTGTCTGAGGCCAGATTTGAACTCAAGTCCTCCTGACTCCAGAGCTGGCACTCTATTCACTGTACCACCTAACTGCCCCATTAACCTTCATTTTTGCTACAGGATCCACTACCCTCATCCTTCTTTCTTTCTTTCTTTATCTGTTTTTCACCGTATTTTGACCATTCTCTTTCCCTACCCAGCCGAATAAGTGATTTAGTACTTTATAACGTAACACTTTCTTTTCTTTTTGCAGCTCCTCTGTCCTCCTAATTTCTTTTCACTTATAATTTATTCTATATTCTCTCCTCTGACCCATAGACTGACTTTTTCCTTCTTTACTTCTCTGTGTCCCTCATGAAAGTTGAACTTCTGTAGTACTAAATATGAACTTCCTCTTTCATCCTATTTTTATATTATTGCCTTTATAGATTTTATGCCATACTCCTTCTTCTTTTAAATGCTATTTCTCACTCCTGGAAATACCGATTTATGAAAGAAGCAGTGCTGAATGGAAGCAGTGCCATGTGGTAAAAGTCACTTTGTTCTCTACCTGAGGCATTAGGTCCACTCCAACTAACTTCCTGTTCTCCCTAAAGAACCAGACATCATATCTTTGATTCCATGCCTCTGCAGCCATTCTGGGTGCTAGCTGCACTTAAAGCCTCATGACTCCCTCTTCATAAGGAAGTATATAGTCCTGGGAGGTACAATTCTTTCTCAGAAGAATGGTCTCAGTGCAAATTAGCTCCAGATGAAAATGATTATATTATTTTACTACAAACATATACAACTCACCCCTGTCCACCTCTCACATTAGGAATGTTCTTTAGCGGTATATTTTCCTTTCCCCTTTTGCCTTCCCCATGCTAGTCCTTCCCTTCTGCTGATTTTATCCTATACCCCACTCCACTCCCCAATCATTACTCTTATTGAATCCTCTGACCTAGGGGAAATTAAATACTCCACAAATACCCTAGTAAAGTATTAAAAATCACTAGAATGAACTATTATAAACAAAACTTAGAAGAAATGGCTATAATCTCCTTCAACCAGTCTAGGATTCTACAGAAAAAAAAGCACTACCAAAATCTGTATAATATTTTGGCAGAGTCAAGTGATGGTAGACAGAAGGTTAATTATTCAAACAACACAGACCCAGAACAGAATACAAGATCAGACTAGTGTCCAAGGAAAGAACCAGGTCTAGATAATTCACAGGGAATCCTTAAGTAGCCCCACCTGAGCCACAGCAGAAGCAAGAGAGCCCAGGAAACCCAGGAACCACACAGTCTCACCTGAGTTACAATAGAAGAAAGGGCTAGGTTAGTATGCAGATATTAAAGCACCCAAGCCCAAGCAACAAAGTGTTTCACCAGTCTATTTATCTGAGCCATGAAAAGATCCAGCAGGAGAAAGGACCAAGGAAATAGGAGGGGAAGGGGAATATACTCTGAAGCAAGAGAGGGAGGCAACTTCCTATTTCATATAATAAGGGTGTAGGAGATGGAGACTCTACAAACATAAAAGAAGAAGTAGGGAGAAGAGGCACCCCATGAATTTAACTCTCATCGGGACTGACAAAATGAAGGTTGAACACACACACACACACACACACACACACACACACACAGAATTTATTATAGAAATTCATTAAACTCAATGGAGTAATTCTATATACGGACTTGAAAATAAGCTATTTTCACAATCTTGGACTGTTGCTTCAACGTATTATTATTATTATTATTATTATTATTAGTGAAGCTAAGTGGTAAAGTGGGTATAGCCCTGGGCTTGGAACCAGAAAGACTCATCATTATGAGTTCAAATCCAGCCTTAGACACTTTTTAGCTGTGTGACCCTGGGCAAGTCACATAACATCCCTTATCTCAGTTCCTCATATACAAAATGAACTGGAGAAGGAAGTGGTAAACTACTGTAGCACCTCTGCTGGAGAGTCAGACACAACTCAGAAGTGACTTAATGTTACTAAAGTTATTGTTGTTGCTGTTAGGGTTGCTGTTCACATTAGGCTTTTGGTTAACATCCCTTTGTAATTTCTTTTCAGTGTGGCGGGTGAAAGATGAAATGATTGAAGAAATAAAGGTTCAAGCTTCCAAACATATCTATTTATTAAGCAATGTATGCCAATTATCTAATAAATCAGGACCAGGCCCCTTAACTTAGGGCTGGACCCTGAATATAGGAGGAGACAGATTTTAAAACATTAAGAACGATTAATCAAAGAGGACAATTAAAAGGAAACAATTAAGCAGGATACAAAATTAAGTAATCTGACTTCTAATTGGATGAAAGATTAGGGACTTTCTAAGTTAGGAGGGGGAGAGTTAATTGGTACAATTCCCTGACATCAGAAAAAATAGATGTCCCACTTCCCCAAGAGTCTGCATGCAATCAAAGAAACATGGAATCAATAACTGATGGATCTGTATGGCCCAGTTTTCAGATGACATATGGGCTGTTTGAGATGTACAATTGTGAGACAATTCCTTGCATCAGTCAGGATTTGACTGGGTTTCTGGTCAGCATAACTTGGGTTTTTGGTTAAGGGGCTCTAAATAGCAGGTCAAGGTGGTCCAGCTTTCTACCAAACAAGGCTAGGTTTAAACAATGAGGTTTTCTACCATTTCCCACAATTAAATAAAGTTTTTGCACAAGACAGAAGTTGGACTAAACCCATAACTGAGTAGAAAGGAAACTAAATCAGCTCCAGAATTGAGTCACAAGATGGAATCAGTTTGGTTCACAAGGGGCTCCACAATTAACCACTTGCTGTCCTAATTCCTTCTGTTCGCCTATCAGTTATCTCACAATGAACATTTCCCTCAATTGTCAAATTCTTCAATATTCTGACCGTCTTATTATCTTGCTACATTTTGGAAACAAACAGACCTTCTGTAGTCATTTGTTTCTCAATACTGGTCCCACGGGCATCAGCTTCCTCCAAACCATTATCTTTGCGCTTAATCTCATTCTCTTTCCAAATCTCCCTCTATCTGTCAAAGGCACCACCATTCTTCCAATCTACCAGGTTCAAACCTTGGCATTACCCTCTATTCATTGTCCCTTACCCCATGTATCCAAATAGTGGTCCAATCTTGCCATTTCTACCCCAATAACATCTCTGTGCCATGGAGCTACCCCTTCCCCCAAATATTTTTCTTAAGCACAGATCTGACTGTGATTCACCTTCTCAATAAACTCCAGTGGTTCCTAATGTCTTTGAGGTAAAATATAAACATTTCTGTTTGGTTTTCCAAATCTTTTTAACCTACCCCCCAACCTATCTTTTCATATCCGTTATATATCATTACTCTTCCTGCACTCTGTGACTGGACCAAACTAACTTTCTCTCTGTTAATTCACAAATAACCCTCTATCTGCTCTTTTTATGTCAATGTACTCCTTCCCTTATTTTGCTGCTGTTCAATCATTTCAGTTGTGTCTGACTCTCCATGACCCCATCTGGGGTCTTTTTATCAAAGATACTGGAGTAGTTTGCCATGTCCTTCTCCAGCTCATTTTACAGATAAGGAAACTGAGGCAAGCAGGGGTAAGTGATTTGTCCACACTCACACAGCTAGTGTCTCTGGCTGGATTTGAACTCAGATCTTTCTGACTCTAGGCCCAGTGATCTATCCACTGTACCACCTAATTGCCCTCCTACCTTATTCACATCTCATAAAATCTCTCATTTCTTTCAAGACACAACATAAGTACATCTTTCTACATTAAATTTTTCCCAATCCTCCCACCCACTAGTGACCTCTCTCCTTAAATGCCTTGTATTTATTTTGTATTATAATGTCCTTCCCTTTTTCCTTCTCTTCTCATTCCCACTCTACCCTGTGCTATCCCAGAAACCATCCTGGATGGCCAGGCAGCAAGGAAACTGGCCACCCCTCTTCTCTGCCTAAGTAACCATTCATAGGCCTACAATGAGAAGGCCTTCAATAGCTCCATTCTTTTCAATAAGATAGAGGGCCTCTTGTCCTTACCATCTGCCTTGACACAATTTCTAAGGCTCTCTAGGCCTTTCCACCTACTCTTCAGTCTGTTGACATTATTATCTGACATACTTACGTACCCTAAGGAGGTCTAGGCTTTACCATCTACCCTAGACCTGAACTTTCTTT
This sequence comes from Pseudochirops corinnae, assembly GCA_028646515.1. Taxonomy (NCBI): domain Eukaryota; kingdom Metazoa; phylum Chordata; class Mammalia; order Diprotodontia; family Pseudocheiridae; genus Pseudochirops; species Pseudochirops corinnae. Next base: position 304,168,521 of record CM053585.1, on the reverse strand, counting down.
TAAATGTTGTGAGGAATTGTCTTGCTTTTTCTACTTGTACACCTAGTGTTTGGCATACAGTAAGAGCTTAATAATTGTTTTTTATTCATTCATTACACACACACACACACACTCACACGCACACTCTCACACGTACATGGTTGTCTCCTCTAGTAGATATAAGCTCTTTGAGAAAGATTATTTCATTTTTCAAAATATCTATATTTCCAGTGCTTAGGAATTTAATACATGTTAATAGCTTGATTGATGGTCATGTGCTCATGCACCAGGTTTCTCCTCTTCTAGTTATACCTCTGCTGATTAATTGAGGGACAGAGTCCTAAGAGCTCTGAGATAGGTGCTTTCTGGCTCTAGGTAGGAGATGAACAATGGGTTTCCAAACAAATTAGAAACCTCTGATTTACTTTCCATAATGTGTTAGCTCTTTGATTATCAAGGTAAAATATTAAATTGCAATATAGCATTTTATATGTGTAATATATACATTATACAATAATGTGTTATTGACTAATGTATATTTAATATATACATTAAAATATTACATTAGAGAGATATTTAATGAGTGCTAGGGCACATGGTCATAGTAATCACTGCCATTTCTACTTCACTTTCCAGTTCACAAGAGGCTTTCATTACAACAACCCTGGGAGGTGGGCAACAGTGATATTATTGAATCCCAGTTTTGCAACATACTAGATCTGGGTAAATCATTTCAATCCCCTAGGCCCTCAATTTCTCCATCTATAAAACAAGGGACCTGGACTAAATGACTTCCTGGGTCTCTTTTAGTTCTAACACTTCTGTGTTTCTGGTGCTAGAATGTCAAAATGAAAAAAGCCACCCATAGTGACAAAAACAGGCACTATAAAGTGAATTGTTTTTCTAGAGAAATGGCCTTTAGGTAAATTGGTTTTTCCATCTTCCTCTTATCACTAAGAAGTACCCCTCTCCCCTTCTGCCTCTTGCTCTTCCTCTGGGAAATCAGTACTACTGTTGCTATTGGAAAGGGCACCACGATCAACTGCCCTATGAATCTACTAATAATCTATATGACTTACATCAAAACCTCCTTCCCTGACTACCACTCCTTTATAGCTGTTGTATCTCCCTATTAAACTGTAACCTCCCCAAATAGGGACTGTCTTGTTTTTCTAATTTTATCCATACTGTACAGTGTATACTAGGGACTTCCTAAATGTTTGATGATTGATTGATTTTACAGATGAGAAAATTGAGATTAAGAGGTCAAGAAGGAAAGGTGGTTTCTGGTGGCCAGGAAGGTTTCACCAAAAAGGTGTTATTTTCGTTCATGAATATTAAATTCTAGAAGCCTTAAGTTCCATCAGAAAACTAGGGAAAATGTCAGTGTTAGCTACAACTTTGTTCGGGTTTATAGAGTCTAGTAAATAAATTGTCTGTATGATTGATACACAACAGACAGACGACTAGATTTCTACCAGGCTGGGCCAAGTGACAGGAGGACTGACCAAATATTCAACCTTCCAGCTTTTCATATGTTTTGACACCTGTCACCTGATAACTATGCAAAAATGTAACATTCTGAAGCCTTTAATTTTACATTTTGCAAATGCCAAGAAAGTGAAATTGAAAGGGAAAAGTTAAAGTACAATCTGAGACATGTGCAAATTAAATTTTGACTATCATGAATATATATCCCTTGTCAGTGAATGCCTATCTCAGAGAATCACTTTCTCGGAGTACTATTTAGTCTGATGGCCTTCACTACATAATTGCCTGATGTTTATAGCTCTTTCATGTGTTGGGTAATCGGAAACCTTGATCAAGGTCAACTGGGAAGGTGTCAGTCTGAAAGTTTCCAGCACCAAGTGAACATCAAGAATAGACTAACCCTTAGAAATGACACTGCTTACTGAGGGTGGGGGCAGGGGAGAGGAGGAGGGAGACAGAAAGAGACAGAGATGGGGAGAGAGAGAAAGAAAGGGGGGGAGAGAGACAGAGAGACAGAGACAGAGAGAGAGAGAGACAGAGGGAGAGACAGAGAGAGAGAGACAGAGAGGGAGAGACAGAGAGAGAGGGAGAGGGAGAGAGAGAAGAGGGAGAGACAGAGAGGGAGAGAGAGACAGAGGGAGAGAGAGACAGAGACAGAGAGGGAGAGAGAGACAGAGAGAGAGGGAGAGAGAGACAGAGGGAGAGAGAGACAGAGACAGAGACAGAGAGGGAGAGAGACAGAGGGAGAGAGAGAGAAAGAGAAAGAGAAGGAGAGAGAAAGGAGAGGAGAGATCTTTTGGGGGCTCCACAATCATAATAATAATCCACATTTCCATTACATTTCAGTGTCTATGAATGAACAAAAAGGATTTGTTAAGTTCTTACTATGTACCAGAGTACCAAGGCAATTACAAAAAACAGGACAGTCCTTACTTTCCAGGAGCTAAAATTCTAATATGGGAGTATAAGCTAAACAGGAGAGCTGTAGCCATGGAAGGATGTGTTTCCCCCAAGTGGGAATTTGTTTTGCTTGATGGTGCATATTCAG
>CM053585.1:304132518-304165503 GCA_028646515.1 Pseudochirops corinnae | reverse complement strand
GGGGGGGGGGAATGAAAAGATAAGTGAGGCATTTTTTTTAAATGTAGAGAATTAAAAGAAGCACAGACAGTCAAGGCACCTTTGCAACCTATAGGACAGGTTTATCTGAAAAGAAGAGCAAGCCGTACGTTATAAAAATCAGCAATTTCCTGTGTAATCCTCTTTTTTGTTTTTTTTTGGGGGGGGAGGGGGTTTGCTTCTACTATTTATATAGAAATGTCCATTTTATTTTGTGCTTATTAAATTCAAAACAAACTCAAAAAAATTTTTAAGAGGAATCCTTTAACCTGTGCTTGCTTTTTCCCACAGTGAGATGGAAATGATCAAGCCTTATGCAAATATAAGCACAATGGTCATAGGAGCTCCAGCTGATACTCACGCTTGGTATTTTTGCTTTTCATTAGGGAAGTCGGTGCCGTACAATAAGAAGAATACGGGGTCTGACATCAGAAGGTCTGAGTTTCAGCTGGGTCCAGTGCTTCTTTCCTGTGTGAAGCTGGGCAGGACACTGGAAGTAGGAACTTGGGTCTTCTCCTCTTTCAAATGGGACTAATAGTCACTGTCCCCTCCTTCATTAGGGATATCACTTTGCCTCTCTCTGAGTTGCCTTTTCCCCATCAGTAAAATGGGGACAGTCACCACTGTTTTGTCCCCCTAACAGAGTTTTTGTGAATAGTGAATGTGCATTCAACTGTTCAGTAACTTGAAGGCATCATGCAAATTAAGTTTATGCTACTCTTTTAAAAATGTATTAATATCTTTTGGTTTTGCTTCACCTTCATACCTCCAACATATCTTTTATCCTCTCCCCACCCAGAGAACCAGCCCATATTGCAAAGACCAAAAAAAGAAAGAAGGGGGATAAAGCAGTTTCAACATATCAGCTGAGACTGAGTTCCACAAATGTCTGGTAACAAGGAAAGAAAGTCAGTTACACTTCTGAGCCTTGTTATGATCTTACATGCAGGGGATTCTTTCCCCTTCTTCCTTAAAAAAAGCAAATTGAGAATTCATTGACTCAGGACTTCCTTTTTGGTTTTTGAATCCTTCCCCACCCAAGTTCAGAGGGTTTATAAAGTGATACCTTCCAGGCTGCCCACAAGTAAGAAGCTTCAGTAAATAGAGAACGAACAGCCGTGAAAACTGAGCTGCCTCTGTGATTTACATCAATTTACATTCAACTTCTAAGTAATCCACAGGAAAATCCTGCAGCATCTATTCCATTACAATCAGAGGAAATGACACGGAAGGCGTATAATGATTTCCCAAGATTGCTGTGACACTTGCCCCCAAACACTGGGCAGATTAATTTGTAAACCAAGACAGGAGAATGCTGCTATGATGGCTGCTTCTGACGAGTGTATCTACAACCCCAGAATTGGATAGATACATGTGTATTGGAGCTTTATTAACTTTATTTTCTGATCTAGCTTCAATTTCCAGCACCCTCACTTGTGCAAAGAGCCTTTGTTTTTCTCCAAGTCTATCCTTTTCTGCCATTTCTGATCATGCAATGCAGTATTGGTAGAAAGAACACTGAACACAGACTCAGGAAACCCAGATTCTGGCCCTCACTAGCTAAGTAACCAGAGCAAATTACTTCACTTCTATGGATGTTAGTTGCTGAATGATAAAATGAAGAGGGAAGACAAGATGATTTCTACAATTCTTTATATAAGACTATAAAGACTGTGGGGCCATAGATTTAGGGCTGGAAGGTACCTTAAGGTCATTGAGTCCAATGCTTATTTTAGAAAGCAATCAATTTACAAGCCTTAAGGGCTTATTATATGCCAGGCACTGTATAAGTACTAGAGTTTCAAAGAAACAGCAAAATAAGACAAAAATCCCTTGTCCTCAAGGACCTTACATTCTAATTGAGATAAAACATGAGTAAACGGGTACAGAAAAGATATGTACTGAATTACTGGAAGGCAACCTTGGAGGTTAAAGCACTAGAAGCTGAATAGTCTAGAAGGCAGAGGTGATAAGAGATGGAATACAGCCAATGTAAAAAAATAGACATAAAAGATTGTGTGCTGTTTGTAAGAAACTAATGATCGGTATGACTGCATTGTAGAGTACATGAAAGTCATGTATAAGAAGACTGGAAAGGAAGGAAGGGGCCATGTTGTGAAGATATTTAAATACCAAAGAAATGAGTTTATTGTTTCCTAGAGGTGAGTCAACAGTGAGGGGTATGTCACTAATTTCCTTGGTTACCTTGGGCAAGTCACTTCCTTTCTTAGGCCTAATTTTCTTCATCTATAAAACAACACCCTAGATGATAGGGGTCTTCTTTTGCAAATATCATCTCAGAAGCTGGAATTTCTGGTATGGTACCTAAGACCAGAAGGTTCTTTCCACTTATTTCATGTTACCAAGTTTGCTCAGATGTAAAGTGATCACAGTAGGGAGGAAGGAAAGAAAGAAGATTGAATCACATACCTTGGAGAGTGCTTGGGAATGGGTCTGTATATGCTATCTCCTGGAGCAGGCATAGTGATATATCTGTTATTTCATCATCTCCAATATGATTTGGTCTTTTTGCACACTCAAGAATATTGTAGTTGGTTCCCAGGTGTTACTTCTCATCACCTTCTTCCCTCTCATGACAAAGGACTGAATTGAACAGGATTACATACTGAGCATCAAGAGCTGCCCACCCAGTAGACTTTAAAGGGAGAGACTTCCTCCATTCTTGATCTCTTTTCATTTTTACAGGGCATAAGGATTCGTTAAGGCTCTCTTTCTTGGACTTTCCATGAGGTAGGGAGGAGATTCTTCTTCTACCTGGCAGTTATGGCAGCTATGAGCACATGGCATTAAGTGCCTATGATTTGCCTATGGGAACTTAAGACTGGACTTCAAATTTCTGACTCTTTTACTTTGTGCTTCTTTTCCTGAGCCACTGAGTGAATAATAATCCTGAGATGGATGTTTCTAGCTTAGGAAGCAACTTTATGGATTTGAAAAGTCAGGAGCTCCTGGATCTGAGGGCTCATGACCAAGTAAGAGATATTCTCTGAAGCAACCTTTTGGAAGAATAGATGGCCACAGTGAGGAGAGTGAGTCATGCATGCCAAGGCAGACAGCAAATGTAAAGTGAAAGAGAAATACAAGATCACGTTTCAATATTAGTTTCATGTTTTAAGTATTTGTCGTTAAGTCAGTTGTGTTTTAAACATGTCTTCTCTGGTGAAGGAAATCCATAGCTGACCTATACCAAATCTACTTTTTATGTCAAATACCTTTAAGGCAGCGGTTCTCAACCTGTGGGTAGCGACACCTTTGGGGGTCAAATGACCCTTTCACAGGGGTCACAGGGATCACCTAAGACCATCAGAAAACACATATTTCTGATGGTCTTAGGAACCAAGACACTGTTCATCTATCTGTCTCCAGGCGGGTCTGCCCACATGCAGATATGCCCACATCCGAGTATTAAAGGGTTGTGGTATTAGTAAGGTTGAGAATCACTGCTTTAAGGACTCTTTTAGAGAAATTCTAGACATTATCCAAACCTCAGTTTTGCTTAAAAAATTGTCCCCAAAATTATATTCTGAGGTGCAAGTTCAATGACCCTGCTTTTTTTGTGATCAGGCTAACCTAGGATAGAACCTTGTCCATGGGAGTCTAAAGCTGGGGCCCATTAGGGGGAGGTGGCATTCCAAGTCCTCAGGCTAGGTTTTTGTCCTTCCTAGCTTCAACATTAATTCTTATAATATACACTTTTCCTAATAGTAACCATGAAATAACTCGAAAAATTTAGTACACAAAATAAAACTGTTAACATGCAAAACATTTTTTCTCACTAGTAATTTCCTAGAATTCTGTGACCTTTTGATCTAACATCTTTGACAATGAAGTTACTAATAAAATCACATCAATGCTTGAAATCCAGAATGTTAAATGTGGGAATGTTGAAGGTTGACTGTACTTGTATCCCCTTTATTTTACAGATAAGGAAACTGAGACTCAGAAGAATTACATGATTTGCTTAAAGACTCATAGCTAGTTAGTGGTGAAGCTAGGACTAGGCCCTTATGCATTTGTCCTTTATTATTTTGAACATTCACTTTTTAGAGATTTTAGATAATACAATAATTGGGTTAGATGCCTATATTTTATCATGGCTTTGGAGTTCTATGTTCCTTCCACTGGAACAGGAATTGCCTCTATCCCATATAAGAGGTTTGCTTTTGTACACAGTTAGATCACCATAAAATATATAAAAGATCTTATGTTCAAGTAAGATCCACAGAAAAATGTTGCCATTTTCCTTTTTGCTCAGTTTAAAACTGCTACTTTTTTCAAGGAAACAACCATCAAATACATGCCATGAAGTCACCCTTACAGACAATTCATTGTTTCTGTTTCCAATAGGAAACATCAAGTTGAATTTTAAGATTTATTTTCTACTCCAGCTGATCATTGAGCTTGATCTGAAAAAGATTTTTCCCCTTAGAATTCAGAAGATTATAGCATTATTCAAGTCTTTGGAAGAACATAATCTAGGAAGATTATTAAGCATTATAATATTTGGGAAAATGTATTGTTTCAGTGCTTTATTTAACATTTTATTACACAGAAAATGATTTCCATTTTGATCATAACAGCCTATGACTGATTGTGTTCTGACTAATTATGACAGATCTTTGACTGATTTATGACCTCACTGATGTTGATACTGTCCTCATCAGATCAAATCTAATCAAATCCTCATCTTTCAAATTCTATGTAATTGGTTATATGTCCTGTAGGTCCTTCTTGTAGTGTCTACTCATTACAATCCTAATCCTTTCCATCTCTTAGAGTTACTAATGTAATACTCAGGCTATATGCTGTCTCTTACTTTCTTCTGTCCATGGCAAGATGGTCTCCTTTTGAAAATATAAAAGGACTCTCTGTCAAGGTCTGTACCTAGGCAGCTATGTGATTCAGTGGATAGAGTGTAGGGCCTGTAGTCAGGAGTTCTGACCTCAGATGCCCACTAACTGTGTGACCTGCACAGGTCACTTAACTTCTATTTGTCTAATCCACTGGAGAAGGAAATAGCAAACCACTGCAGCATCTTTGCCAAGAAAAACCTCAACAGGGTCATGAAGCATTGTATACAACTGAACAACAACAACTGTGATGGTAATATAAATGGGAAGATCTTTCCCATCCATTAATAGGCCCATGTGACTTGCCTGAGTTGCTTGGAAGCCTGAGTCATGTGATTCTGTGGTGAGAGGAGCTTGCAGAGTGGATGGAGCAGGAAGGGGTGAAGCAGGAAGGGTGGAGCAGAGAGTGGAAATTGGTCAGAATAGTTAGAGCTGAAGGAGAGAAAGGAAGCAGGAAGCAAGCTGTGCGTGTTTGTTTGTGAGAAGATCCTAGCATGAGGAAAGCTTGGGAACATTGGTACCCCCTGCATTGTTACTGTGTATAGATTTCTTTGTTGCTATGATGAATTTGGCTTTCTAGTGTTTGAATAAATGTTTTGGTCCTGTCTTCCATGTGGAGAGTCTGTTATATTTTGTGATTCCGAATTATACCAACATATTCATAGCTGCCATAGGTGCTGTGAATATCACATTAGTGCTACAATAACAAAGATCTATATACAATGATATACTGATGTGAGAGATATCAGCTCATCTGTGTTTTGGTAAATGGTACATCCCAAAACCAGAGAACTTAGAAGGTCATTCAAAAGCAAACATTTCTTAAATGAACATATTGGGTTTAAAAACAGTGAAATGAAGAAATCTAATTTAACAAATTAATAAAATGTTCATTTCATTAAACTAGATACAGTTTAAAACTTAAAATTCTTTTCAAAAGGGTAAAAATTACAAATGACCCAAAGGATAAGAGAAAGACACATGCATGTTACATGCCTCTGATTGTAATTTTGGCTCAAAGATCACTCCTTGGTTCACAGGACATGGAGTTGAAAGGGGCAGCAGAGATCACGTAGTTCAATCTTCTCGTTTTATCTGGATGAGGGAACTGAAGCCAAACAAGTTAAATACTTTGTCTATCAACAAGGACATACAAGACTGGGAAAAGTGGGGGAAAGCTCAACTGCTCCAGGAGTGAAAGGAGGAGACAACGAGATGATCAGCTTGAGGCAGTGGTAACGACCTCACAGCAGCTCCCCAGTGGACTGAGTGGAACTTATGGAAAGACATGAAAACAAACACAAAATAAATCACGTGGTATTGGAAGGTATGGAAGGGTTGTAATTTATACAAGTGGAGGTAACTTTACTGTTGAGATTTAATTTTTTTAATTTAACTTTTCGTTTAACCCTTGTCTTGTTAGCTTATCCATAAAATGGAAATAATAATATTTTCACAACTCACCTCGACACCTTTGAAAGTTACAGATTGAATTTATTGTATATTTAAAAGAAAGGCAAGATGTATGTAATAGAGATATGCAGTTTCATGTACAATCCTCTTCTGTTGTACCATATATATAGTGCACACACCCTTTTATTGGGTGTTTGTTAAGTTCAGAAATTTTAAAAATGCTGAAAAAAACAACATGCTTTACCAGGTGGTTTCGAGGAATTCATTTTATAAACTGTTAAAAGCTATAGAAATGTGAGCTCTTCTAGAAGGCACTCCCTATGTTCAGTGAATGAATGACTGTTCCTCTCCTCGTCAGCCTGATCTCCCTGGATGGGCCTTGAGATTTCAGAGAAAGAGTATGTATGGTTATGATGAGTGTTTCCTTCCAGTTCCTTAAACCAACACCTGACTTTTCAAGTTTCTGTAGTATCCTTGGCTCCCTGAGGTCCTGTGTCAGCTGCCTGATTCCTCAAAAACCCTGCCACTCAGACATTATAATAGTTGATATTCATATAACCCTTTACTATTTTAAAAAATGCTTTCCTAGCAGAAGCCCTGCAATGTTGTTAATATAAATGTTATTATCTCCGCTTTAGAGCTGCTGCTGTTTATTCTTCATTCTCAAAGAGGACCAATGACATCACAGGGGTGTCATCTTCACTTGAGTGTAAATTGGATTTAAGTGAGGCAGAGTTGTAAAAAGTCATCAGCCTCACTTTCTCTTCCAGGGTCATCAAAGTCCAGCAGTAAGACAAAAGTCAAGGTGACTGGTGATGGCCCAGGATGTAGTGGACAATCTTGGCTTTTCTAAATTAAGGCCTTTCCCAGGCTTTATTTTCTGAGGCAAAGCCCATTCAATGACTAAGGACTAAGAACTGAGGCTGGGTTAGGCAGCTGGGTTGGCCAATGGATGGAGGGCTGGACCTGGAGTCAGGAAGATCTGAGTTCAAATCCAGAAACAAACATGTACTAGTTGTGTGTCCCTTTGACAAATTACTTAACCTCTGTCTGCTTCGGTTCCCTCAATTGTAAAACAGGGACAATAACCCCACCTCCCTCTCAGGCTTTTTGTGAGGATCAAATGAGAATCTTGCCTGGCTCGCAGTAAGTGCTTCATAAATGTTTATTCCTTTCTCCTTTAGAGGCTCAGAGAACACAAGATCCCTGAAGTCAGGGGGCTACTTCATTTTTGTTTTCACATAGGGCCTCATACGTTTTTATTTTTGCTTTTTTCCTGATGAACTGATGGAGGGAACTCCTAGTGAAGAAACTTCCTCTGTCATTGTGGCTGAGCAGGACATGTGATAAGAAGGAGAAGATGAGTGGGAAGCCAGACTACAGAAGTGGACACCCTGGGCACTACCTACCCCTCTTATAGAAGATGTTGGTGAAAAGACTAGCTGGCTCAAGTTTGGAAGGCTGGGTCTGGCCGAGTCATTGTGCAACCCCTTCCAGTCTAAGGTATGGGAAGAAAACTACTCAATTGCCACCATCAAGCTAAGCGATATGATGAGGCAGGCCCCTGTCTGTGGATCAGATGCAGTACAACAAAATGATGTATGGAATTCATCAGTTATAAAAAGGAAACGAATATTTATTAAGTGCTCATACTATGTTCCAGGCACTATGCTTAGAACTTTACAAAACTAGGAGGTAGATGTTATTATTATCTATTTTACAGAGAGGGAAACTCAGGCAGACAGTGGTTTAAAGTGATTAGCAGAAGGTCACAAGGATAGTGTCTGAGGTCACATCTGAGCTCAGGTCTTTCTGACCCTTGGTCTGGCACTCCATCCACTGAGTCACCTAACTGTCTCTGATTCAGCCACAGAACAAATTTTAACAGCTGTCAAGAGGGAAACATCTACAGTCACTTCTTTAGCTGTTGGGTCATGAGCAAATCAGCTTAATCTGACTGAGTGGGAATTTAAGCACCAGAAAGTACTAATATAGGTCAATTGTTGCAAAGGAATAGAATACTCAGCAGAGGAACCAGACAATGAATAGAACAATCTACGAAGGTGTAATGACTCATAAAAGGGGATTGTTTGTAGGATCGCCTAGGAAGAAACAAAAGAAATACCCTTAAATGAAACTTACCTCTTCCTTCTCCTCCTTTTAAATCCACTTCTTAAGGGGAGATAGAATTCCACTTTGGAAACATCTATCAATAAGAACAAAGTTCAGGGGAAAATATGGTCATTCAAGTAAACAGAGGACTTTCCAGTACTCTTGATGAAAAAACCAGAGCTGAACAGAAAATTTGACTTTCAAATACAAGAAGCAAGAGAAGCATGAGAAGGTAAACAGGAAAAAGAAATCATAAGGAACTTATTAAAGTTGAACTATTTACATTCCTACATGGAAAAATGATAATTGTAATTCATGAGACTTTTCTCAATATAAGCATAGTTGAAGGGAATATATATGTATATATATATATGTATGCATGAATATATATGTGTATATATGTATGCATATATATGTATAGGAGGGTGTATGTGTACATAAATACATACATGAATGTGTGTATATGTGTGTACATGTATACATAGACAGAGGGCACAAGATCAGTTGAATAGGAAGGGGTGATATCTAAAAAAAAAATAAAATTAAGGTGAAAGAGGAATATATTGGGAGAAGGAGAAAGGGAAAGATAGAGTAGGGTAAATTATCCCATATAAAAGAAGCAAGAGAAAACTTAAAATGGAGGGGAAGAGCAAAAAGGTGAAAGGGAATGGGTCAACCTTACTCTCACTGTATTTGGCTTAAGTAGGGAATAACATACACACTCAATTAGATATCTTACCCTACAGGAAAGTGGGGAGGGAGGGATGGGGATAAGAGCAGGGTGATAGAAGGGAGGGCAGATTGGGGGAGAGGGTAGTTAGAAGCAAACACTTATGAAAAGGGCCAGGGTCAAAGGAGAAAATAGAATAAGTGGGGAGTGAGGTGGGATAGGATGGAGGGAAATATAGTTAGTCTTTCACAACATAGCTACTGTGGAAATGTTTTGAGTAACTACACATGTACAACCTATATTGAATTGCTTGTGTTTCTAGTGGGGGGTGGATGAGGAGGAAAGAAGGGAAAGAATCTGGAAATCAAAGTCTTAAAAACAAATGTTAAAAAAATTGTTTTTACATGCAACTTGGAAATAAGATATACAGTCACTAGGGTATAGAAATCCATTTTGTCCTTCTAGAAAGTTGGGGGGATGGAGAGGATATAAGAGAGAGCTGATTGGGAGAAGGGGTATTCAGTAGGTTCGCTATCTTGGGGTGGAGGTAGGTGAAAGCTGGGGAGAAAATTTGTAACTCAAAATCTTGTGGAAATAAATGTTGAAAACTAAAAGTAAATAAATAAAAGATTAATTTTTTTTTAAAAAAAAATTAAGGAGAGGATTATTAGTTCAGTGGTTCTCAAACTCTGTGGTCCTAGGACCCCATTATGTCTTAAACAATTGTTGATAACTCTAAAGATTTCTTATTTATGCTGGTTATATCTGCCCATATTTAGTATGTCAGATATTAAAACTGAAACAAAAAATGAGGACAAAGATGCTAGTCTGGTGCTGAAGGACCATACTCAGCTAAGCTGGAATTCTGTGAAAATAAGATAGAAAAAAAAAAATTGAAGCAAATTGTGAAGCAAGCTAGGAAAAGATAAGAAAAGTTTGTCAGAAATCAAGCTTCACATAACTGATCTCACTTGCTTGTCCAAGTTCATCTCATAAGTGGTAACCACATGGAATACCAGGGCCATTGCCCGTTGTAGGGTTCCCCCTTCTCAAAGTCCCCACCCCCCATAAATAAGCATCCCAGAAATGAAGGGAGGAACAGCACTTCATAGTCTTCATGCCATACAACTAAATCCAACCCTCTTTCCTTGCTTGATCAACCACTACTGGCTTGGTGGACTTGGATTTGGCAGCATCAGTCTTCCTCAGGAGCACCATTAAAGATCCACTGAATGTTAAGGGCAGCTTCCCTTCTCTTGAACCATGCTTTGAGAAGATCTCATCTTACTCCAGCCTGACTCTATAAGGGGAGATAACAGTAGAGGGAGTCATAGATTCAGATTTCATAGGAAGAATGGTGGTTTTCTTACAGAGGCATACAGCAAAGCAATGCTGGTAAGAAGCAAGGGGAAGAATAGACTAGCTTCTCATTCTCTCCAGCCTCTGGGTCTAAGTGACCAGCCAGGAGGGAGCCTCCAGTAAGTCTTCACAGTTCAATAAGACAACTGCTTACTTAGGAATCTAGTCTCCAAGGGCTTTTTCAATTCAGTTCAGTCCAATGAACATTTATTAAGTACTTACTATGGGCCGGGCACTGTGCTAAGTGCTGATCTGATTTGATTCTTTGCCTCAGATCTAAAACTTAATGATGATTGCTAGCATTTATAAGAATAATGTAATTTATAATAATGATGGCTGGCAGCTAGATTTTCTAGTGGATAGAGCACTGGGCTGGGAATCATGAAGAGCTGACTTCAAATCCGGTATCAAATACTTATAAACTGTACAACCTCAGGCAAATCACATAACCCCAATTTGCCTCAGTTCCTCAACTGTAAACCAAGGACACACTAGAGAAGGAAACAGGCGGACCATTCCAGTATCTTTGCCAAGAAAACTCCATGGACAGTGTCCATGGGATCATGCAGAGTCAGACAGGACTGAGCAACTGAACAAAAACAAACATCTGTAAAGTGTTTTAAGGTTTGTGAAGTGCTTCACATACATTATTTCACTTGATCCTCACAGTGACCCTGTGAAACTGAGACGGAGAAGTGACTGCTTCAAGGTCATACAGCTAAGTGTCTAAAACAATCATGAGACAGACTTTGATCAAAGTCTTTTGACTCCAAGTCTAGTATTTTATCTACAACCTACTACCACTCACAGGACATTACAACTAACACAGTTTTCCACTAACTCACATTCTAACCCCCAGCTGTGATTTCTGCTCCCAGATCATCTGTATACAGACACCTTGTCCAAACCCCTGTACTCAGAAGTTTTCCAGTGTATCTCTTCACTCCTCCATACAAAGGAATATAGATCTGACTTGTCTGTGGGCACCAGACATGTCTAATAATGGAAAACTACCCCTACCTGATAGTCTGACTGTAAATAAGAATAGCACATTTCTGTAGCCCTTGAAAGTTTACAAAACATTTGTCTAACGATTATCCAGTGAGTTACGTAGTGCAAGTATTATTATAATCCCTATTTTATAGATGAAGGGACTGAAACACAAAGAAACTAAGTCACTTTTCCTATAGTTACACACCTAGTAATTATAAGAGCTGGGACTCAAACCCACTTCCCCTGGCTCCTAGTTTCCTTACAACTCTGCCAACAAATTCTGACTTTCATGTTGGTGGGCGGTTTTGTTTGTTTGCTTTTGGTGGTGGGAGCTTTGGTCCACATCTTAATGGCTAGGCAAGTGACTCATTAATGCCCTATTGGGTATTTGGGGTTTTGCTTTTTTCCTCTGCTCATCCAGTCAGAACAGGAAGCAAGATTCCAGAGTAACAAAATTTAGTGGGCTTCAACAACACCTTCCAAGAAAAGTTGTCTTTTAAAAAAAAATCTAGGCATAGGGATTGCCTGGAAATCCCTTGGAATCCTAGCACTTAAAAATTTCAGTTACAGGATGAATCTACAGTTAATGGGCAAGTGAATACCTCTGATGAGATGAGAAGACTTATGAAACTATAGCAAGGAAGTGCCCTGCTACAAACCCAGCAAAGCACTTTGTAATCACAGAATCTCAAGACTATTAGAGCTGGAAGAGACTTTTAAATACGTAGTGTTAACAAATAGAGCATAAAATATCTCACAGTCAATAGGAAGCTTAAAATCAGAGAATATGGAAACTAGAAAGACCTTAGAAAACTAAATTCCTTCATTTTACAAATGAGGGAGTAAATTCAGAAAAAGGAAATGATTTTACCAATACTGCATAGCAAGTGAGTCTTCAGTTTGCTTTAATTAATAGTTGAATTAACAGAAATTCCTGTCTCCTTTTGAAACATGGGTCTGGAATTAGATGGAGCCCACAGCATATTGGACTAGACACTAGAAAAATATTACCTTTACAAAGGGCTTCACTGGAAGTTTAGATAGATAGATAGATAGATAGATAGATAGATAGATAGATAGATAGAATAGATACATATAGATACATAGATTATAGATAGATACATAGATACATAGGATAGATAGATAGATAGAATAGATAGATACATAGATACATAGGATAGATAGATATAGATAGACAGATAGATAGATAGATAAGTACACACACATATACATAATATATACTTACATATGTCTAGTCCTATATATCCCAATAATCTATTGGAATAGCTTAGCTGGAACTGCCCACTCCCCATTCCTGTTGTATCCAAGTTTCCATTTAAGGAAATATTTAGTAATAACCAAAATCCTATTTTAAATCTCAGAATTCTGTTGATCATGTCTTCTTTTCTTTAAAAATAAATTTTTGATCATGGCTTCCTCTCAAAAATTTTCTTCATTTTCCCTTGACCCCAGCTCTCAAGTAGACGAAAGGCAACTATCTTCAGGGACTTAGTGACTCCTAATATATTGGGAATAATTAGATTTTCTAATAAGCAACTAAGGTTCATTTCCCTTTAACCCACAGAATCAAGACACTTGGAGAATGAACTTTTGCAGGACTTACAATAAATGATAAACTTAATTGGCTACTAAAGCCATGTGTCATCTCTTTGGTGCTTAAAGTACGGATGAGAAGCAATAGGTTTTGGCAGAGTCCTAAAAGTCCCTAAAATTCCATAACCTAATTCAAAATAATGGCTAATTTTATATACTCACAACTTAGAAAATCATTCTTCAAAGAACCCTGAAATTAGAAAAATATATATATCCTCTATTTGTTTACTTGGAGAGTTGTTCCAAATTCCTAACTTATGGAGCATTGAGTGTCCTGGGATCTCCAGATCCCTGGCCCAGTTTCATGAATCATATTATATGGTAGGAGAGCCAAATTTCCTTTGGAACATCTATAAATAAAGGGCTTCTTCTACAGACAATGAAATAGGAAAAAAATTTTCTGACAAGCAAGCAAATGTGAGTTTTATTTCTCAACAAGAGTAACACCAGTCTTATGATTATTAGTATGAGGCTATTGCTACTTTTAACAACAATAGTAACAGTAATGCTTGTAACTGTTGCATTTACACAGCCATTTCAGATGGAAATGCCAGCTGTTGTTGATTCCAAAATTTTTCCTACTTATGAAGCTGCTTTTAACAACAGTAATATTAATAGTCGTGTTTGTAATTGTTGCATTTACACACTCATTTCAGAAAGAAATGCCAGCTGCTATTGATTCCAAAATTTTCCCAACTCGTGAGGTTGGGAAACTGGGAGAATTTTGTTTTTACTGTATAACCAAAATGCTATTTTGACCCTAATGCTAGGACCAGACCAGAATGCAGATGCATTATTCGCAATAATAATGTACACTGAATCTCTCAGTTTAGCTCAAGAAAGGACCTCGGTGTCTGGTACCTTATCTTGCCAGGCGATCATCAAAATTTTCCTAAGAGAATTCAAATGAAAGTGATTCAGTTTCTGGTATGTTGCTATTATAGTGTCCAGAATTCACAGGCATGCAACAATGAGGTAGCACAATGGCTCTGTAAACCTTCAGATAATATACTGCCAAAGTAAGTGAACTTGTCCACAGAATTAAAAATTTCTCCATTTGCTGTAACAGATGGTTCCATATATGGATGGTGTGGTGCTGGCTGGTGAAGAAGCTGTTTTCTTGGTATTCGTTAGGCCAAAATTGGCACAAGCTGCAGAGAACTGATCCATACCTTGTTGGATCTCAGCCTCAGAAACTGCATTAAGTGTACAATTATCTACAAACAAAAAGTCACACACCAACTGTCCTACTTTAGTCATGACATGTAGACTTTTCAAGTTAAATAATTTACCATCAGTGTGGTAGATGACTTTGATGCCATTTTCATCCTTGTTGGAAGCATCTGACAAACAAATATTAAGTATGTAATATGCACCAGACATTGTGGTAGTTGTTGGTAACACTCTCAAGACTCAAATGCATCTGTGACCTTGTAGATTTGGAAGTTTCCTCCAATAATGAAGATTGAAATTCATCTGTATCTGCCCACCCCATGTGACTCTTGTCGACGTCCTCCAGGATGCTCATAGGGCTCCACATAACATGCTACAAGCCTTCCTCATTTAATCCTGACCGATGAAGATACCAGTGTCATAAAATTTTATGCCTCTTTGTCAGCTTTCTCACTGCTTATATGTTGCAGGCTGCTCCTAACCATCATGTATGTCTCCATTGCTCTCTGTTACACTCATGTTTAATTCTTCACAGATCCATCGTATTCCACATCTTACTGTCATACAGCCACACCAGTTGGTATTAAAAAGATGAACCACTGCAAATATAGGAAGCTTAGGATCATTAAAGCTGCTTTACAATTTCTCAAAGGAATTCAGATTGCTCTCTTCCTGTTCAACTCTAGGTCCAACCCATCATCCATCAGTAGTCTCTTCTAGATACATGTACTCCTGGAGAAGCTCTATAGATTTTCCATCAAATGCATGTTGAAATCTTGGGGATAGATGTTCTCCATCCACTTGTTTTTTTCTCTGTGGCTGAAAGTCAAAAATAAAGTAACCTGATGCTTATGTGTACATAGGTAAGGATTTGGGGTGTGGTTTTTTTTTAATTGCAATTCTTCTTGTTTGGTTCAAAAATAAAGTACATGAATGTAAAAGTATAAAAAAATGAATTAATAAGATAGGCTAGAATTTGATTGCGAAAAAGCCTTGAATTCCAGGCTCAGAAGCTCAGCGTCTATTCTGCATCAATGGAGAAACACAGAGCAATAATAAACATAACACTAGGAATCACATTTGCAGTGCTAAGAATGGTGACTTCCACTGGTGACAGGTGACAGGTAAGTACTACTCTCTAACCCTCAATGGGTTCTTTTGTGTACATGGCAACCCAAGCTAAGTTGCTTTGGTGAAATAAATTAATTAGTCCAGATTATACTGTACTCTTACCTGCTCTTGCAATCATCTTAGGCTTCATACCAGTGTGACAAATGCTATGATTCTATGTAAATTAGGCTAACATATAGGAGATACAGTAGAGAGAGCAGTGGCTTTAGGAGTCATAATATCTGGGTTTTAATCCCAACTCTACTACTAAGTGCCACCAGTCAATCTTCTAGGTTTCAGCTTCCTTGTATATACAATGAGGATGATTTTTATGTCCCCTTCCAGCTCTGGTATCCTATATTCTATAAAGGTTCTTCCCAGCTCCCACAACCTATAAATATAATCTCTCTCTCTCTCTTTTTTTTTCAGTTGTAGAGAATCATGGGAAAACCAAAAGAATCCTGGGTGTTTTATGGGTGGGTAGATAGATGAATAAATGAAGGCACAGATATAGTTACAGAAGGCAATGTGAGGTGAGAGAAAGAATGTTATTCATCCATAAAATCAGATCATAATATTTGCACTGTTTACCTCAAAAAATTGTTTTAAGGAAAGTATTTTACAAATCGTTAAGTGCTATATTAATCAATAAAGCAAAAACAAACAATACTTGCCCTCAAGGAATTAATATGCTTTCAGGGGAGAAATATGTACACATGTAGCTATAGATATAAAAATAGTAACAGATTAATAGATGACAGATGATAGATAACAGCTAAATAGAGAAATAGGGAGATAGATGGGTAGATGGATGGATGGATGGATACATGGATGGATGGATGGATGATGGATGGTCAGTACAAAGACCTGAAGGGGAGAGATGGAATTTTGTATAATAAGACAGTAAGACTTGATTGGATATCTTACCCTACAGGAAAGTAAGGGAGGAAGTGGGGGACAATGATAGAAGGGAGGGAAGATTAAGGTGATAATTAAGGAAGATCAGTAGTCAGAAGCAAACACTTTTGAAAAGGGACAGGATCAAAGGAGCAAATAGAATAAATGGGGGTGGGATAGGATGGAGGGAAATAGAGTTAGCGTTTCACAACATGACTATTATGGAAATGTTTTGCATAACTACACATGTATAACTTATATTGAATTGTTTGCCTTCTCAATGAGGGTGGGTAGGAGGGAAGAAGGGGAAGAATCTGGAAATCAAAGTTTTAAAAACAAATGTTAAAAATTGTTTTTTACATGCAACTGGGAAATAAGACATACAGGCAATGGGGTAGAGAAATCTATCTTGCCCTACAAGAAAATAGCGGGGAAGAGGAAAAGAGGAAGGGGGTGTGATAGAAAGGAGGTCAGAATGGGGGAAGGGGAGAGATAGGGAGAAAATACGGAACTCAAAATTTTGTGGAAATGAATGTTGAAAACTACAAATAAATAAATAAATAAATGTTGAAAAAGGCCAGTTTAGCTAGAAGTTGATCCTCTTGAGGAGGAGTAATAGGTAACAAGTCTGGAAATTAAGTCTGGAGTCAGAGCGAGAAGAACTTGAAAATGTCAAGAAGACAAATTTGTATTTATTTGATCCAAGAGGCAAGAGAGAGCCACAGGACCTTTCTAAAAAGGGAAGGCTAATGTTCAAACACATACTTTGGAATATCACTTTGGCAGACAGAAGATGTATTGGAGAAAGAATATACCTGATGCAGGGTGAGGTGGTTGAAAACTATTGTAATAATTCAATTTAAAGATGATAAAAACTAAACAGAGGCAACTAGTTGTGGAATGAATAGAGCCCTGGTCCTGGAATCAAGAAGACCTGAGTTCAAATTCAACCTCAAACAGTTAATGACTGCATGATTCTAGGCAAGTCACTTAACCTCTGTCTGCCTCAGTTTCCTTAACTATAAAATAGAAATAATAACACCTACCTCACAGGGTTGTTCTAGGGATCAAATGAGATATTTGTAAAAATGTTTAGCACAGTGTCTGGAAAATAATAGGAGATACATAAATCCTTTTCTCCTCCCCATCTCTCAATAGAAGTGGTGGCTATGTAAGTGGAGAAAGAGGAACAGATCTGGAGGTAAAATCCAGACCAGACAATTGATTAGGGGTGAGGGACAAGTGAGAGGAGGTAACTTCGGAGAGAAAGGAAATGAGTTCTGTTTTGGAGAGTTTGGTATGTCAGTAGGCACCCTGTGGGAATTATACAATTGGCAGACTAGAGCTGGGGGTAGGCAGGGAGAGAAAATGAGGGTTTGACATATAGGTCTGGGTGTCATCTACATAGAGGTGATAATTTAATCTATGGGAACTGATGGGATCACAAAAAGAATGGGTACATAGAGAGGAGAGCCCAAGATAGGACATGGTTAATGATCTAGCAAAACAAATTAAAAATCAATGGCAAACAGATAGGAAGAGAAGCAAAAGAGAAGAATGTCACAAAAAACTGAGAGAATGTGTCTAAGAGGAAAAGGTGGTCAATAGTGTCAAATTCTGCAGAGAGATCAAAAAAGATCAAAACTTAAAAAGGTATTGGATTTGTCAATTAGGAGATCATTGGCAACTTTTGAGGGAACATCTTCAGTTGCATAATAAAGTCAAATGTCAGATTTCAAAGGATTGAGAAAAGGGAGGAGAGAAAGTGAGGAGACTAAAAGTGTAGAGAGATCTTTTTCCAATGTTTGGCTCTTAAAAGTTTGGTAGTAAAAGGACAATCACTTGAGGGGATAATAGAGTCAAAGGAAGAGTTTGTTTGTTTAGAATGAGGAAAGTACAGTTGCTGTAGGCAGCAATCAATCAATTAACATTTATTAAGCACCTTCAACCCACCAAGTTTCAGCTAAGCCCCCGGGGGAACAAAGGTAGTCCCTGCTCTCAAGGAATTTACAAACTAATGGGTGCAGACAAATATATTCAAAATGATAGAGATAGATGGAGATGGAGATGGAGATGGAGATGGAGATGGAGATGGAGATATAGATAGATAGATATAGATATGGATATAGATATAGATATAGACTTGGACATGGACATAGACATGGAGATAGAGATAGAGATATATCTATAGATATATATAAACATAGAGACAGAGACAGAGAGAGAGAGAATAGGAAATAATTAACCTGGAGGGTGCTAGAATTAAGTGATTGTGAAAGGCTTCCATTTAAAGATGGGAACTTAAAGGAAGCCAGGTAAGCCAACAGGTAAAGTTAAAAAGGGAGATCATTTCAGGTATAGGAGATAGCCAGAGAAAATGCCTGGAGCTGAGAGATAGAGTTTTGTTGTTTGTCCTTCATTCTTGGAGAGAACTGTGACCTCTGGGAGGTAATGCCATGACATGCAAATGATTTGGATTTAAGTGAGGGAGGGTTGTGCAAAGTATCTTGTTCCTGAAACCGCAAGGAAGCTAGACTCTCTGGATCAAAGAGTACATGGCCAGGACTAAGGTTTAAGAAGACTGGTTAAGTAGGAGCAGGGCTAGGTTATGAAGGGCTTTGAATACCAAAGAGAGGATTTTGTATTTGATCTTGAAGGCAATAGGAAACTATTGCAGTTTATTGAGTATGTGAGTGACTTGGTCAGACCTGTATTTTAGGAGAATCATTGATGGTTGAATAGAGGACAAATTAGAGTAAGGAGAGAATTGAGACAGGCAGACCCACCAGCAGACTTGTATTTATTGATGCAAGTTAACACAGCTGAAAATAATGATGTAACTTAACTGAATCTACTACAAATGTATGTTATCTAATCTCTTTCACTTCTAATTCAATTCCATTCCTCACACAGGCCGATTCCAAATCTTCTCTATTCTCTTTAAGTTTCCCACACTTCCTGCTTCTCCTTTCTCTCTGTTGAGGATCTAACTTTATAACTTACCAAGAAGAGCGAGATCATTTACCATACATCCCCCTTTGTCCCTTCACTATATCTCAAAATCTGCTTAACATCATTACTCATTCTCTCCTTTACCCCAACATTCCATGAAAAAAAAAAATAATAATGCTTATTCTTTCCAAGGTTAACCCTTCTAGATCTAACTTTGCTCCCATCTCCTCCTCTCTTCTTGATCAGATTACCCCCTTAATCTTTAGCTTCTTCTCTTTACCTTTCAATCTCTCCCTATCTACTGGCTTCTTCCCTGCTGCTTACAAATATACCTAAATCTCCACATTCTGTAAGGAAAAAAAACAAACATCCTGAGTGAGTCCTACTATCCCCTCAAGCTATTGTACTATATCTTTCTGTGAAAATCATATTCCAAAAGAAAGATATCTACACACTCTCTACGTTTTTCTATTCTCTCATTCACTTCTCAACCCTTTTAGATCTGACATATGACTTCATCATTCAATTTAAATTGCTCTCAAAAGTTGCCAGACTTGATGGGCTTTTCTTAATCCCCATCTTTCTCAATCTCTCTTAAGTATTTGATCTTGTTGATCATCCTTTCCTATAAAATACCCTCTCCTTTCTGGATCTTCTTCACACTGTACTCCCCTGGTAATCCATCCCCCTATCTTAGTCTTTACAGTTATCTTTGCTGGTTCACAATTCATATCACATCCCCTCTATATGAGTTTACTCTCCAGATTCTATTTTCTCTCTCTACACTTTTTCACTTAATGACCTCATCAGTTGTTCAGTCACTTCCAACTCTTCATCATCCCTATGGACCTACCATCCATGTAGTATTCTTTGCAAGCATACTGGAACAGTTGGACATTTCCTTTTCCAGTGGATAAAGGCAAACAGAGTTTAAGTACCTTGCCCATGGTCACTAGTAAATATCTAATTTTGGATTTGAACTCAGGTCTTCCTGACTCCAAGCCCACTGTTCTATCCACTGAATCATC
The DNA here is from genome assembly GCA_028646515.1 of Pseudochirops corinnae. Lineage (NCBI taxonomy): Eukaryota > Metazoa > Chordata > Mammalia > Diprotodontia > Pseudocheiridae > Pseudochirops > Pseudochirops corinnae. The sequence goes on along the minus strand of CM053585.1, from coordinate 304,145,293 downwards.
ACACTACATTGGTAGGTTTGACTAGAAAACAAAGGACTAAAAATCATGGTTGCATTCTTCAAGGCCAGCCTGATAGCATGATGTGAGAGTCACTGATTCTAAATAACTCATTCTGGTACCTACATCCCTGGTCTGAGTTTTGGTTATCTCAAACCAATTAATACTCCCTGCCTAACTGGACTTATTTTCTCTGGGGACTAATTCTCTTGAATCTCAACTTGGATAAAGCCATTCTGCTCTAGAAATGTTTCTTGGTTTCCAGTCCTGTCAGTTGTCACTGTGGACACCACTTCCTCACTCCCCAGTTGGGAGGAGGAGACCCAGCAGCTCAATTCATAAGACTGACAGTGAAAGGAATCAGCAGTAACTGACAAAATGTAGTCTATAATTAAGGGATAAATTGTGTGGTTCAGGCTGTGCTGTCAGTTGACATTCACATCAGTCACATGTGATTATTTCAGAAGGGAAACTGTCATATGTCAGAAGCTCATGTTCTGGCATTTCTGAAAGTGTGGGCGTGACCCAAAAGGACAATGAAAAAGCTAGACTGTCATCATGAGAGCTAGGGAAGCATCCTACTCCATAAACCCTAGTTGGATTGAAGTACATAGTGAGTTAACCTCTGTGGCACCAAGAAAATCCCTGAAGCCCAGAAGATCTGGGAATAGCAGGTACTGACCCATAGTAGACAGAGTCTGAGATGACCTGGCAAAGTCTCATGCCTTTGAGGGGAACTTCAAGTTCACTTGTGGACCACATGATAATACTTAAAAATTGGTAAAATGAGGCTCCCAAATAATTGTGCATCATATAAAAATGTAATGGAAGAAAATATACGAATGTAAAAGATATTATGGTGTTATAAAATTATAAATATGAAATGCCCAAGGAAATCTGAAGAGTTCTATTTAAACTTATGTGGAACAAAATCAGAGGAACCATAACCATATATTTGGAACAATATTTTTGGAACAGCTTAAACTATAGCGACAACATTGCAAAAATGGAACAATTTTAAAAGACAAAAATTGTAATCAATGCAATAACTAACTAGGATTCAAAAGGACTGATGATAAGAAATCTTACCCACTTCCTGTCAGAGAGGTAAGGGACTAAATATTGTCCAAGACTAGAACAAGATGCATATTTTTGGACATGACCAGCGTGGGCATTTGTTTTGTTTGCCAGTGAATATTTGTTACTAGGTTTTTTGTTTTTAATTTTGCTTTACTTTTTGCAGAGGGGGAGTATGGAAGAGGGAGGAAAAAAAAACAATGATTGGTAATTTAAAATATATAAAAAATATTTTTAAAATAATAAGGGAAAATGTATTGAACTAAAAAACTAGCATTTTTGAGAAAAAGAAAGGAAGAAGGGAGGGGAAGGAAAAGAAGAAAAATGTGACCAAGGGTGGTAGAGTTTGGGCATGTCTGGAAGGAAACATGGAATAAAAGTTATTTATTTTCTCATTTCGGAGAAAATGATCATGTCAGGAAACTCCAGTGGTTCCCTATCACTTCCAAGAATGAATACAAAATCCTCTAGTTGGCATTCAAAGCCCTTCATAACATACCAACCTCCCCCCCTGCCCTGCAACCTTCCCAGTCTACTTATACCTTTCACTCTACCATTGCAGTGACAAAGACCTCCTTACTATTTTTCAAATAATATACTCAGTCTTTTGACTCCATACATTTTCACTGAATATCCCCCATGAATGGAATGCTTTCCCCCCTCACCTTGATCTCCTGACTTCCCTGGATTCCTTCAAGTCAACTAAAATCCCACGTTCTACATCTCTATTAATTCTAGTGCTATCCTTCTATTGATTATTTCCAATTTATACTATTTATAACTTATTTTGAACATATTTATTTGCATGTTGTTTCCACCTTTAGATTATGATCTTATTGAGAGCAGGGACTGTGCTTTACCTTTCTTCATATTTTCAGAGTTTAGTACAATGTCTGGCACACAGTAGGTACTTAATAAATGTTTATTGACTAAGTAATTTGTTATTTGTTCATTCATTTGGTTCCACATTGTTAAAGACTAAGGGTTTAGGGTAATGGGCATTTCCCTCTTGTTTTGTATACTTACTTGCGTAGCAACATCTCTGGGCACATTTTCCCAGCCCTCATTCCCATATTTAAGGTTCTAGGGATAATTTTCAGGAGTTGTGACTTATAAAGCAATATTGTTCCTGAGCCTCCACCATTGTGGTTACCCTCCCCCCACATCAATTGTCTGATTAACATCAATGAACTTTTACAAGGTCAGAAGCTGTGAAAACATCACCTAAGTCAGGGGCACACTCTCCCTTCTGCACACACAGTCCCCAGCAAGGATGAATTCCAGGCAGTAAGGCATACCCTAAAGAACAAATGAGGGCAAATGGTACCTCATGATTTTTGGCCCCAAGAGTCCTTTTCTCTCAGTGTTTCCACCAAGTTTGAGTCTAGGTATGGCATTGCTGATGGATAAATTGCTCTTGTAATAAGTTTGGCTAGCTCCTTATATGATGTGGTGTGTTACTTGGTGGGTCAATTCACTTCTAATCTAAGTCATATTTCAGTGCTAGATTCTCACTAGAACTAGCTGCTGTTCCATTGACCTCTGCTACTGAGTCCAGGTCCTGATGGGAACTCTGATGGTTCTTTCAACACTTTGAAGCTCACAGGGGGGAAGAGTCAAGATGGTGGTGTAGAAGCAGGAGAACTCCGGGAGCTCCTCCCAAAACCACCTCAAATATCTATAAAATATGACTCTAAACAAATTTTAGAGCTCCAGAACCCACAAAATGACAGAAAAACAAGGTTCCTACTGAAGGCAGCCTGGCAGGCAGACAGGAAGAGTTCATTGCAGCATGCTGGGAGCCTAAACCAGCCAGGTCTGAAACCTCAGCTGTAGCCCCAGGGCAGCCAGGACAAGCTGCGGCTGGAGCTTTCAGGAGAGCGGATCACCGGCATCTGTGGCAGTTTCCAGAATTATCAACCCATAAGAAACAAGGACAAAGTGAAAGGTCAATGCAACTCAGCTAAATTTTGGGGAAAGGAGCAGGTCTGGCCTACTTGCCCCCAGGGCTAGAAGTGTCATGCCGGCCCTCCAGACATCTCCACATGGCTGCTTCAGAGCTCCTGGCCTGCAGATTGCAGGGGGGCTAAGCAATCATTCAGAGGCTAAGTGCTCTTGTGTTAACCTGCCTGGATCGGGATCATGATCTTGGGTGGTGATCCTGAGTTGCGTGACCAGTGAGCCAAAGCTAGTGGGGGCTGCAGAGACAGTGGGCCCCTAATAGCTTTGGCTGCTGCAAAAACCCCAGTGATTTGGAACAAAGCTCTCCTCTCTGAAAGCAGAGTTCCACTGAGCCCAAAAGTCAAAGAATTGATTGGCAACATGAGCAGGCAAAGGAAGAAAAGCAAAAACAGCAATCCAACTTTAGATTCCTTTTTTAGGGACAAAAAGATCAAAGCATGGAATGGGAGGAAGACCACACAGTCAGAACTCCCTCGCCAAAAGCTTCCAAGAAAAATGTAAACTGGTTACAGGACATAGAGGAACTTAAGAAGGATTTTTAAAAACAAATAAGAGAAGTGGAAGAAAAATTGAGAAAAAAAATGAGAATAATGCAAGAAAATCATGAAAAGAGAGTCAACAACATGACTGAAGAAAATAACACCTTAAAAAAATAGATTAACTCAAATGGCAAAAGAGACCCAAAAAGCCAATGAGGAGAAGAATGTCTTAAGAAGTCGAATTTGCCAGATGGAAAAAGAATCTCAAAAGCTCATTGAAGAGAACAATTCCTTCAAAATTAGAGTGGAGCAAATGGAAGCAAATGACTTTATGAGAAATCAAGATACTATTAAACAGATCCAAACAAATGAAAAAATAGAAGGCAATGTGAAATATTTCATTGAAGCTCACAGGATAGTAATTTAGTCAATTCCATCTCCAAATGAGGAAATAACATGCACCCAAAGAAACTGAAACACTGTTCACATTCATGGTAGCTGGGCAGGAGGTAGGGTTTACTGTGCCTTCCTCACCTGGAAGTACATTGCAATCTTCCTTCACAGGGAAGAAGCCACCAGGACAAAGAGTAAGAGGTCATCTGTTTAAATCTCTTGTATGGGAATTCAACTGCAGTTCCTCAGCCAACTAGAAAAATCCTTACTACTCTACAACATCAACTGCTTAGTCAGTAGGTCACTCCACAACCCTCCAACCTGTTGGATTGAAACCAGGTAGGGAATACTGTACACACTGTGTATAATTTACCTGGAAGGGCAAATATGAGCCTGCCCTTTTTTAAGACCTGACCCCAATTAGGCAGTCCTCCCATTACATTTGATTATTTGGGGAGGGGGGTACTAATCACTGTGGTTTTTTACTAGATTTTCATCTATTCCATTAACTGTGGGTATATTCCTAGACTCTGTCCTGATCCCTCTTATTTTTCCATTTTTTCCCGTACTCTTTCACTTGGTGATTTCTTTATTTCTATAGTCCATTTGTCATCTTTATGAAGATAGAAAGATAGACGAATAAACATAGATAGATGACAAGTAGAGAAATAGACATAGATGATAGATTGAGATAGATAAAGATGATAGAATATGATAGAGTACAGACAGACATAAATAAGTGGTGATGATGATAATGATGATGACAGAAATATAGAGCATTTATTAAATGTTTTTTATATGGCAGGAACAGAATGTGTCATTGCTAGGGATATTAATATAAGTAATCAAAATAGTCAGTCCTTGCCTTCAAGCAACTTATAGTCTAATGGGGAGAAGAAGATAACTAACAAAGAGGAGAGGGAGGTGGGGAGGTGGCCTGGTTTGGAATGACTGGGAAGTGGAATAGAGGCTGGGTTCCAGGCAAAATAAGGCCAAAGCTCATTAACCCAAGCTCAGTGCCTCTGGGATAGTAGATGACATGTGTGGGTGGGTAGGCTGGTGGAGTTGAAATGGGAGAGGAACAGAACATTAGAAAATGTTCATGATCATAGCATCATAAATAACTAGAAGGAACCCAAGGGGCCAACTAGACCATCTGCCTGATTTTACAGAGGAGTGACTAGGAGCTAGGGAGATTCAATGATTCAATGTCCATGGTTGTACCAGTGAGAGTCAAAAGTGCAATTTGCACCTATGTCTTCTGACACCAGAGTCACTTCTAATTCCACTGTATCATAAAGGCATCAATTTATTTTAAGGGGGGAGGGAGAACCATGAAAACAGGGATGGAGCAACAGTGGTGAAGAGCATGCTACGTCTAGCATTCAACCCCCAACTGAGCTTCTACCAGACTGTGTGACCTTCCTGCTCCAAACCTCTTACCCCATCAGCTTCCTGGTCTAGAAAACAAAGTTAGACATCACAGTTTCTGAGATACTTCCCAGCTCTAAAAGTTTACCTGTTTCCATATCTATGGTTACAACCCCATCTTAAAATTACAATATTTAGAGATGCCATGAGGAGAGCACACGACTCAGGGTTGGGAAGAGTGAGTTCATGTCCAGCCTCTGAGAAATATTTGCTGTGTGATCCTAGATAAGACACTTAGCCTTTCCATGCCCCAGGCAACTGGAAGACTACAGGTTGTGGGGGAAGAGGGGAGCCAAGATGGCAGGTTAAAAGCAGGAAATCACTTGAGCTCCTGCACCAATCATCTCCAATACCTGTAAAAAAAATGACTCAAAACAAATTTTAGAGCTACATAACCCACTAAGTGACAAGAGAAACGAATCTCCTTCTATAGTCAGCCTGGCAGACCAAAAGGGAGGGTCCCCCACACCAAGCTAGGAGCCAAGCACAGTCACCCATGAGCCACGCTGGCCCAGATGTGTGGTCCAGACTGGCCAGAGCAGACTTCAGGAAAGTGAATCACCAGCAGCTGTGGTAGTTTCCATATTTCTCAACCCATAAACACCAAAGAGAAAGTAAAAGGTCAGTAGGGAACTCTGTTGGAACTAGGTGAGAGAAGAGTGCAGTCCAGCCCCTGCATGCCAGTTGGCAGAGGTGACAGAGGCACAGCAGCTGCAACTGCTGCTGTGTGGCTGCCCTCTTTTCCCAATTAAGAAATAGCAATCAAGAGATTAGCTTTAACCTTAAAACTACATTTCATAGACTAATAATATTTAAGGGAACAGATAGACATAATCCTAGTCAAGTAGCTACCCCTCCCATCATCCTACTCTTTCTCTGAGGAGATTAGAACCACTGGCCCCTGGCCATAATCTCCTTCTTCTCCTCTTGTCAACAATTAGAGCATCCATTGGAGAAGGATGCTAGAGATGTGTGTATTCTGGCCTCCCTGTGAGCCACACATAATACACTGACATAATAATAATATGTGGGAATGGGAGGCAGCCTTGTTGCAATAGGAAGTTTTATTCCATCTCCTAATTTTCATTCTATGTAGGTCTTTGCATTTTAGGCGCTTTTTTCTTCTTCTTGTAAACAATAGTTGTGGGATTGTGTTCTTATCCAAACTATCACTCTGTTTCAATTGATTGGATTCTTTATAAAATTTACACATGAAGGGAGGAGGTGAGAGCCAAGATGGCAGAGTAGAAGCAGGAAATTGCATGAGTTCCTGCACTAACCACCTCCAATACATGTAAAATATGACTCTAAACAAATTTTAGAGCTACAGAACCCACAAAGTGCCAGAGAGAAACAAATCTCCCACTGAAGGCAGCCTTGCAGGCCAACAGGAAGGGTCTATTGCACTGAGCTGGTAGCTGAGCTCAGTCCCACCTGAGCCACGTGGGCTGGACCTAGGATGGCCCTGATCAGCAGTCCAGATGGGCCAAAGCAGACTTCAGGAGAGTGAATCACTGGAAGCTGTGTGGTTTCCAGACTTCTCAACCCATAAACACCAAAGAGAAAATAAAAGGTCAGTGGAGAGCTCTGTTGGAATTGGGTGACAGAAGAGTGGAGTCTGGCCCCTGCCCCCAGGGTGAGAGGTGGTGGAGGCCCAGCAGCTACAGCTGCTGCCATGTGGCTGCCTCTGGAGCTCCTGGCCTGTAGATGATAGGGGAACCAAGAGACCATTCAGAGGATAATCATTCCTGCTTTGACCTGCTTGGATCTGGGTCACGGTCTTGGATGGTGATCCTGGGGTGAGGAACACTAGTATGCCAGTGCTTGTTCTGGCTGTAGAGAGGGCACCTTCCTCATAGCTCTGACAACAGCTCTAACACAGCTGTGAAAACCCCAGCAATTTGGGACACAGCTCTCTCCACTCTGGAAGCAGAGTTCTACCACGGCAAAGAGGTCAAAATTCAAGTAACTGGTTGGCAAGATGAACCAACAGAGGAAGCATAATCAGACCACAGAATTTTTTGGGGGGGGACAAAAACAATAAAATCATGGAATCAGAAGAAGACAACAAAGTCAAAGCCACTGCATCAAAAGCTTCCAAAAAAAATATGAAGTGATCACAGGACATGGAGGTGCTCAAGAAGGATTTTGAAAATCAAGTAAGAGAAGTGGAGGAAAAATTGGGAAGAGAAATGAGAATGAGCAAGAAAATCATGGAAAGTGAGTCAAAAGCCTGATTGAAGAAAATAACACCTTAAAAAATAGACTAACTCAAATGGCAAAAGAGACCCAAAAAGCCAATGAGGAGAAGAATGCCTTAAAAAGTCGACTTGCTCAGATGGAAAAGGAATTTCAAAAACTTACTGAAGAAAATAATTCCTTCAAAATTAGATTGGAGCAAATAGAAGCTAATGACTTTATGAGAAATCAAAATACTATAAAAAAGATCCAAACAAATGAAAAAATAAAAGGTAATGTGAAATATCTCATTGGAAAAAGCACTGACCTGGAAAATAGATCTAGGAGAGATAATTTAAAAATTATTGGGCTACCTAAAAGTCATGATCAAAAAAAGAGCCTAGACATCATCCTTCAAGAAATTCTTGAGGAAAATTGCCCTGATATTCTAGAACCAGAGGGCAAAATAGAAATTGAAAGAATTCACTGATCGCCCCTTGAAAAAGATTCCAAAAAGAAAACACCTAAGAATATTATAGCCAAATTCCTGAGTTCCCCGATCAAGGAGAAAATATTACAAGCTGTCAGGAAGAAACAATCTGAGTACTGTGGAAACACAATCAGGATAACACAAAATCTAGCAGCTTCTACATTAAGGGATCAAAGATCTTGGAATATGAAATTCCAGAGGTCAAAGGAACTAGGATTAAAACCAAGAATCACCTACCCAGCAAAACTGAGTATAATGCTTCAGGAGAAAATATGGTCATTCAGTGAAATAGAGGGTTTTCAAGCATTCTTGATGAAAAAACCAGAGCTGAACAGAAAATTTGACTTTCAAATACAAGAACCAAGAGAAGCATGAGAAGGTAAATAGGAAAAAGAAATCATGAGGAACTTTCTAAAATTGGACTATTTACATTCCTACATGGAAAAACAATAATCGTAACTCATGAGACTTTTCTCATTATGAGGATAGTTGAAGGGAATATATATTCATATATATGTATAGGAGGGTGTACGTGTGTATAAATATATATGTGAGTGTGTATATATGTGTGTGTTGGTATACATAGACAGAGGGTACAGGATCAGTTGAATAGGAAGGAATGATATCTAAAAAAATAAAATTAAGAGGTGAGAGAGGAATATATTGGGAAAAGGAGAAAGGGAGTGAGAGATTAGGGTAAATTATCTCATATAAAAGAGGCAAGAGAAAACTGTTACAATGGAGAGGAAGACCAGGTAGGTGAAAGGGAATGGGTCAGTCTTGTTCTCATTGAATTTGGCTGGAGGAAGGAATAACATACACACTCAATGAAGTATGTAGGTACAGGAATGTAGGGGGTAAGGGGACAAGAGGGAAGATGATAGAAGAGAGGGCAGATTGGGGGAGAGTGTAGTCAGAAGCATACACTTTTGAAAAGGGATGGGGTCAAAGGAGAAAATAGAATAAATGGGGGGTGGGATAGGATAGAGGGAAATACAGTTAGTCCTTCACAATATAACTACTATGAAAACATTTTGCATAACTACACATGTACAACCTGTATTGAATTGCTTGTGTTGCCTGTGGGGATGGGTGAGGAGGGAAGAAGGAAAAGAATCTGGAAATCAAAGTTTTAAAAACAAATGTTAAAAAAAATTGTTTTTTTACATGCAACTGGGAAATAAGATATACAGGCAGTGGGGTATAGAAATCTGTCTTGCCCTACTAGAAAGTTAGGGAGGTATGGGGAAGGATATAAGAGAGAACAGAATACCCCTTCTAGGTATTCAGTAGGCTCACTATCTTGGGGTGGGGTATAAGGGAAAGATGGGGAGAAAATTTGTAATTCAAAATCTTGTGGAAATGAATGTTGAAAACTAAAAATAAATAAATAAATTGAAAAAAAATTTTTTTTAAAGACTACAGGTTGTCCAGCAGATCCCATCCAAAAAATAAATATAAAAATGTAGGTAGGTAGCTAAGGGTCTGGTATCCAATATACAGAGACAACTAACAGAAATATATGTATATAATGTCAGATTTTTTGGAAAAAAATGACCGCTTTTGCTAATTTTAGCTTTTCTTTTTAAAAAAACAACCTTTGTTATAAGGAATCATTTTCTGGGAAGGGAGAGGGATACAGAGAAAATTTAAGTGATACAAAACCAAAATATATCCAATCAAAGTCTACGTTTAAAAAATAATATAGCTAAGAAAGAGCACGAGAGGTTTGCAAAACAGGACATGAATGCAATTGTTAAAACTTATGGAGTGAAGTGAGTAAAGTTTATTTCAAGTAAATGCTCCTATTTTGGAGCTTGAGATAAGTGAATGAAATGGCATGTAAGTGGCTGAAACTATAGCTGTCAACACCTAATCAAAGGGCTTGGAAGTCGAATTTCAGACATTTTGTGCTGAGCTGAGATTCAAAGCAGGTGCCCTGGTCCCAGGGCCAGAGCAAGTCCCATTGCTATGCACCCCTCATTGCAGAGTTTAAACCAGAAGGTGAAACCAGAGCCTGTTTCTAGGGGTGAATGTGCTGGTTGCCAATTGCTTAAAGGAATGAGCCATTACTAACTTTAAGAATCCACAGACAGCTTCAATCTCCTGCCCCCCCCCCCAAAAAAAAAGAGAAAGAAAGAAAGAAATCACAGTTTTCAAGAATCTCTCCTCCTGACCCTCCCCTACCTAGAGAGCTCTGGAAACTTATGGATTGCGCAAGGTGAGACACAACCTGCTGAAAGTTGTCAGCCTTTACAACAATGTAAGTTCACAACAAGAGAGACTGAATCAGTCAATTATATGGTCTGATCCAGTGGTCCCACTAGTAGGACTATATCTTAAGGATGCCCTTAAAAGGAGAATCAAGGCAGTGGTGGTGTAGTGGATAGAGTGCTGGACCTGGACTTAGGAAGACTCAGCTTCCTGAGTTCAAATCAAGCCTCAGATGCTTACTAGTTCTGGGGGAAAAACCCTTAACCCTGTTTGCCTCAGTTTCTTCATCTGTAAAAGGATCTGGAGAAGGAAACAGCAAACTGCACCAGTATATTTTCCAAGAAAACCCCAAATGGGGTCACAAAGGGTCAGATATGACTGAAACAAAAGAACAAAAAGAGTAAAGAAGATGAGATGGATAATCGGATTATTAAATGTGATAATGTATGTCAAGCTCTATTCAGTCATAGGGGACTATATAAATGTCAGTCACTAAGTATTATTGGGTAACATGGAAAATTTCTGCTGGTCCCACTTCCCAGGGCTCCCCTGCTCCGTACCCACCCACAGAAAGTGCTTAATATTGGAAGATCTTGGCCTCTGATGACACGAGCTTAGACTACCTTTCTTCATATACTTTGGCCCATTAAACCCCAACCCCAGCACTCTGAAGGGGAATTATATAAAGCATTGGTTTGTCCTAACGTCTGGGTTTCCCCAAAGGGAGACTAGAAATGTACTTAATACACAATGTAAATCTGGTACATGAGAGAAATGCTAATGGGTACAAGGTCTCAAAACATATGTTAACAGGATATATTAAGACAGGCTTGTGTAACTTATAGCTATCATTATACTCTCCAAAGAAAATGATACTTAATCTTGTCAGAACATAAAGCATTCTTCAGGCAGAAGGAAGGAAGGAAGGAAGGAAGGAAGGAAGGAAGGAAGGAAGGAAGGAAGGAAAGAAGGAAGGAAGGAAGGAAGGAAGGAAGGAAGGAAGGAAAGAAAGAAACAAAGAAAAAAGAAAAAAGAAAGAAAGAAAAGAAAAAAAGAAAGAAGGAAGGGCAAAGAAGAAAAGGGAGTCCAGCTGCTCAGACACAAGCTTGTCTAGTTGAGTCCATGTTCCACATGGGAGTGGGGCAAAACACATCCCCATCACTCAAGATGCAGAATGAGATACACGCTGTCAAACATAGTCACTGTGAGAATGTGTTTTGTTTGACTATGAATATATATTACAAAGATTTTTCCCCGACTTGTGGATGGGGGGGGAAGTAGGAAGGAGAAGGGAGGTAGAGAAGTAAAGATACTAAAAATAAAAAAAAAAAAGAGGGACATTGAAATGTGTTTAATGCACAGAAGAGAACATAAAGAAGGCTAGAAAGAATGACAGAGAAGTGATATACCTCCTAAGTTATATGTTGAATTTATTATATATATATATATATAAAATGTATGTATATATGTATACATATATATGTATATATATAATGTATAATATTTGTATATATAATTTTTTTTAAGAAAAGCAATCTGTACATAATAGGGACCTGCAGTTTCATATACAATATTCTGCTACATATTTGGAATTGCCCATTTTATTTGATATTTAAATTAAGAATAAAAAGTAAAATTCAAAAATAAAAAAGAGCACAGCCCATATTCTTCCTGCCTACCACCTCCATGATGAATGGTCTGGAAAGAGTGAGCACCCTTCTTGTCACATAAAAGAATTCAAACAGATAGCTTACTGGAAAGCTGTGTTCTTTAAACTGACACAGCTCCCTCCCTGCTCCCCCTTGCCATTGTTAAACTTCCAGATAATTAGAGTCCTCCAATTGCTTGAACTTTTTCTTGAAATAGTTAACAAGAATTGCTTTAGATAATTATGCAAGGTCAGGGACTGTGTTAAACAGAGAGGTTACGAAGAAAGCCAAAAACATGGTCCTTGCCTTCAAGGTATTCCCATCCAAATGAAGGACATAAAATGGAAACAATTATGTACACGTAAAAAAAAAAAAAAATATATATATATATATATATATATATATATATATGTACCTCATAAAATGAGGGACAAAGAAATTCTCATCACTTAAAATGTTCAAGAAGAGACTCAATAATCATATGGCAAGTCTCAAATTCAGCAGAGAGGACTAAATGGGAGATAGAGTCACACATATGCTTTTTGAGATCCCTTCTAATTCTAAGCTCCTATAACCTATGCCTCTAACCATGAGGTTTCAAGATCACAGGGAGGCTGATGAGGGAGATATTTGGGGACCACAGGGTCCTTCAGTGTCCCTCAAGTCAGATTACATATATGGCTCCCTATCTCACCTGATATATATTGGACTCTGCCCAACAGGCTATTTGGTTACTACTGTTGGGGTGGGAGGATTGAGAAAGAGTGGTAATGAAGAAGAGAAAATTTCAAGACAAGAAGTAGAATTCCAGGCACCCCAACAACTTACATTACTCTTCTTACCACCTCATTCATAGCAAGCAATGTTAAAATTAATCAATATTTGAAGCAAATCCCTGGAAATGG
>CM053585.1:304113258-304132418 GCA_028646515.1 Pseudochirops corinnae | reverse complement strand
CCTCAATCTTTTCTTCCATAAAATAAGGTTCATGACGAATCCTTCCCTATCACCCTCACAGGGCTTCATCACCTTATGGTGGATGCTAGAGATCTGCCAACTATAAAGCAAGAAACAAAAATAAAGAAGTATTATTAAAAGAAATAACCTCTTGCCTATCCCATTCAATTGCCAAACAAAGTCATCACTCTAAGAGAAAGTTTGTTGTTGTTGTTGTTTTAAAATATGTATTCATAAATGACCCCTGGCAAGCTGTTTACTGCCTGTGCTTAATGATCTGTTTATTAGTCCGAGTCTGTGTCTGTTAACACGTCCTTGAGGCAGTTTACCTCGTTAAGCATCAATTTGGATTCCAGTTTTGGCATTAACCATGCCTAAAAGTAAATGGCCGCAGACAGTTGATTTTATGGCCATATTTTGTCTTGTGAAGGCAGAGGTCTGTAATGAGAGCTGAAGGGCTGCAAACAATAGAAATTGCACAAGGTGTCTGGATTGAAGCCCAAGTCATGGGGCCCATGTTCAGGCACAGTCATCGCTGGATTGCTAAGCCTGTAATTCTGAGAAATGTAGCTTGGTCATAGAGAGGACTAGGTCTGCACAACTGGCAGAGGGCAGGAGAAGGGAAAGGCAGCGATGTATCACACACAGGCCAGATGAAAAACCCACTCATAAAAATCAACAAGTCAGCCCTGACCAAGGAACTAAAGAATGCTGTTTTTTAAAGAAAAGCTCATTAACTCAACTAAGCGAGGATAATTAACATTTCAGCAACTGCTGGGAAGGTGTTTGACCTGATGGTTTCTGAGCACATTCCGCATGGAATGTTTTATAATCTACCACCTATGACTTAAATACTGAACTTGGAGTCACAAGACCTGGGTTTGAATACTGACTCCCACATCCAGTTGATGTCTGATCAAACAACAAATAAGTTACTTTTGGCGCCTGAGTTTTCTTTATTTACAAAATGAGAATAATAACTTACGCCTAGCCTACCTGACAGTTTTTTTTAAATAAATAAGATTTTCACATGCATTTATTTAACAGACAATAAAATCCCACTATCACAAACATGCATAGTCGCAAAGAAAAAATAAAAACCCTTTTCTCAATCCTTCTTAATTCTAGTACCTTCCTTCTGTTGATTATTTACAATTTATACCATACATAGCTTATCTGAACATAGTTAAATTCATGTTATCCACTCTGTTAGATTATGAGTTCCTTCAGGACAAGGATTGTTTGTGCCTTTCTTTGTGTCTCCAGTGCTTAGCACAGTGATAGGCACACAGTAGGTGCTTAATAAATGCTTACTGATTGACATTTGATGTGCCTGAAAATGTATGCCTCTCTCTGAATTTGGAGTTCATCACTTCTCTGGCAGGAGGTAACGTGGAATGTTTATCTTCAATCTTCTCTACTGGTGATAATTTATCATCACATTGATTAAAATTTTCAACTTTCTGAATTGGTTTCCCCCAATAATGCTATCATTGTACACATTGTTTTTGTTTTGTTTACTTCACACTGCATCAGTTTATGGAAATCTTATCAATTTCTTCTGAAACTGTCCACTTCTTATGGCACAATAATGTCCCATTACATTTATATGAATATATATGTGTGGAGATATGTGTATGCATATGTATATACATATATATGTGTATATACATATACACATATATATGTATAACTATACACACACATAAACACACATATGTATATGATTAGACATTCCCTAATAGGAAGAAAGCACCTTAATTTCCAAATTTTGGCTACTGCAAAAAGAGATGCTATAAATATTTTTGTACACTTAGGTTATTTTCTGCTTTCTTGTATTTCTTTGGGATATAGGCCTAGTAATGATATAGCTGGGCCAAATGTCTGTGTCTATTTTGGTAACTTTAGGTACAGAGTTCCAAATTGTTTTTCAAAATGACTAAACCAATTCGCAACTCCACCAACAATGCATTAGCTTGCCTGTTTTCTCCAAGTTCCACCAACATTTGCCATATTTTGTCCTTTTGTCATCTTTGCCAGTCTGATGGGTGTGAGGCAGAACCCCTTTCATTTGAATGATTTAGAGGATTTTTATAAGGTTCTTGGTATATCTAGGATTTCTTCTTTTGAAAACTGAATGTTCATATCCTTTGATCATTAATCTACTGGAGAGTGGTTCTTATTGTCAGAGTTGTTTTGAAAATCAGATGAGAATGGGTGTGAAAGCATTCTACCAACTATAAAGTGCTAAATAAATGGTGTTGTTGGAATTTCACATGCAGTCATCTCAGTTTTCCACCTGGTCACCATAGGGGATAGGCTGGTCCTTTCAATTTTTCCATCTGTCAAGTTGGAATGGAAGGAGAGAAGAAGAGGTTAGTTAGAAGATCTTTGAGATCCCTCCTGGCTCTAACAGTCTTGGAATTCTTGTTTCCAAGTTCCCTTCTAGCTCTAACATACTATAGTCTAAAGTCCCTTCCAGTTCTGACATTCTCTGACTATTTTTTAAGTCATCACAAGGCACAGAATGCTGTTTGCTAGTATTCTTTGCCATTTTATGTGCCTTCCCATGTTTTTTGACTAATACATGTTACAAATCAATCTGTCATTTCTCCATGAAATTTCTTGTGTTGGTGGTGGGAGTGGTTTCTTCAAAGGCTTGGAGGATCAATAATATCATTCATAGCATTCATTACTGGGCACAATATCTGACCCAGAAAAGTTAGACACTAAAGGGGCCTTAGAGATCACCTTGTCTAACTTCTTCATTTTACAAATGAGAAAACTGAGGCCCTGAATTGTTGAACAATTTTCTAGTAAATGATAGAGTCAGGAGTTGAACCTATACCATCTGAATCTATTTCCAGTTTTCTTTCCATTATTCTCCCACCGTCACCCAGGAGAGTCATAGAACCAGAGGATGTCAGAGCTATCCTCCTGGACTTCTCCATAGCATTTGTAATTCACGATCCCCCTTTCCTATTGAATATTCTTCCCCTTGGTTTTAAAGACATCCTATATATCTGAATTCTTCTATTCCCTTCATTGGTCCTCTCCTCCTTCTCATTTGTCCTGATTCCTTAAGGCAGGTATTATCTGCCTAAGTGAATTCTTGCATCTTTATTCTTTCTTCTCTGTATTTTCTCCCTTGGCCAAAGGGAGAAAGTTTGGACTATGTAGACGACTCTCAAATCTACTATCTCCTACACTGACATTTGCTATAAAATATAGATTTGCATTTCCAAATGCCTAAGTATATTGCCTCCTAAATGCATCATTAGTAGATGAATTGAGCTCATTTCACTTAAATATACTTTTTTAAAAAATGAATTTTGTCTATTATAGGACTATAGTTATCCCTTATATCTCTCTCTCTTTTTCCCTCCCAGAGAGCCATCCCATATTACAAATTACATACATATAATACACACACACACACACACACACACACACACACATGCACGCACACACACATGCACACACACACACACACACATATGGGAGAAGGCAAGATAATTGGGATTAAGTGACTTGCCCAAGGTCACACAGCTAGTTAAGTGTCAAGTGTCTGAGGCTGGATTTGAACTCAGGTCCTCCTGACTCCAGGGTTGGTGCTCTATCACAACTGATTAATTCATTGAAAAAAATCTGAAAACATATGCAATGTTTAATACCTGTGGACTTCACGCCTCCATAAAATGGTAGGTTGGAGGTATCTTCTCATATCTCTTCATTCAAGTCTTGCATGATCTCTATAATTTTGTTACATTTACTTCTACTTAACATTTACATTGTTGTATTTTGTTGTATATTGTTTTCTTAGCTCTGTTTCCTTTACTTTATCAGTTCATAGTAATCTTTCTATACTTCTTTATTCATCACATGTATCATTTCTTAAAGTGCAGTAGAATTCTATTACAGTAATATATCATGATTTGTTTAGCCATTCCCCAGTTGATGATGATCTACTTTGCTTCCAATTCTTAGCTATCACAAAAAGTACAACTATAGGTTTTTAGGAGTCTATTGGTACTTTTTTTCTTATCAATGACTTCCTTGCAGTATAAACCTAGTAATGGAGTCTCTGGCTCAAGGGGTATAGACATTTCCAAAATGATTTCTAAAATTGAAATGATCTAGAAAAATGTAATGAAAAGATGAAGAAAGCAGAACCTAAGCAAGATTTTAGAAGACTTAAATATGATATATGTGTGACAGCTACCAAAGGAAAACAGAAAGGGATGTATTTCTGAGCTCTGTAAGGCACCTTTAAAAAAAAAACTGACCATGTTCTGATATAATAAAACTCATAAAAATGCAAAAAAGCTTAAAATAGCTTTAAATGAGAACAATGCAATAGAAGTATAATAAATAAGGGAAATTTAAATAAAGGATTCAGATTAAAATGAAAACTATATAATTTAATCCTAAAGAATTGGTGGGTTGAAGAATAAATCATAGAAACAATAAATAATATCATCAAAGGAAAAGGCAACAAAAAGAAAACATCACAAAAGTTTTGGGAAGACTAAAAATAGTCTTTAGGGGAAAATGTATGTTTCTAAATACTTGCATAAACAAGAGGGGAAAATAATTTTTAAAAAAGTTGAGCATGAAACTACCAAAACTAGAAAAGCAATATATTTTTTAAAAAATTAACATAGAAATAAAACTCTGAAAATTAGAATGAAAATTGAAAACAAAAACAAATTGTTAAGTACATCTAGCAACCGTTTTTGACAAAATTAATAAAATATACAAACCTTTAGCTAATCTGATAAAAATAAAGGAAAATCAAATTGCCAAATTCAAAGATGAAAAAGAAGAACTCACAACAAATGAAGGAGAAAAAAGGAAATTATTAGAAACAATTTTGTTCAAGTATATGACAGTAAAAAGAGGAATTTAAATGAAATGGATAAGTAGTTACATAAAAAATACTAAGATTACCAGACAAGGAAAAATTGAAATCTCAGTTCAGGAAAAGAAACTGAACAGGCCATAAATTAACATTCATAATTATTGACTGTTCCTTTCATTTGTTTCTTGACTTACTTGTTATTTAAGATTTCATTACGAAGACTCCATTTTGGTTTATGTGCTTTGTTTGTTTTCTTTGAATTGACTTTTTTTCCAAATTGTGTTATGCTTTATAAAGAAAGTGTTTATTATTTCTGCCTTTTTTTTTAGTTTTGTTTATTTGAAATATCTCTGTGCCCATGGTCAATTTTTGTAAAAGTTCCATGTGGGGTTAAGAAATATGTATGTTACTTAGCTTTCCCATTTAGAAGATGCCACTAATCTTTTAGTAATGGTTTCTCCAACAATTTGTTCAATTCTATGCTTTCTCTTCTGTTTGTCTTTCTATTCAATTTTTCCTAATCTAAGGGTGGAGGGTATGGAAGTTTTCTATTATTATTGTATCACTAGCTTTGTCTTGTAATTAAGTTAATTTTCCCTTTATGAATTTAGATGCTATGGTATTTGGATCACATCAGTTTAATACTTATATTGGTTTGTTATTTATGGAACCTTTCAATATGATATAATTTCCTTGTTTATCTCTTTACATATTGTAAATTCTTGTACTTGCTTTTTCTGACAGCATGATTGAAATGCCTGCTTTTTTATATTCACCCAATGTAAAATAAACTTAATTGAAGCCTCTCATTTATCTTCCATGCATATCTTTGTTTTTCAGGTGTGTTCTCATAAACAACAGATTGTAGGCTTTTGTTCTCTAGTCCATCTTTCACTCTCATTTTACTCAATTGTTTAATATATTTACCTTTCAAATTATGAAAGTTAGTTTATACTTTCCTCCATTTGTGTCTCTATTATTACTTTTTTTCTGAATTAGGATTATTTTCCTCTTCATCTTTTAAGATAATACTTTGCACCTACAATATGTTTTACTTATTCTACTTTCAGGCAACCCTATGTCCAAAGGTTCTCCCCTCTCCCCTCAAACCACAATCCATCTTGTTGGTCACCACTTTTCTTAGTTTGGGAGTTTTACTTAACTTATTGACTACTTTTTTCCCCTTATACTTAAGGGATGGATATATATTTATCACATTATATATTATTATAATGTTATATAAATATTATAATATATGATATATTATATAACATATTAATATAATTATATATTATATTTTTAGAGAGAAAAAAGTCATCACAACTAATCAATTCACTGAAAACATCTGAAAAGATAGACAATGTTTAATTAATTAATACAATGATGTATAATATAATATGATATAATATAATATATGATATAATACTATAAATATCTAATTCTTCCCTTCTCTCCTCCCTACCTTTTTTACTCTCAGTTAAGTAGAAAATTAAAATTCCTCCTTCTTTTCCTTCAACTTCTATTTGTTAGGGTTTTTTCATTTTTTGTACTTTTCATCTAAAAAGGATTTCTTTATATATATATATATATTTTGCAGGGGGGAAGGCAGGGCAATTGCATTAAGTGACTTACCCAAGATTACAAGGCTAGTAAGTGATAAGTGTCTGAGGCCAGATTTGAACTCAGGTCCTCCTGACTCCAGGGCTGGTGCTCTATTCACTGAGCTACCTAGCCACCCCAAGGACTTCTTTTTTAAATTAATTTTTAGTTTTCAACATTCATTTGTATAAGATTCTGAATTCTAAATTTTCTCCACCTTCCTTCCATCTCTCCTCCCCAAGATGGTATGCAATCTGATATAGGCTATACATGTACAATCATATTAAACATATTTCCATATCAATCATGTTGTAAAGAAAAATTAGAACCAAAGAGAAAAAACACAAATACAAAGAAACAAAAAAGAGAGAGAGAGAAAATAACATGCTTCAATCTATATGCAGACTCCATAGATCTTTCTCTGGATGTAGATAGCATTTTCCATCATAAAATTAAAAAGATTTCTTTACCTTGTTTTCTTTATTAATTCTGTTTCCTTTATGTCACTGCTAAACTTTTATATGTTGGTTCATGGTGCTTATCCATATTTATACCTATTTGAATATGTTTCTCACAGAACTGAAGCCTCTAAAATACCAGTTTTGTGTCCTGTCTTCTAAACCAACGGTTGAGAAATAGACGTCTGTGGCTGAATATTGACTTAGAAAAAGCAAATCAATATTTTCTATGTTGTATTGTATTTTTATTTTGTTAAACGTTTTTCAATTACATTTTCGTTTCTATGTTATTTCACTGGAGATGTTTCCATTTCCTTTCATTTTTTCTTCTGTGTCTCACTCTTAGAGGTAGGAAATCTCATCAGAGGCAGTGAGGATATATTGTCCCATGGTTAAAATGTCCCTGTATACCTGACTGCAAATTAGTTCTACCTCCACCCTTCCTATGATGACTTTCTTTCCAATTTACTATGGAATCTGCTATATGAATCCATGTCCACCTCTTTTCTAGATATCAGATACTCCTAGAGCACTGATCTTCCTTCTGGGGAAAGGTAGCATAAGCAGAGGCAAAGCCCTCTCTTGGTCCCTCTGAGTACAAAATCATTGCAGATTATACCCAATGTAAGATCTTCATCTTCCTGTAACAGAGTATATCTTTCCTCCAGTGAGAGTGTTTCTCAGTGGGACCCTCTCCCACCACTGATTCAAATTCCCTTCCTTTTTTTCCCCCTATTTAATTGCTCCCTTTGCCACCTCACCCATTTTCTTGTACTTTCTTCTTCTTTTGAAACCCAAACCAGCCCATTACTCCTTAGATCGGATATCAACTCTACCCATATCCTCATGCTGGTAATGTGTCTAATCCTATGACCTCCTCTCTGATTGGTGAGTTATTCTCTGAGGAGGCATTTATGAAAGCACCCATGCTCTCTAATCTAGACAAACCCATGACTTCCCAAATTTACTTCTCCATCTTGTTTCTGAGTAGGTATTTCCTTGCTCACTCCCTGGTTTAGCTTCTTTTTATATTGTCTTCTATCAGTAGAATGTAAATTCCTTGAGGGTAGAAACGACATATTCCTCTGTATCTTCTACTTTCCCCTTTCCTTATAGGTACCTTCCCATTTTGCAGTTAAGGTCCGTAAAATGTATTGACTCACCTGTGGGAAGGAATTGTGAGGTGTAGTCTAAGGTGTTTCAGGCCTGTTCCTCTACCACCACTTTTATTTGTTTAAGTTCTGCTTCCATCTTTATCCTCTTGAGTATGTTTAGAAAGAAATCCCTTAATTGTCCCTGGGTTACTGTTGTTAAAATTCCATATGTGTCTTTCTAGTTTTTTTTTTCCCTTTTTAATAATCTCTAGAGATGAAGTAATATATTTTGTTACTTGTTTTTCCCTTGATAGTTATGATTATTTACTTTTTTGTGTTTCTGTTGCTTGAGGTGTTGACAAATCGAGTAATTTGCTCATATTATATTTTTCAAGGACTACTTAAAGCACCTCTCTTTTATTGTCCATTTTTTTTCTGATTAGTTTCAGGCTTGTAGAGCCTGGGGTTGCATCTTGATAGCCTTTGTTTTTCATAATATATTGTTCCATTCTTTCCTGCGATTTCTGTTGGATGTAGAATAGTCTTGTGTATTTGATTTTCCTTTCCTTTATATTTGGTGGTCTCTCTTTCTTTTGGTCACTTGTGAATTTTCCATATTGGAATTGTTCAATTTAGTCACTGTGTCTCTTGCACTTTGCAGCACAGGATTTTGTTTGTTTTTTCTTGATGTTTCCACTTCACCCCCAACATCCCACATTTATTCAGAAATTCTGAGGAATTGTTTTCTGGCAACATGGCATTTAAGTTTTTTGAAATTTCATTACTTTTTCATTCACTCACTGAGCACCCCTCCCTAACAGCCTCCACCCATGCTCTAGCAGGGTGCATGACCCTTGTACTTGATTCCAGAGTACATCATCAATTTCTCTGTTACAACTGTAGTCTTTGCCACACGCCCTGCCCATATCCTAATACCAACATTATGTGGCAAGAAGCAGAAGATTTCAAGTCTGTCTACCACCTTCCAGAAGAAGGAATGGTATAGGAAGAGGGGATTGTGTTCTGCTGGAAGAAGGCAGAACTCAGCCAGAGAACTCAGTAACAGAAATAACTAAGGCAGGGCACCAGCATCCATGTGGGTGCTAGTCTTGTCCTCTAAGGAGTGATTTTAGACTGAGACTAAGGCCAACAAAAGCTGAATGTGAATTCTCCAACATGGGGAATTGGTGCTTCTGTGAGACTTATGCTCTTTAGATTGTCTCCAAACATCTTGTCTTCACAATGTGTTTTGCTTCTATAGAAATTGTATTTTCTTTAACATTCCTTCTTTGTGCATTTATTTGCCCAGATTGTACTTTACTTCCATATATTTGTATTTTCTCTTTTGTTTATTTGGAAGGACTTATCACCATGGATGTGAGTTAGTCTCTTCCACTCTTAATTTCTTCTATGAAGATCATACATTCTGTCATTTGCTCCATTTTAAGTGTTTCAGGATTTTGATCTCTTCTCTTAAACTATTTGAAAACATCCTACTGTTTCATGCTTGCTTGGAAAGTCAGTTTCTTCTATTCATCAGGTATTGGTTCAAATGCCTTTGTCTTACAATAAGTACTTAGAAATATTTTGCAGTAACTTAATTTTCTTGGCAGCCATCTTTCCCTCCATTCTTTTTCAGGAATTAAAAGGTTTTTATTTAAGAAGCTGGTTGTATGTAAGGGGAAAACAAAACACAGAAGAAAGGAGACATTAGGCAGAAGGAGTTACTGTGAGGAGGTCATGATGCTGGAAACACTCTCAAAGTTAATCTTTTCCATAATGTTCTTGGGCTTGATAATCAATCTCTTCTTGGCTGTAAATGAAGACCTGTCCTACCTTGGTGGAGTTCCAGCCATGTTTGATCATCCATGTTTTCAACTGGTTGTCTGACAGATCTCCCAGCATCTCATCCAGCAGTCAATATATTGATATATGATGCCCACAATGTGGCAGATAAGTTTTCAGATGGAGTCTTCAAAGTCTGTGATGTCATTAAGGAGGAGATTCATGTTCTCTTCTAGAGCAGGCCAGAAAGCTTGGAAATGATAGGTCTCCAGCAAGTCTCCCAAACACAGGATCTGCCTGATGGGCTGCTTTTCTTGATGAACCTGGTCAATCATGTACTTTCACAGGGTGAAGTCCATTTAGGGGAAATTGGTGAGGGCCTTCAGCAGAATCTGGGCTGTCACTGTGGTATGGAAGAAGGCCTGTTTGAACCAACATAGTTTGAGCTTGACCAAGTTGGCTTCCGGGTTTTATGCATTCTCCTTGGCCTGGATCTCCACCTAGCAGGGTAACCAGGTTCTCAGGCTTGTACCTGTCAATGACCTTGAGCAGATTCCCCATGTTGGTGAGCATTTGATCAAACAGCACCATGTCCTCCTCTTTTTTGCAAGCAGACACAGATGCCAAGGCTGGGTCCAGAGCCACAACAGCTTCCCTTCTATTTTAATAATGTCTTTGTTTATCTTTTTTTCTAGATTTTTAATTGATCTTTGGTGACATTAGTCTTTCTACTCTTGGTATTCTATTGCTCACTTTTTCACTCCTTCCTAGGAGCAGGACCTCAAAGCTGTTTCAACCTCCTCCTAATGTTAGGGAATGTGAATTCACTTTTTATTGGCCTTAGTCCCTATCCCAAATGACTTTCCAGGGGACAACACTATCACTGATGGGTTGTCAGTTCTTTTTCCTTTAGGCATATCCATATGCATGCTGGTGCCTACCTACTTATTTCTGTTATTGAGTTCTCTGGCTAAAGGATACCTTCCCCCACTAGAGCACCATTCCCATTTCTCCCCTCTTCCTATAATATCTCTTCTACAGGTTGATGGACAGAGTTGGTCCACCACAAACTTGCCACAGAATGCAGGGTATGTTGGCAGATACTACAGTGGTAACAAAGAAATTTCTGATTGGATTCCAGAGCACAAGGATCGTGCACCCTGCCAGGGCACGAAGGTTATTGGGGGGAGGGGGAGAGGGTATATTGAGTGAGACTTAATGACTAGCTTTCTCAGCCATTAATATATGAGGCTGCCACCTTGGGCTTCTTTGTGTTTTGGTCTGTGGAGACAACAGTAATTGCTCTATTTATGGCACATAATTCCTCTTTGGGAGAATTTTTAAGAGTTAGTGAGGGTGGGGAAAATAACTAGCCCTCTAGAAGTCTACATAAATGAATTATCCAAAGGAGGAGGGGGCAGAATTGGATGGACTTATAATTGAATTCTATTAAAAATTCAAAGAACAGTTAACTGATTTTACATTTGATGTTTATAAAAGTAGAAAAGATGACATACTGCCAAACTCTTTCTGTGTTACTGACACATAGAATAGGGAGAAAGAGGTCAGAAAGAAAAGTGGATAGAATAAAATATTTTTAAAATACTGATACAAAAATATTAAATATAACATAAAACAAGCAATAGAATCTATTGAAAAGATTATGTACTATGATCAAATGAAATAACTGTCAGGAATTCATGTTTGAAATAGACTCAATGCTAACAAAGCTATACACATAATAGACCACATTAATGTTTTAAATCACATGATTTTTTAACAATATAGAATTTTTTTAATAAAATGCAATATTTTTTTATGTTTAAAAATGTGAAAGCATAGGAATGAATGCAAATTCTCTTAATATGGTATATAATATCTATCTGAAACCAAGGACTAGCATTATATGTAATGGAGAAATGCTACAAGTCTTTCCAATAAGATCAGGAACAAAGCAAGAATATTCATTATTACTATGGTTATGAAATATATTTCTAAAAATACAATAGCAATGATGAGAAAAAGAACTGAGGGAATAACTTTTGGCAAAGAAGAAACAAATTTATTAAATTTTGCAGAGGATAAGATTATTTAGCAAATCCTAGAAATTCAACTAAAATTAGTAGAAAAAATTTATAACCTCAGGAAAATGGCAGGTTATAAAATACGTCCACAAAAATCATTGGCCCTTCTAGATATTACCAAAAAAATCCATCACTAAGACTTGTGAGACATACTGTATATGTATATGTATATGTATATACATATGCATATACATATACATGTATATGTACATATCAAATAAATGCAAAGTAATTAGGGGTAGAGGTCAAGAAGTTTCATGTAGAAGATGGTACTTGAGCTTAATTTGAAGGAAAGAAGAAATTCTGAGAGAATGTATGAAACATGGTCAGTACAAAGGCATGAAGATAGGAAATGGAGAGCCATGTGTGAAGGACAGCAAAATAGGCTACTTTGGTTTGGACATCAAATATGTCAAAGAGAGTCATGTTTAAGTATATAAATGTATACTGTGACCAGGTTGTGAAGAGATTTGGATGTCAAATGGAGGACATTATATTTGACTCTAAACCCAATGGTAATATGTATTCAGTGAAGTTTAATAAGTGAGTATAATACAGTATAAGGACCTTAGTAGCCTTCCCATCCCACTAAATAAAAAAGCCCCAGGAAGCTCAAATTCCCTGAAATTACACTGTCAAAGTAAAAACTGAAGAATGACTCAAAGCTTGTCATGTAGGGAACTTTGAATATCAACTAGCCAACAATTCCCTGGGCATTTCTCCAGCATGAATCAGGACCAGTCCTTAGGTCCAAGCTCCTTGATCTCCCTCTCCAATACATAGTCTTGAGTACAAACAACCCAATAAACACCCATCAAATTTAACTAATTCTGGTGTCCCCTCCAACCTGCCAGGGCCTGCTACTTATTGGTACAGTGGATAGAGTGTTGGGCCTCCTCAAGTCAGGAAGAATCATCTTCTTGAGTTCAAACCTGGCCTCAGACACTTAATAGCTAAGTGATCCTGGGCATGTCACTTAACCCTGTTTGTCTCAGTTTTCTCATCTGTAAAATGCGCTGGAGAAGGAAATGGCAAACCACTCTAGTATCTTTGTCAAGAAAACCCCAAATGGGGTCATAAAGATTTGGACATGATCAAAAACAGTGAACAACAACAGCAACAATCTGTCAAACCTGACTTGTTTCTGTCATCCCTGACTACCTTACATTGTGAGCATCCCCCTCAGTAAAGTCAGCTTAATTTACTTGCTAATTGTCTTGATTTGCTCTAATCTTCCTTGTACTTTACTTGTTTTGTATGAAGACGCATAATCAGATCTACACTTCAGAAAAAATCATTTTGGCAGCTGGATGGAGGATGTTGATTGACCTGAACAGAGACAAGAAAGAAAGATCAATTAGGAGGTTAGTGCAAGTCGTAATAATCCAGGTGATGATGACTCAGATCTTATGCCTTACACTTTTTAGTTGTTTGTTTCTGGGCAATCACTTCAACTCTGTGGTTCAGTTTCCTTATCTGTAAAATGGGGATAATCATATTTGCTGTGCCAGATTCATGAGGAGCACAGAAATATGAACCAGTGGTAAAGGAGGATGGAAGCTTTTTCTAAGGTACAAAGACTAGTTTATTCCTTTAAATCAGAGTATGGCCTCCCTCATCTAAAGTGCTAAAATTTGGACTTAAGCCTTCTTCAGGAGTCCCTGATCTGTTGAGTAAAGAGAAAGGAATAGATATGAGAGATATGGGGAAAGAAACAAGATTTGACAACTTATTGGAAGATGAAGGAAAGTGAACAGTTAAGAATGTCTTTGAGGTTTCCAACAAAGGTGACTGGAAGGATGATGGTACTCTTGACAGTAACAGGGAAGTCTGGAAGAAGAATGGGTTTGTAGGAGAAAAGAGTAGGTTTGTGGGAGTATGGGAGAAGCTAGTTAGAACACCTCTATCAATTGGTTTTATGCACTACCCCTTCCAAGTGTAGTTGATGAAAAAACAAAAGGAGTAGGTAACAGAGTCAATAAAGTGTTAATATATGAAACATACTTTCTTTCAAGGCTTTTACTACCTTGTTATGAACATTTTGGTACACATGAGACTTCTCTTTCTGTCTGGCCGCCTTGGAGTATATGTTCTGTTGTTGAATTTCAGGGTCAAAGGATATGAACAGTCTAGTATTGTCCTTACATAAGTCTAAATTCAAACATTTCTCTAATTCCAAATTCAAACATATTCATAATGTTATATTCCCCAAGAATCTTTTTAAATGCTATATCCTCTTCTGTTCATTTCTTTGTATGTATGGTATATCATAACCATATACACATAAGATACTCCAAGGACTGATTTGAAGATTACATCATTCATGACTTTCCCAAAATACCAGCTTTTCATCTCTCAAACTGAATTGCTTTGAGATATTTATGATTTCTGTGTCACAGACTTGCCGAGGGTAGAAGGGATCTTAGGTATCATCAGGGGTGTGCTGGAGCCAGCTCTGAGAGTTAAATTTTCAGTGTGAACATTTACATTTCAGAAATTCTAAACTGCTACAAATCAGGGCTTAATTTATTGCTTACTGATTGTCTAGACTTCAGAAAGTGCTAATAATGCAGATTAAACTTGAAAGTGTATCTGCACACAGTTTCCCCCCTTCCCCCAGAGAGCTGATTGTTAAACATTACCAGCACATCCTTGTATTGCTCTACAAACATTACTTAAGCTCAGCAGGAGTGCAATAGAAGCCTCAGGGAATGAAGTCATCATCAGACTAGAGGCCTGGTTACTGTAGGCTAATAATATTAATAATAACTGGCATTTATATAGCAATTTAAGGTTTGCAAAGTGCTTTCCATTCATTATTTCATTTGAGCCTCACAACACCCCAGGGTATCATTAGTCCATTCTGCAGATGAGGAAACTGATGCCCAGAGCTAAAGGTAAGTTATTGGCCAATGGTCACATAGTCAGCAGGTGGAAAGGCCAGCACTTTAACCCATAGCTTTAAAGTCTAATGTCAGAGCTTTTTTCACTACAACGTATAACTTTCCAATTCTGGCAGCTCACCAGAAAGAATGGTTAAAATTTTGGGTAGTCTTTCTATGTTGCTTAATGTAAACTAGTTCCTTTGAAAAAATCAAATTCCCCTGGATAGTGTTTCTAAAAGCCTTTTAATGCCCCCTTTAAAAATAAAAAAAAAAAAGGCAGTCAGTTCTGCCTCATTAGCTCCATTGGATTCAAAGGTCTGTTTTCCACAACAGATCAGGGACTCCAGAAGAAGGGTTAAGTCCTAATTTTAACACTTCAGATGAGGGAGGCCATACTCTGATTTAAAGGAATAAACTAGTCTTTGTACCTTAGAAAAAGCTTCCACCTTCCTTTACCACTGGTTCATATTTCTGAGTTCCTTCCTCACAACAGCCTCAGGAATCTGGCATAGCAAATATGATTATCCCCATTTTACAGATAAGGAAACTGAACCACAGAGTTGAAGTGATTGTCCAGAAACAAACAACTAAAAAGTGTAAGGCGTAAGATCTGAACACTGTCTCCTGTGATCAATCAATGAAATAATCAGCAAAGATTTATTAAGTACCTGCTATGTTCCAGAAAAAATGAAGTAGTCCCTTCTCTCAAGGAGCTTACATTTTACTGGTAGTGACAGTATGTTCACATGTAAATGTATAAAGAATAGATAAATTAATTTTGGGAATGAGAGTACTAGCAGTTGGGAGCAGGAGAGGGAGCCAGAATCAAGAAATTTCGTGTTGAAGGCAATCCTTAGTAGGCACTTAATAAAAAGCTTGTTTCCTTCACTTCCCATTCAAGGAAGTGAAGGATTTTAAATGGCAGAGGTGAGGTGCCTTGCAGGCATGGGGCTCTGCTAGCCCCAAGGCACAGAGATGTGCAATGAAGTCAGTCAAATAAACATTTATTAAACACTTTCTATGGACAGGTCAAGCTGTGGGTGTGTGAGTGAGTGAGTGTGTGTGTGTGTGTGTGTGTGTATAAAACAGGGCCAGTTTTGCTAAACTAGTCTGCAAAGGAGAATGATGCAGTATTTGAATTAAAAATTAAGTTATATGTTATCATAATTATATATATATGTGATATAAACATATTATACATAAATAGAATATACATATATATTGTACTATGTATATGGAGAGATTGGGGCTTTAAGAGCCATACAAAGGAGTTCTTTTTTCTTATTTTTTTTTAATCTTAAAGGCAATAGAAAGACATTGGAGTTTACAGGGTAGGGTGGTTCAGAATTGAACATAAGGAAAATCACTTCGGTATCTTGATGGAGGATAGAGTTCAATGGAAAGGATACCATTGAGGAGGCCATTGCAGTAATTCAGGAAAAAGTGACAAGGGAGTAAACTAAGATAATGATCGAGTGAGTAGAAAATGGATGAGGGATGATACAAAGGTATAACTCTTTCCTCAATACCATGCTTTTATAAACATTTTTACTTGTCTCTGTAGTGGGGAGGTGGATGGAGGATGATGGGGAAGAAAGAAACTGAATTGCCAGGAGGACAAAGTATGCATACTTTGGCTCTAATGGGAGAGACTGTGACATTCCAAGGTGACCCTTTGATCCCCAAGATAGGAGGACTAGGGTAGGGCATGGTTTTTACCAAAGAAGACTGACAACTAATGCAGGAAGAGGTGGCCCCTCTTTTGTCCATATGAACCAAGCTTCTTGGGTGGGACCCATCCAGTGAGAATACATGATTGCTTGAGCAAGCCTGGAATTGGCCTGATTATTTTGTCTCTGATTTTTAAAAAGAATTTTTGCACTATATAGTATTTTCTTTTTTTTCCAGTTACGTGTAAGAATAGTTTTCAATATTTATTTTTGTAAGATTTTGAGTTCCAAATTTTTCTCCCTCCCTTTATTCCCTCCCCCCCACCAAGACGGCAAGCAATCTGAAATAGTTTATATACATACAATCATATTAAACATTTTCCTGTTTCTTCTGCTGTGTATTTCCTTTCCTAAGCATAGGTGACTGAAGAATGATCTTGAGATGTGGATATTTACAGCTGTCAATAACCTCATAGTTTTAGAAGGCGGGAGTTTTGAGCCACTGATTGGTATGATTTTTTTTTTTTTTTTACAAATGGAGTGCCTCTCATAGAAGGAGAGTATTACCTTTAGGGGGGTTAGATTGTCCTTGCTTGGTCAGATCTGTGGCTCAGTGCAAACAGGCGAAAATAAAATCTATTCTGCAAGCCCTCAAGTCTCCTGAGAGTCTTTCCTGCCTCCCAGGAGTAAATAAAATGATAGATTACAATTTATATCTTCAGTTTGTGCTGATGTACATTTATGAGGTTTTTTTAAATTTTAATTATTCTTTTGTGGTGGAGGAAATAAATATGGCTCAATACCCAATACTACTACTTTCTACATTAGGTAACTTTTCTAGAAGGGGTAAATTCTTTTGGAGACCTTAGGCAGAAACCATATCTGAACTTTGTTTAAGAGATTTTCTTCTTGGAGTTCTACTACATTATGGGCATGAGTTTTAGAAAATCCAGGCTTCCCTCCTTTCTCCCCCTCCCCCCCTTTTTGGAGTCAGGATCCACCTAGAACTGAATTGGATCCACATGAATCCATAATAGCAGCCCCCTTTCAGCAAGGGGCACCCCTGGGGCCATAGGTGACATTTCTCTTTTTCATTATGAGGCATTAATTATTAGCAGGATGAGAATTAACTATTCAGTTATAAGCTGCTTCTCAATCTTTAAAGAATTTGATCCTTATGTTCTGAAAATTACAAATTCCCTTCTCCCTTAGCTCACCTGCACCTGAATCATGTGGCTCTGTCCCTCTCCTTTCTCTTTTGAAGAACTTACTCAAAGCAGCTGGAGGATAATTTGAATAACTCAGCCCAACTGCTCTGGGGGAAGATGGGAGCCAGGGGGGAAATGTAGAAGTCCTGGTGGATGGCAGGCACTGATGCAAAAGGGCCCTGATGTACTGTGTGCAAGAAGAGGCAAAAGATAAACAAGTTTATGTGGGATTAAAGATAGAGATTCATGAGAAAAGTGGGAGAGAGTATAGAGAGAACCCTTAGTATGAAAGGGAAAGGATTTGTGTTTAACAAAGATTTTTCAAAGAGATGGACAGATTCTAATGCTGAGATGTGTTTCTAAGCATTAGTACAGTTGGGTGAGGCAGGGTCTCTGAAGGGGTCACTCCAAAGAGGGCAAAGAGCTGATGTCCTGGGGTATGTGGAGAGCTCCATCTGCTGGGGAGTGATGGAACTATAGATTCCGCATTAAAGTTGCTGAACTAGGAGGGAAACTGGATTACGGTACTGTTAACTAGGCTACAGAAGAAGAGAGAATGCGGTCTGTGAGCAGTAAGAGGTACACCTGCTGTGCACCAAGGGAAACTACAAGAGGCTGAAAGCAACAGGGAATAGTAAACCCTGGCCTCTCTCCCTTCCCCCACCCCAGCCCTTGCTGGAGCCTACCCCAAAGCTGTACCATAATCTCAAAGGCCAAACAGGTCTCTGGGAATAGAACTGACCATTATGTGGGCAATTGTGTGGAAAGGGGCAAAGGATTTTGACTTCAAGTAGCCTTGAATCTATTATCCAAGTCCTTCCTGTGCCCATTAATTTACAAACAAAATTTTGTTTTGACCTTTATGGGTCTATGTATGTATAAGAGGAACTGGTGACTCTCCTTAGTGAGAGTGCCAAATGTAAACATTCCTAGTACCACTTGGGTCATAGCAACAATTCAGATAAGGGAAGTTTCTCCCTAGAGAAGGAAGTCTTTACAAAGATTCTATGTATAAACCAGCCTGTGAAGCACGCATGCCATGCAGGCTCACTTTCTAAATCATACGATTGTTAGATGTAGAGGTGAAAGTGCCCTTAGATATTGTTGTAATAGTAATCAGTTTAACAGGATACTTAGCACGTTCTAAGTGTGGAAGGTGCAAACACTGTCCCACTGTTAAGAAGGCATGAACTCCCCTGTTGATGTGAAAGAAGAGGATTGGCTGAGCCCCTGTTGATGTGGAAGAAGGGGATTGGCTGAGCCCCCGTTGATGTGGAAGAAGGGGATTGGCTGAGGTGTGTACATAAGCAAGAATTCCAGAGACAGACAGATAGAACTGGAATTTTGCTCCCCTTGAAGGAAGAATCCTGGAGACTGAAGCTGGCTGAGAGAGAGAGAGAGACAAAGAGAGGGAGAGAGAGAAAGTTTCTCTCCCAGCATCTGAGACAGAATTTGAACGCTGCTCCTGCTGAAGGAAGAATTGTGGAGACTGAAGCTGGCTGAGGCAGAGAGAGAC
>CM053585.1:304095915-304112758 GCA_028646515.1 Pseudochirops corinnae | reverse complement strand
TAATGTTGTGAATATTATAATGTTTTGAATGTTTGTCTTGATTTGTAATGGAATAAACAGAGTGTTCACTATATTTTGTAATCTGAACTCTAAAAGCTGTTCACAGTAGCGTTCCTTTGGGAATCTGCTGGTGCATGGCATTACAATTGTCTAGTCCAACCTCTCCTTTTTCAGATGAGGAAACAGATGCCCATGGAAATTAAGTAATTTGCTATACCACTAAGTTATATCCAAAATGGGATTTGAAATTAATTCTCTCACTCACAATTTACTGATCTTTTCTACTGGAGCAAGGGTATGCTGGTAAATATTAAACCACCAACTAGATTCACCAAGTAAAAAAGGTTAAATGCACATTTTAAAATTTTCATTATTAATATTTCTCCATCATTTTCTTCAGTCTAGACAATCAACAAAACTATAAAAAAAAAGTAAGAATTTGTGGCATTTACCAGTTTCCAAGATGTAAATGCTCACCTTGAAAATTTAATAAGTAACTCTCATAGGCATGAGCTGGTGGCTCTAGCACACTCCTGTCCTGGACCATATTGTCTCTCAGAAAACAATAACAACAACAACAAACATTCTATGCTAAATATGGATCTTTAACCTTGAAATGGAGAGTTTCTTACACTGAGCTAGCTAGGAAATAGGAAAATCCAGACTAAAAGAGAAGAGGTGACTTTGAACTAGAGAAGGCTAGAATTAGAAGGGACCTTAAAGATCATCTAGGTCAATGCCCTCATTTTACACATGTTGAAATCAAGATTTAGAGATGTGGTGTGGCTTGTCTAGTGCCTCCTCAGTGGGAGGTCAGATTTTAACTCAGGTGTTCTGAATTCACGTTCAAGGGGCTTTCTATCATACCTCATTGTGCATAATGACTGAATGAACAAATAAAATAATTTTATTTCTTTATTCTATGTATAGAATAAGAAAAGAATAAGGACATTTTTACCACTCTTTTCTATTTCCCTCTCCTCCATTCTATCCTGTCACTGTCTTTCCCAGTAAGCAATACTTCCACCTCATCTGGAACTAAGTGGGAACTAACTGAGCATACCTTCAGGCTGTGCTGTATGGAGTTGTAATGGTATTGGGAATTTGAAGATCTTCCCTGCCCCTTAAAAGTCCAAATGTAATCACATGGAACCTGTGTTGAGAGGAGTTTGCTGAATGGGTGGAGCAGGAAATGAGTTACAGCAGTTAGAACAGAGGGAGGAAAGGATATAGGCAGATAGACACCTAGGACCATGAGTGTTTGTTTGTGGGAAGGCCTGAGCATGGGGAAAGCTTTGAGACGATGTTGTTCCCTGCAGTGATAAAATGTATTAACTTCTTTGTTGCTATGATGGATTTGGTTTTCTGGTGTTGGGATTTGGTGTCCTGGTGTCTGAATAAATATTTTGCTTCTGTCTTCTATATGGATAGTCTGTTATATTTTGCAATTCAGAACTATGCTGGCATAGTCATAGTCACTGCAGGTGCTGTGAATCTTGCCTTGGTGATACAGGAATGCCCAATTTTGGTGTTATAAAGGCATAGGTAAAAGTTCCCAGAATTCAAATCTAAAGAGTATATTCTGGCCACACTCCTCAAGTAATAGAAACTAGCCTTGACCCAATTAGAACCTTAAACTCCTAGGATATGTTGGCTTTACACACACACACACACACACACACACACACACACACACACACACACAAACAACAGCTCAGAGTTTAGCAATTCAATGAAGAAGCATTAAAAGGTATTGGGCAATAGGAGGAGAGGGATTTCAGTGAGTAAGACCTGCAAAGATAGAGCGGAGAGTAGCAGCAGCAAGGGGTCTGCCAGGATCATGCCAAGGGAGCTACAGCAGGAAAAGAAAAGAATGCTTCAAGACATATCAGGGTCCCTTGCCAGGAGATGGAGCATAAGAGGTGCTCCAATCATGGTACAATCACCACAGAGTATAAATTGTTTAGGTAGTTTTCTTTTCTTCACATTAATATGGGCTTTCATGAGACATTTGTACTTGTATTTGAGAGGCAGAAAATGATTTTATGGTTTGAGTTTTTCTTTGTTATTTACTTTGCTATTGGGTCCTAGTTAAATGCTTTGCTATTTTAATTTATGTTTCCTGACTAGTCATTGGTAGAAAATGCACTAAATGATGGCTCACACTATATTTGTATGATTTTTATTTAAAAAAATACTTTATACTAATTTGGAGGTAAAGAGTGGTTCCAGAGTTATGTAGGGAGCCTTTACTTAATATCTTGACCCTAACATTTTATACCCTAAAGTAATATTGTGATTCAGCTGAACTATCTTATTTTTACCAAAGGTTACTTTCATGAAAGGCTCTAACGATGTAACCTTGGGAATAGTTATTGTAACTGATTGACAAACTTTCTTTAGGTTTGTCAACTGAACCTCTCCCCTTTCGGAAGCCCTAGGGATTTATTCATTAGCAAATGGAGTTAAAGTCACAGGATTCTGTTTGTCAGCAATGAATTTTCCATTAACAACCCTGAGGCTGCCCAAATAATACCATTCTAGGGTGATAACTAATTCAGATAGTTAAAGAAAGGAAAGGGGGAAGGAAAGAGGATTCAGAAAAAGTCATTTATTTCCCAACTACTGATGCTCTTTTCCCTTCTTCTGGACATTGGCCTCACTGCTCATAGGCTCTCAACTGGTGTTAAAGCCGAAAATCTCACCTTGCGTAGAGTAAGCAGAGAAGGAACAGATAGTCTATCTTAATCTTTACTGCTAAATAGCAAACTTAAGTATTGTCCTGTAAAGTAATCCTTTCTCCCTACAGACAACTGAATGATCCTACTGGCAACTCTATCTTGTCAGAGCTACTTCGGGGTTAAGAGCTAATCTCTTCCTCCTACTCTTACTCCCTTAAAAGCAGGCAAAAATACCTAGGGTTTGGGGATACCAAGAGATGAGCCCCTGCAAAAAGGTGTTAATGGGCCTAGTTTTCTTAATGATCTGACCTTTTACCTTCTTAGTAAAGGTTCCTTCTAGGAAGATGGAAAGGTTTTGATTAACCACTAAGGCAGAGAGAGGATGGGGAGTATTTTAATCAAAAAGGCAGGTGGTTTCTAACTTGTGATGAAATGAGAGTAAAGAGACCATAGTTTTGACATTCCCTAGCCATTCCACCTTGGACATCATTTGACTAGAGGAAATCACATGCTGCAGTGAGCAAAGGCTTGAGTTCAAATTCTGCCTCCGAACTTTCTAATTCTGGGATCCTGGGCAAGTCTTTTAATCCTTTCAGCCAGTTTCTTCATCTGCAAAAGTGATGAGGTGTAGGCTCTGGGAGCCCCCTTGAGCTCTCCTTGAGGTACAGGCATACCTCAAAGATTCAAGGAGAGCTCAAGGGGGCTCCCAGAGCCTGCACCTCATCAAAAGGAGGACAATAATAGTATTTCTCTCACAGGATTCTTGTGAGAATCAAATGAGATAATATTTATTTTTTAAAAAAAAAGGTGGAGTGCTGAGGGATTTAGAATCAAGTGATCTAATTCTAAATCAAGTTACCTTTCCCACTTTCCCACAATACCTTGAGACTATCTAGTTTGCTCCTACCTCCGATTCTTGTCTCAGTGTGCTGGTAAGGAAAGTACTATAAAATACTTTGATGCTGTGAATTCCTATTTTCATGTCAGTTATCCTGCTCAAATAAACTTCAATGTCCATCCAGGAGACAGGGAGGTACAGTAGAAAGAATATAGGCTCTGGATTCAGAAGACTTGAATTCAGATCCCATCTCTGACACACAATCTGAGCAAAGCTTAGGCCTCAGTCTTCTCTTCTGTAAATGGAAGCTAGGCCTATATGGCCTCTGTTCTAGATCTATGATTAATGCTGACTACAATCCTATGGCAGATTGAGTCTCTTCAATTTGGGGTTCAAGACTCTTCATCAACTAACCTTCCCCTCATCTTCTGACAGGTTATAACTTGAGACCATCCATCTCAGTCAGACCTGTTTCCCCAATCTCCTGTTCATATGTCCTGCTAAGTCCTGTGTGAGAGTCTTTCCTTACTTAATACCTCTCTATTTGTTGTTGTTATGGTTTAGTCATGTCTGATTCTCTGACCCCATTTGGGGTTTTCTTGGCAAAGATACTGGAGTGATTTGCCATTTCCTTTTCCAGTCCATTTTACAAATGAGGAAACTGAGGCAAACAGGGTTAAGTAACTTACCTAAAATCATACAACTAGTAAGTGTCTGAGGCCAGATTTGAACTCCGGTCCTGACTTCAGGCCCAACATTGTACCACCTAGCCACCTTTCTTCATTTAGCAATATCCTTTATACTTCAGTTCGATCCAAAGAATGTTATTAAATGCCTACTATGTATAATGTCTAATGCTCTAGCTCAGTGGTTCTCAACCTTCCTAACCCCACAACCCTTCAATACATGTTGTTCTTCATGTTGTGGTGACCCCCAACCATAAAATTATTTTCGTTGCTACTTCATAACAGTAATTTTGCTACTGTTATGAATCGTAATGTAAATATCTGATATGCAGGATGTATTTTCCTTGTTACAAATTGAACATAACCCACAGATTGAGAACCGCTGCTCTAGCTTATAGGAATACAAAAAAGAAAAAAATAACAGTCACTTCTTTCAGAGGGCTTACATTTCACTAGCAGTATAAAATATATCTGCAAAAAGTGTAATATAATGACTGCTGCTGGAGCCACCAGGAAGAGACTGACACACACTCTTTCTGTCTGTCTGTCTCTCTCTGTTTCCCTCTCTTTCCCCCCTTTTAGCCGTCTCTCTCAGACCAAGCACATTGAGGTACACTAGGTTCAGTCCTGGTGGAGCCTAGACTCTAAAGATAGACCTTTGGCTCTTCTCCTGATATTCTTTGGTACTTTATATTCCCAATCCCAAAGCCCTGGGGAAATTACTTAAACCTTAAGGTTGGATCTTGTCTTCATTCTTCCCAAAGAATCAAATAAGGAGTAGAAAGAACTCGATGAATAATATAAGTCATGTATAGGACTTACATATAATTATGTACAACTATCTTTTTCATCCATACAAAAGAAATGCTTAACATGCAAGCAGATATTAGCAAAGATTCAAAACAGCATACAATCTGAGCAAAGATATAACATAACTGCTATAGTTATCTCCCAAGAGGTTGATATCTGAAGCTATCAAAGTAGTTTGTGGGACTACTAAATTGATCTATCTGTTTACCTCGACACTGTCCAAATAATTCCCTGCAGGTCTTTGTCTTCTATCCAGGCCAGGAATTGGGTTTAAACTCCTGAAGGTAGTCATCCTCTTTAGTACAGAAACTCTTCCCGCTTCCAATTAGTTCTGGCTGAGAGGCCAATTATCTTTGCGGTAACCAAATTCACAAAGTTGCCTCTAAGTTTGGACAGAAATATGTCTTGGGATCTCTGTTTGGTCACCTAAGCTCAGGGAAAGAGAGAAAACAGAAAATACAGTAGTTTAAAGGCCCAAGCTCAGGTTTATCTAAGCCAGCATGAGTGCTTTAATTTCCCTGTGCTTTTTCTGCTAGGATAGGGGAAAGTGTAATGTCCTCCCTTCTTCCTCCCAGAAGGGTCTCAAAAAGCCCTGACATGCTCCCTCAATGGGAAAAGAGAGAGTCAGAGGATGAAGTCACTCCCTTTAAGATGCATTAAATGGGCCACTCCCAGACCTCTTTGACCATAGCTTCTGCCAAAACTCTGCTTTTATTCCAACCATCACAGTTTGGGAAACCAAAGGACCACCCAAGGTTTGCTGCATTATCCAAAGGGACAATCCCTTCCACATTGGGCCACATGCTTCCCCAGAAGTAGCCAAGAAACAGGCTCATCTCTCCATGGGGTATGTTACAACCTGATCAGACCATGGGGCCTGCTGTTTACCTGCTTTACCCAAGTAAATACAAGATGATTTAAAAATAGGGAGACCTCTAACAACTGAGGGATTCAGAAAAGGCTTAAGACGAGATAGTACTGATAAAGATTCAGAGCAGGCATAGAAGAGGAGGAGTGCAGTCATGGAGGACAGCTGCCGAGAGACTGGAAATGGAATGCCTTGTCCAGCCAACAGCTGTTTCTTTGTGTCTTTGTATCCCTAGTGCTGAGCACAGTGTCTGTCTGACACATAGTAGGAAGGGAAATGCTTGTTGATTGACTGATAATAAAACTGTCTAGATTAGATTCCCAGCTTTCTTACCTTTCCAGCTTTTTTTGATTATACTTCCTTCACTGCCTTTGATATGAGAAGTGCTTTAAATTCATCCATAGGAAGATACTTTATCAGTGTTAACTCTTCCAGACAGAAATCAATTTTCAGTTTTCTCCTAATGTCCTGAAAGGAAAAATTCAGGAGTGATTTGAACAGATTTACTCGCTTTAGACACCAACTGATGGCCATAGTGGTCCACCTATTTAACAAGATCTAGTATAATTCTTTTCCTTCCTCTCTGACCTTCCTTCACATTTAGATCTTTAGAACTATATCTTATTGGACTCTTGGGAAATATGCCACCTTATTTTGATGATGTTGCCTCATAAAACCACAGGAAGGAACCTTAGAAATGTTTTAGGCCAACTCTTTCATTCATAAGAGAGGAAACTGAAACCCAGAGGAATAAAGTGATTACCCAAGCTCACATAGATGCTTAGTAGCAGAGCCAACCAGGGTTGGGGAACCTGAGGCCTCAAGGCCACACGTGGCCCTCTAGGTCCTCAAGTACTGCCCTTTGACTGAACCCAAATTTCACAAGGGGATTTGTTCTGTGAAGTTTGGATTCATTCAAAGGGCCCCACTTGAGGGCCTAAAGGGCCACATGTGGGTTCCCCACCCCTGGACCAAGTTAAAACCAGTTCAGAAGCATTTATTAGCTAATCACTAAGATACAAATAAAGACAAAGAACAGCCCATGCTCTCAAGGAGTTCACAGTCTAATGGGAGAGAACTTATAAACCACTATTTACAAACAAATATATACAAGATGAATTGGAAATAAAAGCAGGAGACAGGCATGAGAATTAAGGGTGGTTAGCAAAGTCTTCTTGCAAAACATGGGACTTTATCTGAGATTTAAAAGAAGCCAGGAAATCCAGGAAGCCGTGATGAGGAAAGAAAGGGTCCAGGAATGGGAGATAGCTGAGAAAAGGCCTGGAGCTGAGAGAGGAGCTGGGAGATGGGGTGGCATGTGCTGGGGAGCAGCAAGGAGGCCAGCGTCACTTGAATCACAGAGTAAGTGTAGGAGAGAACCTAGGTATACTGACTCCCAGTCCTGTGCTCTTTAAATCCCAAGTGTTTCTATCTAATTGAATGTACCTCTGGGCACTCTTCCAAGTATTGGCCCATGTCCCATCAAACCCCCAAACCACTGATTTGAGCTTAAGCTATAGCTGGAAGCAATTCTGAGTGTTTCCTTTCTGAGAGCATTCAGATTTCCCCAGAGAAAGAGAAGAGAAAGGTCAGGAAGCATGAGAAGAGGAGAGGAGTTACTCAATGGGACAGTGGAAAAAATAGGCTAGCTCTCTTCTCACTCCCCACCCGCCCCCCACTTTATTTCTTTTATCATTTAGGCAATTTAGTGTTTTCAAAAGTAAAGAAAAAAGTAGGCTATGGAAAACTTCCGGACAGGAAGTCGGGAGACCTGGCTTCTAATCCTAATAATGCTGCATAGGCAGGTCAAGGTCAGCCCATCACTTCAGGGCTCAATTTCCTCATCTGTAAAATAAGGGGAGAAGTGAACTAGAAGATTGATCTCTCAGGTTCCTTTTAGTCCAAAATGAAACAATTCTCTTAAACTATGATTTGGATAGACCTTGCAAAGATGGACATGGACATGGTGTGATGGCTTGGTGGCAGGAGCAGGGCAAGTCGAATGGACAAGAAAATAGGGAACTTGGCCTACAAGACTCAATTTGTTCAGCATTGTGCTCCCCTCCATCTCCCCCTTCCCAGCCAATCCTAGCCAAAGGATCTACATTTATCCCGAGCTTCAGTTCCCAAAGTCTGTTCATAGATTGGAATTATTTTGAGGAATAGTAATGCCATTCTCTCTTGTGTGTGTGTGTGTGTGTCTGTCTGTCTGTCTGTGTGCATGTGCATTTATTTAGAAGAGGGGCTGCATTTTTAATATTCATATGTACCACTAGCAGAGATAGCTTGTCCAAGTAGATAAAGAGCTGGTCAGGAAAACCTGTCTTCAAGTATTGCCTCTAACTCCTACTAGCTTTGTGACACTGGGCAAGTTGCCCTAGGCAACCCTCTAAAACCAAAAGCCAATTTGCCTCAATAAAGGCAGGTTTCTCCACTGGGAATTCCCTATATCAATGAAATCACTGGTCCTGTCCCTATCCCTATCCCAATATTCCCCCCTAAGGTCACTTTCTGATGCTTCATTTTGTGGTCAACATAGACTGTACTCTAAGACTGTGTTTCTTAGTAGACTGAAGGCTCTGGCAGGTTTTGCTGAATTGGAAAGACTTAATAGACTCTGGTGGCACAAATACAAACCTATTTGGCCCTTGAAACCCTTTAGAACCTATGTCCGATTTCCCTTTCCAAGCTTATTATAAGTAGCAGGGCATCGGACTTGAGCAGTTCTCATGGATCTGGGCATGTGCACTATGCTTTCAAGAAGGGGGAAGAATTTGCTTCTTGCTAAAGGACAAGGATGGTTGTGTCTCTGTGACTAGGGGCTGCAAAAATAATTGGAGACCAGGTAGAACCATACACTGAGTAGTACTAAAAAGGAGAGGCCAAAGTCACCTTCTTCCTCTCCTTTTTTAGAAAGTATCCATTGTGATCTCCTACAGGAGAAATGTGAGGATGAAGATGGGAGGGGAAGAGGGGGGAAATAGTTCATAGCAACAATGGTAAATATGAATATGTGAAAACCTAGTTAAGCCTAAGCCTGGATCTTAAGGCCCTGGTTTCCTCTTTCCCTGAGCACAGGTGACTGAATAGCAGCCCTAAAGGATAAACATGTCCAGCTCTGGCAACTCCAGAGTCACTGAATCCGATACTGGTTGTTCAGCAAGAGAAGTTCCAAACAGCCATGGCCTTCTCAGAAGAGATGCCCCCTGCCAGGATGATGAAATGGAGGCAAACAGAGGTTAAGTGCCTTGGCCAGGCTCACATAGCTAGTAAGTATCTGAGCTTAGATTTGAATCCCTTTTAGAGGAGATTCTTGCTAGGAGCCATGCTTATGCTTTGTTTAAGAGGTTTTTCCCAGAATTTGGGGGTAAAGGCAAGAAAATAAATGCAAGAAAAAGTCAGAATCTTCTCTTCTTGGGGATCACTCTCCCTAGGGAGTAAACCCAAGTCCTTATGAATCCCAAAGCAAGAGCCCTCTGCAGGGTAAGGGCACTGGGAGTAAGATACACATTACTACCCATCATGCACAGCCAGACTGACTTTCTTGCTCAATTTCTCAACATGTCTTTGCACAGGCCACTCCCATACGTGAAAGGTATGCCCTCCTTACCTCCACCTCTTCCAATCCCTAGCTTCCTACAAAGCTCAGCTCAAGCCTACCATCTGTCTACAGGAGACCTTGCCTGATCTGCCCTCCTCACCCCACCCCCAGCGGCTGGTCCTTTCCCAACAACTACTTTGTGTTTATTTTGTCTGCATTGTGCATATGTTTATCTTTGTAACATTGTCTTTCTGATAACATGTAAACTCTTAGGAAGCAAAGATTGTTTTATTTTAGTCTTTGTATCCCCCAGAAGCTAGCTCAGTGCCCCTTAGCAGGAGGCTAATGAATGATTGTTAATTAATTACTGGCCCGGAGATGACCTTGTATCAGTCTTTTGCACACCGGCCTGGCTAAATGCAGAAAGCCTGGGTGTCCTCGTTGTCAGAAGGCAGACCACCAAACCAGCATTTTCTTTTCTGCTACCATTCGTCAAGGCTATCTAGGAATCTGGAGAGTGATTGTAATCTATTTCAGCTGAGGAGGGTGGCAAATCCTAGGAGATCATGGACCCATCCATGTATTTAAATACTGCATTAGGATTCAATACTTCAAAAATTCTCTAATTTCATTGGTGTGAGTCCTTCCTTCTACCAGTGCAAATGGCAACCCATCTACGTTTAATTAGAAATGTAAATCTAACAGCTGAGTAAATACTGGGCAAGTCACTTAACCTCTGACTACCCAACAAAATAGACCCACTGGATCCATTGAGGAAGGAAATGGCAAACCATTCCAGTATCTTTGCCAAGAAAACTCCAAATTGGGTCACAAAGGCTCAGACACAACTAAAACAACTAAACAACAAATACTTTAAGAGACATTATATAACAGAGAGTGCCCTGGGACTGACTTCTGGGTCATGTAATTTAAAAAAAGATGGAGGACCAAACATTTTAGCTCATCCCCTAGATCTCTCAAATCTCTCCAAAACAAAGAGAACGC
This sequence comes from Pseudochirops corinnae, assembly GCA_028646515.1. NCBI lineage: Eukaryota > Metazoa > Chordata > Mammalia > Diprotodontia > Pseudocheiridae > Pseudochirops > Pseudochirops corinnae. Next base: position 304,102,329 of record CM053585.1, on the reverse strand, counting down.
ATTTATCAGTGTTAACAAGATCTGGGCCTGGAGTTAGGAGAGAAGGCTTGAGTTATCTTTCTGACATTTGGTACTTTTGTGGCTCTAGGAATAATCGTTATAAGGATCAAATAAGATAATGTATGATAAGGATTTATAAACCTTAATTTTGATATCCTAGGGATTTTTGTTTTTATATTCTATGAATTCAAGTTGATTATGTTTTGAGATATTTGCTATAGTTCTTAAGTAAGAAACCCTCCCCCAACTCCATCACCAGGAGATAACAATATCTGAATTAGAATCACTTGGCTCCAAGAGAAATAGACTGCTGAAGAGAATGCATTGCCCTGGGAATGAGGATACCTGGTTGGTCATATTCTCTCTTTTCATAATAACTACAATGACATAATATAGCTAAAATCTACATTTTGTCATTGTTTTGTAGTTGTTTCAGATTCTTCATGACCCCATTTGTGGTTTTCTTGGTCAAGACACTAGAGTAGTTTGCCATTTCCTTCTTCAGCTCATTTTATAGATGAGGAACTGAGGCAAACAGGGTTAAGTGACTTTAATAGGATCACACAACTAGTAGGTTAAGTGTCTGAGGCCAGATTTAAACTCACAAAGATGAGTCTTCTTGTATCCAGGCCCAGCAATGTATTCACTACCCCCAACATTTACATAATGTTTACTATATAAGCATGATTAGGAAATCCTTGATTTCCTAATAACTAAATTAGAAAACCTCGACCTTTTCAACCACTCTGCCACCTTTGACACTGTCTCCCAATTCTAGCCCCTAACTCCCCCTCTTTTTAGATAGCCTCTTCTACTTGACTCTTTGTGATACTCTTCTTTCCTAGTAGTTCTCCTCCTATCTGTCTGACTGATTCTTCTCAGTGGGCTTCTCTTCTCTGTCACAGGGGACCATGGGATCTCTCAGTGAAGAAATCAAAATCATTCCTTAGACTAGTCAGAGAAGCCATGGATTTTATAAATGTTTATTTCTAGGACCAACATTATCATTACACTTGAAGCTCCACATCATATGTGGGACCCAATTACGCATACTTTTCCACCCAGTAAATGTGTGTGGATATCGCAGAAAGGGCACAAAGCAAGCATCTAGTACAGGTGAAAGTCCATTTACACAGGTATATTGTTCAGCTTTGTATGTACTTTGCACAGGGGAACTCGAAGTAACAATGCTATTAATAGTATGCTACACTGTATAGTATAGTATGGTATGGTATGGTATGGTATAGTATGGTATGATATGGCATGGCATGGCATGGCACAGCATAGCATAGCATAGTATAGTACAGTACAGTATAGTATAGTATAGTGTAGTGTGGGGTAATTCAATGGAATGGGCAGCTAGGTGGTACAGCGGCTAGAATGCTGGGCCTAGAATCAAGAAGATTCATCTTCCTGAGTTTAAATTTGACCTCAGGCACTAACTAACATGATCCTAAGCATTGCATTTAACCCTGTGTGTGTCAATTTTGTCATCTAAAATGAGTCAGACAAGAAAATGGCAAACTACTCCAGTATTTTTGACCCAAAAAAAAGCAAAAACCCCAAACCCAAATGGGGTCACAGAGTCAGACACAATGAAAACAACTGAACAACAATAACAAAGTTCACTACTTAACTTTGAGAGTATAATATAGTATAGTATATGTAATATGTTATTAAATACAATATCCTTATTAATTTCTAGAAAGGAGTCAGGAAAGTAAGGGAAGGCAGCTGAATAAAGCTCAAACTTTAAAATAGGACTTTAACCTGGCATCTGGGGACTTCTTTAAAAACATCTGATAACTATTTCCATAGAATTGGTTTCCTTTGTAATCTATGTATTTTATTTTATGTACTTTAAAATATTAATATGAGAAGTGGCCCACAGTCTTCCTCAGACTGCAAAAGAGGTCTATGACATTAAAAACGTTAGAAATGCTATTTTAGAATACCTCTTGAATATCATTCAGAATCTAATTGACCGTCATCAGTCAATTAATTATTCAGCATGTGTGGGGTGCCTGGCAAGTCCTCTTTAATATATATACCATTTCAGTAACTTTTGTATATACAGACATCAAAACATTTATCTTTGAAGGGAAAGACAGTCATATTTATTGAGCATTCTGAGGACTTTAAAGATAATTTTTCTTCCCACATCAACTCATTTTAGAGACTGAGAAATTGAGATGCAGGGAGAGGAGGTGATTTGCACAGTCACATGACTGAAATGATGGCGGGGGAAACAAACATAGATCATATAGTTATCCCTTCCACATCACGACTTTCCCATTGTGGTTTCAATATATCATGGGTTGGGCATAAGAAATTAAATGAGAATTTGGAGGGGAGTTTTGTGGAAACCACAGATGACACTTGAAGGTGAGCAGATAACACAGAAAAAGTATTTTTACTTAACATTGACCTACATATAGCCTATGACCAAATACTTGATCCAAATTTTACAATAAGGCGCTGTAAATACCCCATAAAGAAAAAGAAAAAAAATCAGACTTCTTCTCTGGTAAGGAGAGGACCAAAAAATTTATGTGGATTTTCCATATTGTGGGGGCACCACACCCCTAACCCCTGCAATGTGGAAGGGATAACTGTATATAGCACATATCAAAATCTAGAGCTATAGATTTTTCTAGGTATTTGGCTATGAAAAAGATAAGAGACGTAGGCTGACATCTTAAGGGGATGGAACTATTAAATGAAAGGTTTTATAAGGATAAGGGATAGGGCATGTCTGTGGGGCAGCTAGGTATCACTATGGATATCACTGGATCTGGAGTTAGGAAGACCTGAGTTCAAACCCGACCTTACCTACTTATTAGCTATGAGATTGGAGAAATAATTTAATCTGTTTGCCTCAGTTCTCTCATTTATGAAATGGGGATAATAATAGCACCTATCTTCCAGGGTTGTTATGAGGACCAAATTAGACAATAATTATAAATCATTCAGCACAGTACCTGACCGTAGAGAGAATCAGTGACTTGCCCAGGGTCACACAGCTAGTGTTTAAGCCCAGATATGAATTCAAGTCTTCCTGACTCAAAGTCCAGTGCCCTATCCAACATACCATCCTACCTTCAAAGTTGCAAGGACGTGAATAAAGGAGTTAGCCTTGGCAAAGAAAAGCGCTACTTCTTTCTCAGAAACTAGAGCAAAGAAAGAGACAATAAGTGATGTAATTTTGAAGCATACTATTGGGGAGAACAGGAAACTCAGGATGGATGGACTATATTTCTCAATAAGTTAGTAGGCAAGGTCTTCTATTGAGAGAGGAGAAAAGAAGAGGTATTATAGTAGGCTTAAAGAGAAAAGAGGTCTGGAACAGGGGGTGGGGAACCTGCTGCCTTGAGGCCACATGTGGCCTTCTAGGTCCTTGGGTGTGGCCTTTTGACTGAGTCCAGGTTTTACAGAATAAATCCTTTTATTAAGGGGATTCATTCTGTGAAGTTTGGATTCAGTCAAAGGGCCACAGTTAAGGACCTAGAGAGCCACGTGTGGCCTAGAGGCTGCAGGTTCCACACTCCTGGTTCTGGAACATCTACTATGGGGAGTGAGAGGGAAAGTCAGTTCTAACATTTTATGGATAAAGTTTCCTTCCATTGTTAATATTCTACATGCAATAGATATCTGGCCTGATTTCATCTGCCTTCTTTATACTCCCAAAATAACAACGCATTTCAAGGGAATACAGAGAGAAGGGACATAATGTCAAAGGAAGGACTTCACAGGGCACTTAAAAAGGATTGAGTTGAATGTTAAGAGATCCCTAGGTAGTTTCTGCCTCCTGGGGAAAATTCCCTCACAACTCTCCTCCCTCCCCCCATACGTTTTTCCCTTCTAATGTCTATTACGCTATGGGTGGAATTTCACAATGACTCCATTGCATAACTAGAAAGAATACAATAATTTCCCTGAAACAAGAAATAGGATCTATTTCTCCCATACAGTCAATCTTCATTTTTCATCATAAATTACTAAGTAATGATAATAAGCAGATATCACTTGGTTATACTTTGAAGAGGCCTTTACTAAAGGGCATGGGCTTTCTAGGGGCTACTTTTAAAATTATTACAAGTCTGATGTGAGCACAATCACACTAGTCTGGGCACACTTGGAAACCTCTGAAATGGCCACTGCTGAAATCAGTACGTGGATAGTTTTACAATAGCATAATCAAAAACGTATGCTAGTGTCTCGAAAAGCACCGAGGATGTTTTATGATCCAAATCATTCCCGGACTCTAGAGTTTCACAGCAAGTCTTGTCATTATTTGGGATTAATTTTTTTTTTTACTTCACCATTTCATTTGCAAATTTTGTGTTGACTTACTAAGTAGTGATGAAAATGAATAAATCCACAAATGTTACAAATGGAGGGGCGGGGGGAAGACTTCAGGGAATTGTAAAAAGAAATGTACGGTATCATGTAGACATGACTTTTTGAGCTCAGCTGTCCAGTTCTTGGCTCATGCATTGAATCCCCAAACTATCATTACTATGAACAGACTACTTTTCCCATAATAAATAAATGAGAAATAACAAAAGGACATAGGAGTTAAACTATTGTGAGTTTAACTGAAGACCTTCTGGTCTAAGGCAAGACTTTTACAAGGGTAAGTGAAAGCTATCCCCAAGATGTCATCCATTGGCTTTTCCCTTTTAGTATTGGTCATGCCCACATGGCAATAACAATAACTGCCATGGAGAAATCAATCTGGTGGCTGCAGATGAACTCACCAACTGAAGAGCGAATCAGCTGGTTTTGTGATTACAGAATCTCAGAATAGAAGGGGTTGTCATTTAGCTCAATCCTTGTTGGAAGCATAAATCCTGTCCAAGACAAACTCTAGCACCAAGGCATTTAGCTGTCAGCTAAAGTTCTCTGTCTCTATTGACAGAGAACTCATTGATTCTTGAGATAGCCCATTCCTCTTTGATACTAATTGTTTGGAAGTTCCTCTTTATATTGAATGGACGTTTGCTTCTTTTTTTTTCCCTTCCTAAATTCTACCCATTGATTCTACTTCTGCCTTCTGGTGTTAAACAGAGTCTCTCTCTCCCTCTCTCTCTCTCTCTCTCTCTCTCTCTCTCTCTCTCTCTCTCTCTCTCTCTCTCTCTCTCTCTCTCTCTCTGTCTCTCTCTCTCTCTGTCTCTCTGTCTCTCTCTCTCTCTCTCTTTCTCTCTCTCTCTCTCTTTCTCTCTCTCTCTCTCTCTCGGATATTTGAAGACACCAATCTTTTCTTCTCTGGGCTAATCATACCCAGTTTCTTCAACTGATTAGCATATCACATGTTTCCAATTCCCCTCACCATCCTGGCTTCCCTCCTGTGTATGGACTCCATAATTTCCCTTCTAAAATGTGGGTACATAACTGAAAATAATAGCACAGATACATGGTTTGGCCAGGGCAGAGGACAATAGGACCATTACTTCACTTCACAATGTTCAGACATTATGCCTCTAATTACACAGCATAATGCCTATAATGGTTAGGCAAAAAATTGATTAATGTGGCCCCCAAACAAATCATAAGTTAAATATATTCACTGGGTAAATAACAACTTATTATTATTTGTTAAGTTATTGTTAAGACTACGTTTTCAATTTGTGTTCAACTCTTCATGACTACATTTGGAAGATTTCTTGGCAAAGATACTGGTTTGTCATATCCTTCTCCAGGTCATTTTACAGATGAGAAAATCAAGGCAAACAGGGTTAAGTGACTTGCCCAGAGTCACACAGCTATTAAGTGGCGAAGGCTAAATTTTAAGTCAGGAATATGAGTCTGACTCCAAGCTAAGCACCCTACTGTGTCACCTAGGTCAAACTAATATTAGGCTTGAGATAAATATCTTTGATAGTTTATGAAGAAAGAAGAAAAAGGAAGAGGAAGAGGAGAAAGGAGAAGATGAGTTAGAAGAGGAAAACAACAAGAAAAAAGAAAGAGGAAGAAAAAGAAGCAAAATGAGAACAATAGTTAATGAGGGGAAAAGACAATAGGAAGATTAGCCTCAGTTATATTAAGAGACTAATAAAGGATTGACTCATCTAGGTATGTTTATTTGAATCAGCTGAACCAATACATCATTGCTTGCATTGATAATGAAGGAACTATTATCAATTTCATTGGTTTAAACATTTTCCACCCCTATAAGAAACCAATAATGACCTCTGGGAAAAGGTAACTGATATAGTGTGAAGAGTACTAGAAATAATGATAAATATTTGTTAAACAAATTTATGAATAAGATTGGCAGTCAAAAGACACAGATTCTAGTTTTGGCGCTTCTACTAATCAGCTGTGTGATCTCCGGTAAATCATTTCACCTTTTTCTGTTTTCTCATCTATAAGGCAAAGGAGATAGATCAGAGGATTTCTACGAACTCAAGT
>CM053585.1:304063415-304090915 GCA_028646515.1 Pseudochirops corinnae | reverse complement strand
ACAAGAGACTTGATAAGCTGAAAGGCAATATACCTGATGCATTTTGTATCTGCTAGTCTATTCTTTAATATCTTAAAAATGAGGAATATTACCAGAATGACTGACTTCGCAACAAACACATTTTCATAGACTTCTGCATGGTGATTGCTTTGTATGAAATCGTGTTTGGGGGATAATATTGAAAATCAATGCCCTGTTTACTGTATTTCTCATCTAACAGCTTGTCGGACCCGTTTCTGTACTCCGCTTTACATGCATCCTCCTCTCATGCTGAGACTTTGCAGTAGTAACAAACAATTGCTTAGCAACACTAGGTAGGACAATTTGCTTGAGTTTCATTTGTTATTCCAATTTCACCCTGACGATGCGGGACAACTGATTGTTTATTTAGTGCATTTATGACTTTTGTAAGTTCTCTTCTCCGAGAGGGCAAAAGGAGAACTCACTGTGGGAGGAAAAGGGAGTTTTCACTTGCAAACCTCGGCTCCCCGGAAAGTTCTGCGAAGTTGACGCGAAGCGGCAACGTGGACCACGAATTTGCCCTCTAACCTGATAGGGCGGGGGTCGGGAAAAGCCATCAGATAACCAGGGCGTGGATTTCGCAACAAATCCAGAGGAATTTTTCCTCCCCGAGACTAGAGCCAGGCTATCCGAAGTTGAGAAAAAATGTACCGACAGTCCCAGACTGACCTAGTGACCCATAGGGGCGGCCTCCTGCTCCAAAAGAAGCGACTAGTAAAAATGTCAACTGTGGATTCTTCCCACAACTTTACTCCCGACCAGTGCCAGCCCCTGCCAGGGCATTAGAAGCAGTAGTCATTGGTTTCGGGGGTCGCTTGCAAATTGTTTGTGCTAGTATGGACGGTTAAGGGACGGGTGATTCGTCTCATCGAAAATAACTAGAAAAGCTGTTCAATTCGTTTCCCAACTGCCCCAGCGCGTAAGGGACAATGAGGTGATGTATATAAATCCCTTTACGAAACTCTGCATAAAAGCTATTGCTATCATCATCATCCTTACCGGGGATAGTGAGGATTTTGAGAGAGACAGAAGAAAACCACATTGCTAAATGACGAGATACCTTCGAATTCCTATAAATTGTTTAGGTTTACAAAGCACTTTCCCTAAAATAACTGTGTGATATAAGTAGCATAATATTGTTTTCTCCAAATTACAGATGAAGAAACTGATCTCACAGAGGTTGAATGATCGGCCCAGGGTTACGAAGCTAGTCAAATGGCAGACTGACTGCTTTCTAAACTCCGAGGTGATCTTTCAGGTGAAGGAACGTGCCCAGAGAGAGGAATTTCACAGGGTCCTGTCTCCGGGACTTCCCAATCCAACCTCACCCCAACCCACAATAGGATTAAGGTCAACTGGAGAGGATTTGAAGTACCCAAAGATCGAGTTAGGGCTCCCATCTGGTATCCATCCCCTGGACCATTCTCCTAAAATGTCTATTAATTTTTTTAAAAGAAAATTTTAGAAAAGAAAAAGAAAATTCCCTTCTGCGAGTTATTGTGGATTTGCCTCTCTCGACAATGGTCCGTTAGTTTTAAAACCTGGAAAAGGTCAACAAGGAGCATGGGCCGAGAATAAGACAAGATTTACATTGACTCATAGGAAAAATAAAATAGGCTTGTATCCCCAATGAGAGAGAGCGCGCTAGAGAAAGCGCTCGAGCAATTTTCTCCCCTAAATGTGACCCTGAGGCACAGTTATTCCTGTCCTAGGGGACGGGCCACATTGGAGCTTTTCGATTTTTTAATAAATCAAAAAAATATATAACGCTTTCTTATTTACAGAAGCATCTCCAACCCTTCTCTTCATCTTCGCCCAGAACAAGCGGACTCTTTGGTTTGCCTGCGGCAATAGTTGCGCTCAGCCCAGCGCAGTCCCGCACTGCCCTGGAGCCTGGGCTGCAGCTGGAAAGGAAAGTGAACCATTCGAGCCTACTACCTAAGCACGCGCACTCAACTGGGGACCAACCGCCAGCCTTTGGCCTGATGCAGCGTCGGAGGGAGGCGGTAAGTAAGGGCCTGCAGGAGTTCTAAGAATGTACAAAAATCTCCTCTTCTCCTTGCAGTGATCTTCAAGACGCTCATTTAATTCAGCCTATTTGTGTTTGATCCCGGTCGGCTGGACTGTCGGGGAATTATGAAACCCCTAGCCCGTCCATCTACTCTAAACAGACTACGACCACTAACTTAGAAACTCCCTACTTTTCTATCCTGCAACTATATCCAACCTACTTGGAAGTCACTTCTGACTTCCCCTCTGATCTATGCATCAGAAAAGAAGGGATAGTGCTTAATTGGCTAATAATTGTTGCTTAAGAAAGCAAGGAGAAATCGGAAAACCCATCTAGATATTTTAAGATGACCTTCGTGGCACTAGAGACAATCATATTTAACACGTTCGCTGCCGACGCTAAGTCCTCCTGCTCTCTAATCTCCTTTCCCGGGTCGGCTGGCAGTCCGGTTGGCCTAGGACTGGCGGGGGAGTTGATTCAGTTTGGTGTTCTGGAAGCATTAATAAACTCAGCCTTTGCTGGACAAAATCAATTGTGCCTGGCCAACAAAGGCTAATGTTTTGCTTTCGTTACACGTTACAATTTCCTACCTTTTCTGACGCAGCGTTGATGGGGTAAATAGTCTAATCTGATTCAGTCCACCTCCTGTGGATTCTGAGGGCCAGTCGTGACAGACCGAGGATTGTGCAAATCACTGGGCAACCTGCTGGTGGGGGAGCTCGGGGCTCGTCAGTGGAGAAGTAAGCGACTTTTTGAGGGGGAGTGTAAGCTTTGTGAAATATTGTATCCCTAGCAGAGTTTGGGGAGGTGGGGGTGGGGTGGGAGAAGATTGTCTGAATAGGGGAGAACTTTCCCCCGCCCGTATTTCCCTATAAGGAGAAACTGACCTCTAGATAAAGAGGGGAGAACCCCCAGCCTCCCCCCCCAAAAAAAACCCCAGTATCCTTCACACTGAACTGGAAAAGTAGCGTAGCTGTAGGACACTTCCTTGGTGAAGATTTCAAAGAAGAATCGCAGTAACTCAGGTATTGTGTGCGTGTATTTCCCACCTCAAAGTCCCTGCAAGAAATATTAGTTTGTTTTAGAAACTTGGTACCTTTTCGCTTTTCTTGGAGAGACCTCCCCACGGCGCTGTCTTTCCCTCTAAAAAGGAAGGGGTTCTAGGGAGACAAACTTCTCTGGAGAGGAGAGAATGAAATGAGAGGAGGATAGTGTGATAACGAGTAAAGTACAGAATTAAATGCAAACGCTGCTGGGACAACTTTCTTAAAAATAAAGTAAAATAGAATTGAACAAAATTACCCATTACCAACAAAGTGAACCCCTGACTGAGGAAAGCGCCCACAAGAGTAGAACCCAACTTGAGAAAACGAGTGGGTGCGTAACAGACTGGGCGGGAATTGTTAATGGCTTTCGCACAATGGCATTAATCAGATTAACAGGAGCAATTAGCTTGGCCAACAGAGCTGCACAGCCTTTAGAGCGCTCAGTAAAGGAAAGGATTAGGTTAATTTAATTAATTCTCAATACACAGACCAGTCTCCTTTCTTTCTTTCAGGCCATTGTGTAACCCCCTCCTGTAGCCTCTCCCCCAACCTGGCCCCCCTCCCTTCTATTCTCAAACCACCACTATCCCTACCGAAGTTGGGGGGGGGGCGGGGAGGGAGAAATCAAATCTGGGTTTGTTTGTCATCTGCATATTACCAGGAACTAAATCTAGGATGACGTCGACTCTGTATAAAAAAGGGAAGAAGTTCAGCTGGACTACTATATCCTTCATCCAACTCTGGAATGAGTTCAGTGAAGGCAGGAAAGGGAGGGAGGGAGGGAGAGTGAGGAGGGAGAGAGGGTAAGGGAGAGGCAGAGGGAGAGGGAGAGAGCGAGCGAGACAGAGACAGAGAGACAGACGGGAATAGACACAGAGACAGGGAGAAAGTAAGAGGGAGTGGGAGACAGATCTGAGCAGCTCAAGATCTTTCGGTTTGAAAACCCTATAGGACGTGCATGTACTTTAGTTTTTTGGGGGGGTTACCATTTTTTCTTTACTATTCTTTATCATTATTATAATTTTTGTTATTTATTATTATCATTATTTGGGTTCTTCCTTCTCCTGTCCCCGGCGGGAAGAGTTCGGGGATGCCTGCTGGCATGTTCAGCATCGACAATATCCTCGCCGCCCGGCCTCGCTGTAAAGACTCTGTGCTGCCTCTGGCCCCTAGCGCCGGGGCCCCGGTGGTCTTCCCGGCCTTGCACGGGGACTCTCTTTACGCCAGCGCTTCAGACTACAGCAGTTTCTACCCGCGTGCAGTAGCCCCCAGTGGAGCAGGGCTCCAGACTTCGGTGGGTAGCTCCCGCTTGGGCTACAACAGTTACTACTATGGGCAGCTGCAAGTGCAGGCGACTCCCGTCGGCCCATCCTGCTGCGGGGCGATGCAGCCTCTGGGAGCTCAACAGTGTTCTTGCGTTCCATCCTCAGGTAGGTGAATCTTCGCCATCCTCTCCCAATTGCTTCCCCACTCCAGTTTTCTAGAAACTCCAAGTCTCTCTTTCCTCACTGGTTTTTGTTTGTTTTGCGGGGTTTGAGGGTTTTACGAAAGTACGCTCGGGGAACCGGAGGCTCCTAGGACTGAATTGGGGGTGCTGTTGGGGACTCAGAGAAGATATTATTCTTTATTCTTTTCCAAATACACGGACGTTTATCTTACTTTTGCAGCAAAAGAGCCGACTCGTAACCTTACCAAGAGCTCGCCAATCCAGTTTTTAGGCTTTTGCAAACTTTAGCAGACAAGCTAGGGAAAAGTCGGGGAAACTCTGTTCCGTCTCTGTTTTGCGGGAAAAGGGCTGTATGGATAATAGTATTAGTATCCTTAACACTGGTACTATTATCCATACACACATACGTATTACTAATAGCTTAACAATGCAGGATCCGGGGTGGTGAGAATCTTTTTGGAGCCCTTCAATTTCTTCACGTTGTATCCAGGTTCCCTTGGCTAAGAGCTGGCTGGCGGACTTCGTCTCAGCGGGAGGGCTATGTAGTGAGTGGTCTTGTAGCCCGGATTCGAGGAGAGCTCATTCCGATTCTGGGGTTGTGAGCTCGTCGTCCCCACTCTTTCCTTCTCCACTCTCTCCTTAACCCCCATTTACCCGCCTACTGCAGGTTACGACGGCTCGGGTTCAGTCCTGATGTCCCCGGTGCCCCATCAGATGTTGCCCTACATGAACGTGGGTACCTTGTCGAGGACCGAACTGCAGCTGCTCAACCAGCTGCATTGCCGGCGGAAGCGGCGGCACCGAACTATTTTCACGGATGAACAGCTGGAAGCTCTGGAGAACCTCTTCCAGGAGACCAAGTACCCCGACGTGGGCACCAGGGAACAGCTGGCTCGGAGGGTGCACTTGAGGGAGGAAAAAGTAGAGGTACTTCCCATCTTTGCCCCTCGTACAAAATGTTGACAGCTGATTAGAAAGCTCAGTCTGGGGCTGCCCCGTTTACTGACTTTGGGAGGCTGAAGCAGTTCCTAACGCTGTTTTTAGTAGCTTACTTTTTCATGAGTAGGCCACTAATACACGGGTGAATACCTGGTTTAAATCCCCAGGATTCCTCTTTAAATCTCTAAGAAATTTTCAATAGCCTGATCCACTTCCCAGTATTTATTATTTTCTTTGAGCCAAGGAAGACCCAAAATAAAGTAGGCCGGACTTTTCTGTATGCTGATTTCCCCAAATCTCAGCTCTCCTTTCACTAGAAATTTTTTTTTTCCTGAGGTTTCATCCCCTCCAATTAATTGTTTGTTGTCTTTTCTCAACAGGTCTGGTTTAAGAATCGAAGAGCAAAATGGAGGCGGCAGAAAAGGTCGTCCTCGGAGGAGTCAGAAAACGCACGGAAATGGAGCAAGGCTTCGAAGCCCTCCCCAGAGAAAAGGGAAGAGGAAGGTAAAAGCGATTTGGACTCTGATAGCTGATAGCCCCGGAATGGAACTTTGGGACTTGCATACCTTTAGAGACTTGCACATACAATGCTACTATCTTGCACACTTGCTGCCTTTGTGGGGGAGAAGGAAGGGAAATGAGGAAAACTGTAAACTGGTGTAAATATTTCCTGGTGTTTCTTGTATAGAACTGGCTGGGCAGAGGCTCGGCTAGTCTAACAACCCCCCTTCCCCACCCCATTCTGTAGTATTTATAGTTAAATTAAAGGTGATGAAACAATAAATGGATGGTGGCAAAATATAATGCACCAATATCCAATATGTTTATACGTCCTCTACCACCTCCTTCACAGACTGACACCGGAAAGCAAATTTAGTCCTTGATTTTTAATTTTTTTTTTTTTTTTAGTTTGAGGTTATTGTTGGGAGAAGTTGGTTTTTGAATATGTTACAAAAAGTTCCGTCAAGAAGGGAATCATGTACTCCCATGGGCCTCTGGAAACATGCAATTTGGTCAGAGGTCTGTGGTTAATTAATGGAATGATTTTAGACAAATCATTCTCCTTCTCCGACCCCTCCATCCCAGGCTTCAATTTCCTCATCTGAAAAACTAGGGGGTTAGGTCCAATGACTTCTGAGTCTCTCGATCTGGGTTCTAATGGTTGGGGATTCTGTGAGTCTAAATGCAAGGTAGGAAGAAGGAATAAAAAAAGGCTGCTAGGCAGCCCCAGAGGGTCTGGAGACTGAAATAGGGGAGACCAAAGGGTGCTCCACAATTCCCATGTGTGTTATTCCTTAAATTCAGTTCAATCAAAGCCTTCTCCTCTTGCTATTGTCACTAAATATTCAACGTGATTTAATGGAAATGAGACTTTATCCCGATTCTGCTACTTACTACTGCTGTGACCTAGAGCAAGACACAATCTCCTTGGGCCTCAGTTTCCTCACAGTAAAATGATTGGATTGATTACTTCCTGGATGCCTCCAAGAAGCAGGCCTGGTAAAAGGGAGAGTCCTTGCTCTCCTTCAAGACCCATCCTTGTTTAACTAGGGAGTAGTGAAGATTGGGAGCTGAGTGTCCAGGGATAAAGAGAAAGGCAGGAATGAAAGGAAAGCCTGCTAGCACCTAGCCAATAGCTTTCTGGAGGCCTGGGTCCATACTGGCCAGAAGGAATACTGGTGAAGAAAATCCCACACTCCTTCCAGATTCTCCTGCTACCTTCTGTAACTTGACCCTATTGACTTCCTGCAGCAGGAGCCATTTCAGAACCACTGGCCCTGGATAATGCAACCCCAGTTTCCAGTCTCTAATGCCCCTCTTCTCTTCTCATAGCCTCCAGAGTTCTGTGTCCAACAGGAAGTGTCCTGAACAGACGGAACCCTCTCCATCCCCATTCTGAAGCCTGTCAGACTCTCTCCCTTTTAAAATTTTCTTCTCTGAGTCTGAGTGAGCCCCTGACTGCTGGGATACCAGAATGAGGTGGGGCCGGTGTGCTGAGTTCTCTTGCCCAATCACTAGACTGTAGAATGTAGAAAATGGGAAACCTGAAGCCAGCTATGGTTCAGGACTGGATAAACTCGGTGGATTTTATTATGGGCCTACAGCCCTCTTCCTTGCTTCTCTACAAACCCTCCACTTTGCAATTCACTTTCCAGAATAAAATCCTTTGTCCTATTCTGTGGCCCCTAATTCAGTGCTACCCTTGTAGCACACACACACACACACACACACACACACACACACACACACACACACACACACACACACACAATCACTGTTAAGCATATCAATCTTGCCTTTTCCTTTGGCCTACCCCTACACCACCCTCTTCTTCTCCAGTAGAGTGGGGGTGTGGAAGGAAGATAAATTGTTATGCTGAGATCTGCTACAAAGTTCAAGAGGCTGCTTGCATTATTTCCATTCCCCTTGGGGAAGACCATGAAGCTTTTGGTTAAACTGCATCTCTAGATCAAAGGGACCCAAGAAGCTATGTGACAATAGATGAGAAAGACCCTCTTCCAACTTCGATAGTTTCCATAAAGCTCTTTACCCTCAGGCAGATTTCCAGAGTAGCTTCTACCCCAATTCTCTTATTTTTTCCTAGGAGACCTTTAGAGGACCTGGTACTGGTGAGGCCTGGCTTTAAATAAAATTCTCCCCACAGCAAGGATGTTGGTGCACTTTTAAAATAGAATGAAATGATGCCCTTTTTTAAAAAAGCAGGCTGATGTGTCAGCTGTGATGACTCAACTTCTGTGTTTCACCTACAGTGAGGTGACTTTCCAGTAGTGAATAAATTTGTCTTTTGCGGAACCTGAAGGGACATCACCTCCCCTCCCCAACAGTAAGCATCTAGAATTCCTAGGGGAAGAAGACCAGGTAGTCCTTTAGACAGAAACATTAGAAATGAAAGTACAAACAAGAATGTTTATTTGGCAGCCACCATCTTGTTGGAATCTATTTTTGTAAACCTCTCAGACATCTACATCTCATAAATGAAATGGAGGTGGGAGATTGGAGAGATACCTCACTTAATTAGAAGAGAAACTTTTTCCTTTCAGAACAGTCACTGCCAATAGCAGGAAAGTTTCTGTACCATCCCCACATCTCTCCTGAATAGAAACTCACTTCACATTTATTCTATTTCAGTGCTTAGGATTTGGAGATTGTAACATCATGAAGTAGGTTTCCTCTCCACCTACTGAGGAGTCCTTGTGTTATTGCAAAGATTCCATAGAAAGGACCTCTCCTGAGTTCTTCAGGTATCTTTTTCTACAACCACATTTTCCCAGGGTATCTTTTAGCTTACTTCTTGCTGTCACAGACAGAAGTAAATACACTAACTTCTAGTTTAGAATGATGAGGAAGGTACAAAAAGCTTTCCATACAAGTAGTGTAAAGTGTATCCTGCCACTGAGTGCATGGCAATGGTGAGTGTCATTGGTCAGTGCTAGCTGCAGTAGTGAAAGGGGAGATTATTATTATTATTATTATTTGCTTTTTGGAGGGGGGAAGGCAGGGGAATTGGGGTTAAGTGCTGGTGCCCAAGTTTTAAGTGTCTGAGGTCAAATTTGAACTCAGGTCCTTCTGACTCCATGGCCAGTGCTCTATTCACTGTGCCACCTAGCCGCCCTAAGATGATTAAAAAAATTTTGTAAAATACATTTGCTCAGAGAGGAAATGGATGTTGGGGTCAGGTTACAGAACAAAGGGGAAGAAATAGCTGACCAAGATTTTGGAGAGTGAGAGAGATCTTCCTTACCCTTCCCATAAGAGGAAACTGGAGGTGGTGGTTGTGGGGCCTCCCAAGCAGAGGAGAGGCAACGTCTCTTACATTCTCTGTATAACTTCCAAGAAGAAAAAGTACTTTTGCCTTCTACTCCAGTTCTAAGCACAGTATTTGGTGGTTGGCCTAAGAAGAATTTTTTTTAAACAAACTATAAGAAAATATCATTCTCTATTCAGCTTCTCCTTAGGGTGATTGGATCAACCTTTCTGCAAAGCCCCCTCATCAAGGTAGAATGTTGGATTTTTTTTGCCTAAGTCAGGGGATGCTGAATGCTCCTACATGGTGGGAGTGGGAACTTTGAGCAAAGGAAGAAACCACCCTCTAAAGGTGCAAGAAGAGTAATCATCTGTTGGGTTTCAAAAATAGCTCTTGTGAGAACAATATTTGTAAAGATTTAGATGCATTTCAAAGGAAGGGTACTTATGATTTAAATTTTTTTATTTGCACAATTCCAGTTTTTCCTGAAGGAGATTGACATTACTCAACTGGATCAAGTTATTCTTGGGACACTCAGGATTTAATTTATCAGTTTCTCTCTCTCCTACCCCTACCTCCTAGTAGTAAGAATAATCACATTTTGGTGATAGGGGCTAATGAAGGTAGTTTGGTAATCCCTTCAGTAGGATGAACTCCAAAACACTGACCTTTTACTGTCAGCTGACTATTCAGGGTGGTCTGAAAACTTTTCTGATCTTAGAGACTTTTGTAATTTAAATTTTAAAATTTAGTTGATTACACTAGAACTAGGGGGAAAATATGCCTTGAGAAGTCAGTAGACTTACTAACACTAACTAATTAATTAATTGTTTCCCTTGAAAATAGGGCAGCAGTCCAATGAACTAGCCTCTTTAAAAATGTGCAAATCACACCAACTCCTAACTTTCTGTTAATAGACTCACTTAAAATTGAATGGCTTATTGTCTTTCAAATGAATCTTTCTAAAGAAGAGAGAGACTAAGAAAAAAACCAGTTTCTAACAAGCAATTGAATGGTTTTTATTCTAGCCACATGGTTGTGCCATTAATGTATAAGAAATGGGTAGGGTGAGGAATGAGAATATAGGGCTATCATTTTCTGGAGCAAAAGTTAAATAATTAAGCTGCAAAAATAGATCAGAAATTGGAGCAATTAATCAAAAGGAACTTCTCTTTCTTTCCCTCCCTCCTCTCACTCCCTTTTATTTCCCCCTGGTCCTTATTTACTCTGTCATTGTCTCATCCTTAATTGAACCAAAGGTAAGCATATTGAAATTATAACATAACACATATATATATATATATATATATATATATATATATATATATATATATATATGAAATCTCAAATCAGCAAGACCAAGGCTTTGCATAAATCGATTTAAATTAGGAATTCAGGAATGTGTTGTTTCTTTTGGCTCAGGAGTTTAACCACAATGACAGTCCTCACATAAATTCTGATGAAGTCAGTGTGATGTTGTATATTTAAGAGAATGGGCATCCTTGATAACAAATGATAGGATGATCTTGTGTTAAGGTTTCAGACCAGAGGTTTTGTAGAGAGGGGAGACTGGGAAAAAAGATACAATTAGAGCTCAATAAGGTTACTAAATTGTTTTTTTTTTTTTTTAAAGATTGAAAACTAGGTGGAAAAACATTTGATAAATATTATAATTAAGTCTTAGGGTATATCCCTTTGCATATGAAAGATGTGGAAAATAATTAATTAAATTAGCAAATATTAAGTGTCTACCATATACAAAGCCTAGTGCTTGGCACTGAGGATACAAATTAATAAAATATATAATCCCTACCCTCGAAACTAATATAACTTAATAAATGCCATGGAGCAGCTGGTGGGTTGGGGGGAGGGGTGTTTAAATGGATTGGAGTCTTCTTAAGAGGCAAAATTAGTAGTCTATAAAGATATACTTGGGGCTTTCAAGGAAGCCAGGTAGTCCAGTGCATAGAGTGCCAGGCTCAGAGTCAGGATCAACTTGAGTCTAAGTCTGCATCAGACACTTATAGTTAGGTGACCATAGGCAAGTCAATTAACATTTATTTGCCTCAGTTTCCTCACCTGTAAAATGAGATAATAATTATAGCCCTTACCCTTTTGAATTATTGTGATGATTAAATGAGATAACATGTAAAGCTCTTTGCAAACCTAAAGCTTAAACCTAAATGCTATCAGTTTTTATCTTCATTTAACAATTTCTTCTGTTCCAGGCACCATCCTCTGCTATGTATGTAGAAAGATGAAAGCAGGCAGGGTCCCTGCCTGTAAGGAGCTTACACATCTACTA
Source organism: Pseudochirops corinnae (assembly GCA_028646515.1). Classification (NCBI taxonomy): domain Eukaryota; kingdom Metazoa; phylum Chordata; class Mammalia; order Diprotodontia; family Pseudocheiridae; genus Pseudochirops; species Pseudochirops corinnae. The sequence goes on along the minus strand of CM053585.1, from coordinate 304,079,380 downwards.
GGGATTGAAGCAACTTCATTACATAAAAACAGAAGAATGTGATAAAAAGTAAAGGAGAGGCACTGATGAATTGTGTTGGGAAATACCACAAAGAGCAAGGGGTGGGACAAAGCTGTGCATATCTGGGAAATTTAGTGGTTTAGATAACCAAGAAGAATATTAACTGGAAGAGTAGAGAGGGAAGTGTTTCCAGTATGGGAAGAATCTAGTGGAAAGTAAAGTCTATAGAGTGAATGACAAGATTGGAAAATAGCTGGGAGTCCAATTATAGTGTTATCTATCTCTCTCCATCTGCTTTATTCCTCCTATACTTATCCTGTTATCTCCAGTCTCTGTCCCTCAACACTATTCCAGGATGTTACCTTTAGTCTGGCTATAATCTCTCCTATTCCCAATCTTCATCCTTCTCTAGTCTTAAAATCCTCGTTCCATTATCCTTTTACTGATCATGCCTTCCGAACTCCAACCCTGGATAACTCCCATCATTCGCCTCCAGTCCTACTCAAGGCTGCCTAATGAAGTTGAAAAAAAAAATCATGAAACTGTACTGACTGGGTACATTAAACATTTATACTGTCTCATCTTAACTGAATCCTGACTTCAGTAAGGCAAGGCCAACATATATTACTTCAATTCCTTAATTTATCCCAATTTCACTTATCACAGTAGCTGTTCCAAAATTCCTATATCATTCTTCCTCTCACTCTCTCAGTTGAGAACTTCACCTAGTACTACTGAGAACTACCTAATACTACTAAAAAAAATTAAGGCTTTTGGCCAAGAGTTCCCTTTCTTCCCCATCCCCTTACATCCCTCACATATCCTCTCCCATTGTCTCTTTTACTCCAGTTTCCATTGAAGAAGTGACCTTTCTGTTTGTCAAGGACCATCCTTCTATGTGTGTATACCTCCCATCGCATCCCCTCTATCTTCTCCTTCAGATTGCTCCCATAATCATCACTGTTCCATCTCTAATGTTCAACCTCTCTTTATTTACTGGGTCCTTCCCTTGTGCCTACAAAAACACCCAAGTCTCCCTCATCCTTAAAAGAATAATTCTTACTAGAGCCTACCTGCTCACTAGCTATCATCCTATATCTCTCCTCTTCTCAGCTAAACTCTAAAAAATTATCTACAATCAGTATCACCACTTCTTTTTGGATTCTAAACCCTATGCTGTCTGGGTTCCTTCATTATTCAACTAAAACTGTTTTGTTTTTTTTGTTTTTTGTTTGCAAAATAATGAATGATTTCATTACTGTAGCTAATGGCCCTTTCTAATCTAAATCCTTCTGTACCTTTCTGCAGCATTTGCCCTGTTGATAATCCTCTCCAGATTCTCTCTCTAGGTTTTCATGATGTTAATTCTCCTTGGTTCTCTTACCAGTCTGACTACTCCATCAGATCCACTGACTGTGGGTGCTCCCCTAGACCCTCTTTATGCTTCTTCACTTGTTGACTTCATTAGCTCCTAAAGGCACAATCATCATTTCTATGCAGATGATTCCCAGGTGTATGTGCACAAATACACACACGTATATGTATGTATATTTACATACACATATATACACATGTATATATGTACATAATTTTATATGTGTATATATATTGTATACATATACATATCCTAGTCTTTCTCTGATATCACATTTTGTCTAGAATACAGAGTACATAATTATGCTCTATATATACGCTAGTACATAATAACAGACAATAATTACATAGCACTTTAAAGCTTACGAAATACTTTATATATGTTATCTCATTTGATTTTTACAACAACCTTGTAAGGTAGGTGCTATTATTAATTATCATTTCCATTTTACAGATGAGAAAACAGATTGATGCAACTTAAGGGATTTGCTCAAGGTCACACAATTATTAAGTGTCAGAGAGAGGATCTGAACTTAAGTATTCTTAGCTCCAAATCTACCAGACCACCTTGCTGCCTAAAGGGGAGTTACATGAAATAGCCCTGGAAAGGTAGGTTGGAGATAAGTGCCAGGGGCCCTTAACTATCAAGCCAAGGAGGGAACATTTTTCTTATAGAAATATTAGGGAGCATTGAAGGGTTTTGAGGAAGTAAATAATGTGGTCAGAACCCTATGCATTAGGAAGATTAATCTGATTAATTAATCAGATGTATAAATGATGAAATGAAAAAGAGAGAAACTAGAGACAGAGAGACCTATTATTGGGGGTGTTCCCTTATGTAAGGACGTAACTCAGAGAACTAGAATAGATTTCCCACATCATCTAGTCCATCTCTCACTTTAAAAGTGAGGAAACTGAGACCTAGACAGGTAAGTGCCCAAGGCTTCACAGTTAACAAGTCAGAGGTATATGAACCTGTATCCTTTTTTCTCTACTATACAAATAACAGAAAATTCAAGGATGAGAACTTAGGAAAAGCTATTAGATTTAGCAACTAAATTTGTGACCTTAGATAAAGCTTTTCAATTTCAAAAACCTCCCACATCATTCTATCCTCCCACCCTCTGAGACAAGAACTTTACTGAAAAAAATTAGGCCATTTGAGGAGAGTTTCTTGTCCCCTCCTCCTCTTTTCAGTCACTGTGATGTGTTCCCCTATTAATAAGGAAGAAAACAAGCCTTTATTAAGCACCTACAATATCACTGTACCCACTGCTTTAAAAACATCTAATCTGATCCTCACAGCCCTGGGAGGTAGGTTTTATGGGATGTGGTGGATCAAGTGCTAGGCCCAGAGTCATGGAGACCTGAGCTCAACTCTGGCCTCAGACGTGCACTAGCTGTATGATAGTAGGCAAGTCACCTGAGCTAAGTTTGCCTCAGTTTCCCCATCTGTAAAGTGTGGATGACAATAATGCCTACCTTCCAGGAGTGTTCTGAGGATCTAGTAAGATAATATTTGTAAAGCACTTAGCACAATGCCTGGTGCAAAATAAGCATTATGTAAATGCTATCTATTACCATTATTTTATAGTTGAAGAAACTGAGACAGACAGAGGGCAAGTGACTTGCCCAGGGTAACACAGCTAGTAAATATCTGAGACTGGCATCTCACTGCCTTTTGCCCCTATCATCTCTCCTCCTTCGCAAGTCTCACTCAGAGGTGTCCCTTTTTGCCAAGGCAAAGCCCTAGGCACTCACAATTGATGCTGTTGGGCCTCTTCTTCCACAGAAGAATGACCCCCTTTATCATCTTCCCATACTTTCCCTGTCTCTGGTCTAGAGGCAGTTAGGTGAGGCTAAGAAAAGAATATTGGGCTTGAAGTCAGGAAGGCTCAAATGCTGTGTGAACCTAGGCAAGTCACTTAACCTTCGTCTGCCTTAGTTTCCTCAACTGTAAGACGGGGACAATAGTAGCACCTACTTGTTACGTAGTAGGTGCGCATTAAATGTTTACTTCCCACCTTTTAAAAAAGCTTAACTTGGTCCTGCCATCCCTGCTTGCTACCTTCCCATATCTCTAGTCTCTTTAATGGCCAAACTCCTTCAAAAATCCACTTACAATCAATGCCTCCGTTTTTCTTTCCTCTCACTCTAGTCTTAAATTTCTGTAGTCTGACACGTGACCATCATTCAAAGGCAACTGCTGTCTCCAAAATGATTTCCTCATTGCCAAAGGTGGTGGTCTTTTCCTAATTTTCATTCTAATGGACCCCTCTGCAGCCTTTGAAACCAGTGATCACCTGTATACTCTCTCTTCTCCAGACTTTCCTGAAACTATTCTCTCTTGCTTCTCTTATGGCTTATCTAACTACTCAGTCTTTTTTTTTCTGGATCTTCATCCAGGTCACACCCACAGTGAGTGGGTGTCCCTCAAAGCTCTGTCTCAGATCTTTTTCTTGTTTCCCTCTATATTAGCTTCCTTGTTGATCTCATCAGCTTGCATGGGTTCATTTGATCATCTCTATTTGGATGATTCCTTTCTATTGATTCAGATCTAAGCTCTCTCCTGAGATCCAGTCTCATATCACCACTTGCCATTTAGACATCTCCAGCTGGTTGTGTAGGCATCTCAAATGAAATACATCAGAAAAAGAACTCATTATTTTCCCCTCTATCCTCCCTGTTCCACCATCTTACAAGTCAGACTCACAATTTTAGTATCACTCTTGACTCCTTATTCACACCTTTTCTATAAATCAGATCAATAGTCACAACTTCATCTTTCATAATATCTGTGACAGATATCTACTTTTCCACTGACATGACAGCCACCATGATATAGACCCTCATTATCATGCATATGAACAATTGCAATAGATTTCTGGTTGTTATTGCTGCCTCAAGGCTCTCCCTACTCCAGTCCATTTTCCACTGAGTTGCCAAAGTGATTGTTATAAAGTGAAACTTTGATCATGTCATCCTCCCACGCTCAATAAAACCCAATGGATGCCCTTTGACCTCCAAGATAAAATATAGTATCTTCTGTTTGGCATTTAAAGCCCTTGACAGCATGACCTCTTGTTACATTTATAACTATTTTACTTCCCTCCACAAGCTCTATGATTCAGTAATCTTGACCTTCCTGGCTGTTTCTTGCATCTCCTAACTCAGTGTCCTTTCACTGACTGTCCCCAGACCTGGAATACTCTCTCTTGTCATCCTGCATCTTGACTTGCCTGGCTTTTTTCGAGATTTAACTAAAATCTCACCCCAAACTAAAAAAGTTCAGGAAACCTTTTCTACTACCTCCCTCCCTCTCTTTTATCCTTTCCCCAATCTGATAGTTCCTTTTCTCTGAGATTATTTGTTATTTAAATTAGATGTATCTTTTATGGACAATTACTCAAATTTTCCTCTCTCAATAGAATGGGAGCTCCTTGAGAGCAAAGATTGTGTTTCTACCTCATTTTGTAAGTCCTGACACATAGTAAACTCTTAATAAATGATGTTGTTCATCTTTCATTTTCAAAGAGGACCATGAATGAATGACTGATAGAGACAGAAACCAAATTGCCAGGGACTGCACAGTGATCAAATAGTGAGAAAGTATAGGCAGTGAGTGTAGAATTTTCTTTTTAGAAGTTAATCAGTTAAGGAGAGGGAGAGATAGGATGATAGATTGAGGGGGTGGCACAATCAAGGGAAGATTTGTTTTTTTGAAGAATGGAGAGATCTGAGTAGATCTGTAGGTGTAGAGGAAATAGCTAACAGGGAAAGATAGAAATTTATAAAGAATGAAGGATTAGATAAGCAATGGAACAGACCATGGGGAAATCATAGCACCATAGAATTTAGTAGTTGGAAAAGAGTCCAGTGGGCATCTAGTCTCAACTTAGAAAGAATATATACTCAGAAAGAGTATATATTCAGAAAGAATTACTACTACACACTTCACATGGTTATTTAAACTTTGAAGTCTTCCAGGGTTGGGGAAACCACTGCCTCTCAAAGCAGCCATTTCACTCTGGGATAGGAAATTTTTTCCTTCTAACAATCCTAATTTTGTTTTCCATAAAGTTGCTTCCAATTTCCATTCATTGCTTCTCATTTTTGCCCTTTCTCTCTTTCTTAGGAAAGCCTTTTCAAGTAACTGAACTTGGATAGATCTACTGTCCTCCACCCCCAATCTTCTCCTCCTCCAGACTAAATATCCCCATTTCTTTCAATCGATCTTCATCTAGCTCAAAAGACTCAAAAGGCCTTCATTTTTCTTATTGTCCTCATCTGGATATGTTCTAGTTTGTTGACATTTTTAACTAAAGCACCAAAAAAGAGAACATTTTCATACATGTGAAAACACAAACAAAATTCTGTTATCTCAAAGAGAGAATCTTTATTTCATGTCCCTTTATTTATGTGCAGATATGTATATAGACACAGATCCTATATATTTATAACAGATCCTACAGTTTTTTCAAAACCATCCTGTCTCTTTGTCTTTCCTTTCTCAGCTTCCTTCTGTTCTCTAAAACTAAAAAAAAAAATCTAATAATTGCCCCCTTTTAAAAATTGTATTGCCAATGATACCTAGACCCATTTTAAAAAGAGGAAGAAAGGAGAAAAACACCTTAAAACAAATAAACATAACCAAATAAAACAAATCCATATGGTGGGCACATCCAAAAATTTATGTCTCTTCCGTACTTTGTGTCCCTCACTTCTCTGTCAGGGTATGGGTAACATGTTTCATCATAGGTCCCCTGGAGACAGGGTTGGTTACTGCATTGATTAGAATTCTTTCATATCTTTCATAATTTTCTTTCTTTATAATGTTGCTGTCCTGGTATAAATTGTTGTCCTAGGTCTGTTACGTTCACTTTTTACCAGTTGATATTATCCAAGATTCTCTGAAATCATCTCTCAAAATTTCTTATGGTACAATAATATTCCATCACATTTATATACTATAATTTGTTCAGTCAGCTATCCTCAGCTATCTAAGAAATAATTTAAGATACCCTCTTAGATTCTATTTTTCTTTTCTTTTTTTTTCCCTTTTATTCCCCTTGAAGTTTTGGAAGCTTGTTTTGTTTTGTGGTTATTCCCTTTCCATTATAATCCTTCCTCTTAACCCCTCCCTCCTTCTCTGATTCCACTTGTTTTATGTTGAGTTTGCTGTATTTTTACACTAAACTCTCTTTATGTGTTCTACTCATCTTTGTCTGTTTCAGAAAAGAGTAAATTCATCTGATGCTCCTGCTCTTTATCTTTATGTACTCTTCTTACATACCTCAATTATTAGAAATAGCAAGGTCCACCTTTTATTTACACTTTTCAAAACTAATATATTCTTTTAATCTTTCCTTCTCTTTCCCACTTTAAAACCCTCAGAACAGAATCAATACACCCCTTTTCCTAGCAACTTAATACCTTTTGTTGGGACACTTGTTTCTTCTTCTATTAGAATGTTAGCATTACTAGACACAGTTCCTTCCTATTGCTCAAATAAGCTTACTCTTCTAGGTTTCTCTGGACTCTTGTGCTTATATTTCAAAGTTCCTACTCAGTTCTGATTTTTTTTAATTAGCAATGCTGAAAAGTTCTTTATCCCCTTGGACGTTCATTACCACCCCTCATCCCAACAAGGATGAAATTCAGCTTTGAAAGGTAAGTTATTCTTGGTTGTAAGACTAAAAAGACTAAAAAGCCTTTGGGGATATTGTATTTCAAGATCTTTTTTTATAGTAGGGTGTTTCCAGGTCTTATGTGAACTTTTAGATGTTCACAGGTTTTTTCTTTGAAGTGGGACCTCTGAATTTTGGCTATAACATTCTTCAGACTTTTCTTTTGGGGCTTTCTTTCAGGAGGTATTAGTGGATTCTTTCTGTTATTCTCCTCTGATTCTAATAGATCTGGGCAGTTTTCTTTTTTGATTTATCAGAATCTTGTGCTCATTTTAAGAAAAACACTGTGCTCAAGGAATCCAATCATTCTTAAATTATTTCCCTTTGAGATTTCCAGATCAGTTATTTTTCATATCTGCCATCTTTTTCTCTTCTAGACATTTAATTTTTTATATACACAAACATGTATGTATGCACATATGCATGTGTATATGGGTGTATTGTGTATATATGTACACATACATACACACATGCATGCATATATATTCATTGATTTCTGTTTGGTGTCTTCTAATTTCTAGAGTTTATTTCTTGGGTGAGCTTTGCCACTTTTTCTTCTAAACTATTTATTCTCCTCTCAGTTCTTTCCTCCAGAGCTTTAATTTCATTTTTTATCTTTTGTTTCATTTCTTCTGGGCATTCATGTAGTCCTTTTGTAAAGTCATTTTTTTTCTTTCTGTTTTTACTTGCAGCTGTTGTGGAGTTATTAATTCCTTTTGAGAAATCTTTGAAATTTTGCAGTAATGCTGCTTGGTGCTTTGTTTTTTGTTTTTTTTTTTTTTAAATCTTCCCATCTAGTTTCTTAATAGGGGCCTTGTGCCAGATCCCCGCTGTGTTTCAAGGTGAAATGATAGGACCTACTTAGTCGTGGCTTGAATCTCCAGGGATCCATTGACTTCCATCTTTCAGGGTTATTTCCCCTTAGATTTTTGAGGTTATGAGCTCTGGATCTTTAACTCCCTGTCTTATGTCTTAGCACATAGTGTTAGGGACCTCAGAGACCCTGGATCTGGGTTGTCTGGGTCTGAGTGCTCCCACTTCCCCAGACTTCCAAAGTTCTTACCCCTGGGCTTTATGTTCACCCTGGGGCTTTCCCATGGAACCCCTTTACTCTTTTCACTACACGTCTTGTTTCAGGTCTAGCTGGTGCCAACTTTGCTGAAAGGACTCTTTCCTATTTTCCATGGGCTTCTGACTGACTTTTGTAAAGTTCTGGGATATAAGAAGTCACCTACTATAGTTTTTCATTGGATTTTTAAAAATTATTATCTGATTTGGTGCAAACTTTAAAGTTCTGTTAAGGTAGTTACATGGGAGCTCCAGCCAGCCACCTATTCAGGCAGCCATCTTAATAGAAACAACTGTCAACTTTCTTTTTAAAACATACTCCCCAGAACCGAGCACAGTGCTGAGTGAGGCATAGTACAATGGGATGATCACCTCATAATTCTGGGAACATACGTTTTTCTCAAATTGGCAGTATGGGAAAACTACTGACTTTGGAGTTAGAGGATCTGGGTTCAGGTGCTTACTACCTACTACCTACCTTTTTTACCTTGGGAAAGTCTCTGACCCTCAGTTTTCTCATTTCCAAAAGAAGGTGTTAGACTAGGTAACCTTTGGGGCTTGCTAAATTGTTGGGATTGATTCCTTTCTCTTACTGCAACTTGTGATGCTTTTTGCTTTTGTGGCTGCCATAGCATACATCTATTGACATATTGAGTTTGTAAGCTTCTAAAAACCCCAAGGCTGTTTTTCAAACTATTGTCAAACCTTCCCCTCCCCCCCAATCTTGTGAATTTCATGAACCCAAATGTTAAGCTTCACATTTATTCCTGTTTAATTTCCTGTTGTTAGATTCAGTCCATTTTTAAAATATGGTCAATATTTCTTTGGAGTCTAACTCTGTCACCCTGTGTCATCCTGTAGGGTGCCTATCCCACCTAGGTTTGCAAATATAAGGATGCCATAGATAACTTTATCATTTGTTGATTTAAAAAAAATCAATAATTTTCAAAGCATGGGGCTAAGCACAGCTCTGTATGGTACAATAGTAGGACCTCCTTTCAAGTTGACTTGGAGCCATTGGATTAAGGCGCCCAGATGGAAAGGTTTATGTTGACGTAGAAGAAGATCATCTCTTCCTCTGAGATGGCAACAAAGGAGGAAAGGACAAAAGTGAACACAGAAGGTTTCTGAGGTATGGAAGAAGGGGAAAATCAAGTCTAATAAAAAATATTGTATTTTATCAGTTGTTGAATGCTAAATAAGGTTTGTAATAGCATAGAACTGGAAGAAAACTCAAAGATCATGTAGTCCAATCCTTATGTTTTAAAAAAGGGAGAAATGGGACCCTGGGAAGGGAAGCAGCTTACTTAAGGTTATACATTGTCTGAACAGCAAAGTCAGAGTTGATTATCAATCTAACGTACTACATTATATGAACATTGGTCTCTTCAATCTTTTCATCCAAAGGGGTCAATTCCTTGGGGGTGGTCCATCAACAAAAGGGGCCACACAAGTAGTGTTTATACAAGTGACCGTATGGCACAATATGCCAACCTCTGTTTGATATGAACTTCATTCTGAGCTTGAGGAAAATAAACGACACCATCTCTGTTGTTCAAGTAACCCAGTGAAGAAAGAGTATGGATTCTGGGATGATGCTACAGCTTAAGGAGAGTCTATCATTTTTAGATTCCAACTTTGTCAGTTTGTTCACATGTCTTTATACTACAAAGAAAGAAGGCACAGAAACCATGAAAATATCGGGGAATTTTTTTCTTTATAATCCTTAAGAAGTTCAGTCCATTCAAGCTTTGTTTTCCTAATTTTAAAATCCTCAAGAATCACTTGACAAAATTTAGAGATTAGGCTTTTGTCAACAATCTGTAGCACTCTGGAGTAATCATTTAACCTGATTTGAGATCTTCAGATGATGGTGTGAGTGGTAACAATTTTAACTGTAATAAATAAGATTAAAAGTCACTAATGTGTTGAGTGCTTTACTAATGGAATGAGGACTCATATTAAGCACCAGTTGTATCAGGTACAGGAAGGGAAATTTAAATCCAGGCTGAAAGCCTTCCTCAGTGCCATTATTTCCTGATTTTTCTTTGGAATATGGCATATGTTTATAATAGATTTAGATCTCCATCTGTCTCCTCTGCTTTCTTTCTCTTTCTTTTCTATCCTTTCCTCTTTCTTACCATCTCTCTCCCTAATTTTTCTCCCTCTTTTTTCTCTCTTTTCTCCTTGTCCTCCCTTTTGTTGTAGAAGGGGTCAACCCCTGGTGGGCTGAGGGTCACAGTGAGGGCTGTGTGCAGACACAGGTGTGGGGAACCTGCCATAAAAGCACTCACTTGTACATCCGTGCACACAGGAGTGCTCTCCTGGTGTTGGGCAAGGCTGAGAACTAATACGCTGTCAAAGGCCCAGTGCCTACAGAGAAGGATGAGGTTTGTGCATTTGGAAGGGGGATGTGGGAATTTATGGTTTCAGAGGCATACCAGATAGGTACCTCCCTGTGCATTTAACATTATAGTCACCTCATTAAAGCAGCTGGCAAGGCACAGCTGTGGCTTCCAACAATGCACTATTTTAGCTTGTGTAAGGGTAAACATATGCTTTTTATTGTATCCAAAACAAATTATTTACTTCAGGTGGCACATCTAATAGGCCCTCAGTAAGAGGGCTATGGAGGTTAATCTTTCCTTTAAAGCCCCCTAAAAAGTGAGATATTGGACGTCCAAAAACTCTTCCCTGAAAACTCCTGAAGGTCAGCTGACTGAATCATTCTTGCTATTCCATAAAAACTTACTCTATGAAGGCACAGTCACAGACATTTTGTTTATCCAAAAATTTCATCCCAATACAGGCCAGATGGCTGAAATAGCAGTGGAATTGCATGGATGGCATTGTTTTTAACATTTAGGGAATAAATATTTACATTGTTAGCCAAGTAAATCACTTTGGGGTTTGGGTTTTGGTTCTTTATACAACACAACCCTCCATATGGGATAACTGCTAAATACATATTGGGTTCAACCATCAATACAAGGAGTTAAACTCCATCAAAAATCTGAGCCATGGTACAAAGTGACTTGCAGCTGGTGAAAAGGAATCTCTCCTTCCTGAAATTGCTCATTTCACTTTTCCTGAACCTCTTCTTGACATCCTTCTCTGTGTAAGGTGAGCATATAAAGTAGCAATGGTAGGTTTGTGCAAACTTGTGAGTAAAGAAGCTTGTTGCCAGATTTGGGGATACGGTGGAAGTCCCTTTAAAAATAAACAGCACCATCATGACCTGTGTGACCATGAGCAAGACACAACCTCCCCAAACTTTAATTTTCCTGAATGTAACCTGAGGTTAGATGAGATAATCCATAAAATCCCTTCCCTTCCCTTCTCGATCTATGATTCTATTTAAAATTACAGGGAAGCAGATTTCGTCTCAATGTTAAGAAGATCTTCATAACAATTTAAAGTTATCCAAAAATGAGATTGACTGTCCCTGGAGGAAATGAGTGCCCTGTTACTGGAGAGCTCCATGTAATGAGATCTCCAATGACTAACTGGAAGAGATGATGTACATAGGATTCATCTATCGATTCAGGGAATTAAATTACTTAAAAAAAATTCAGACACTGTAGAAAAGCTTCTCACTTGTGAAAAGGGAGCCGTTATCTCTCAAACTACTTATAGTCCTTTTCTAGACTTTTTTGCTTTCATTTCAGTCCTCCTGTATTATGTTTGTTTGTGTGTGTGGAGTGTGTGTGTGTGCGTGTGTGTGTGTGTGTGTGTGCATGCCTGCCCCTGTTAGTTTGTAAATTTCTTAAGAGCAAGACCTGACCTGTATCCATCCTTATATCCCCATGATTTAGCATCTGATCTCATCCAGGACCTGAATGGATGTTTTGGCAAAATAAATTGGAAGTTGAAATCTCCAGTCTCTGGTCATATCCTATTTTTTGTTCTTTGTCCTTCTCTTACAAAAATGTAAAGCAGATATTCAGTCAAAGTTGGAGACCAGGAAAACCAATGAACCTCAGAGATCTCTCCCCACCTTAGGATTCAAGAATCTTCAAGTTACAAATCTTTATGCTAAGTTTTTATATTTATAGAAAGTGTTAGTAGTAATAACAATGCAGTAAACAATCACAATATTAGTGAGATGTAGAAGAGTGGAAAATGTATTGGATAGGTTCTAGTACTTGCTTTGCTACTAATTAAAAAGTTGTTCAACTTTGTGTCAGTGTTTTAAATTGTCCCGAACCTCAGTTTTCCCATCTTCCTGTCCTGCCTGACTTACAGGATTGTTATGAAAATTTAATGAGGTGATATATGTAATAATATGTTAACAGACCAATTAAATGCCATTATGTTGTCAGATTCCAGCAGTCACTAAGCCAGTCATATACCTGCCAGGTTTCAGATTACAGCCGTGATTGTGACATTTACCTATCACCATAATTCTAGATTTCTACAACTACCAAGTTCAATATCCAATATCTCAGCTACACAATGTTTAACTATCAGACTGACGGCTTACCTCCAAAGCATAGTATCTATGCTGGTTTGACCTTAGAGCTTCAACCTCCAGTAACCACAATGTCAACCTTATTCTTTCATAGCTGTAGGAACCAGAAACCTCTTGTCAACCAGGTTAGCTATTCATATGCACAACTCATATTTCTAGGTCCTAATTCAGAGGCTTGAGTTCTTTGAAGTTCTCATGACTATACCTTCCATCCTAAATCAGAAGACTGGGATTTCTCTCCATATCCTCCCTTCCCCTCTCCCCCAGTCTCTTAAGCCAGAGCTCCAACTTTTTGGTTTGGGCCACTATTGCTATATTGTCCAACCCCTCAACAGAAAAGAAATTGAATAAAATTTTAATGGTGTGATATAATAAGCAAATTCTATTAAAAGATCAAAGAAAGAAACTTTTTTTTCCCCAGGAAGGCAAGTTCAAACACTGATGGATGGGAAAGAAGAAAGGAAGAAATAACAAGCTAAATTAAATTGAATAATGAATACATTAAGAAATTAAAGGAGGACTTGAATTAAATAAAATTTACATGAAAAGAGAATAGAACTATTAGGGAAATTGCAAAGCAATATCTAAAAATTAAACACATTAATAGAAGCAGCAAATAACAAAATAAAGTTAAGAAAAAACAAAGATTGAAGAACAAATCCAAGATGTACCAGAACTTAAAAAGCAACTGTTTGTATGCTAATTGTGTGAGCTTGGGTGAGTCATGTAACCTCCTTAGGCCTCAGTTTATTCATATATAACATGAAGGGGTTGGGCTAAATATAATCTCTGACCCAAAAAGTCTTGTGTTATGTAGGACAAAGTAATAGCTTTGGGAGACAAAGAAAGAAGTGAAAACACTAAATTAATTAGCATACTAGAAACCACTAGGAAAAAATAAGCAACTAAAAACTATATTTAAAGACCAAATTAGAGAAAAATTTTGAGACTTTTAAGATTAGGCAACATTCCACAGAAGAAAGACTATACTGGACTTTGTCTTAGTGAAATTCGAACTGATTCTGCAGGGGCACGTAATTGTTGAACTACACAATTACAATTTCAAAGCGGAGATTCTCCAAGCACCCAGAAAGAAAAAAGATATTATGTTAAAAAAAAAAACCCACTATATCATTAGAATTCCTACAAACAACATAGGAAAAAATGAGAAAACTGGGCAAAAATATACAAAAGTCTTAAAATATAGAATTATCTCTCTAAATGATATAGTTGTGGAGACACTGCATGGCATAATGGATAGAGAACTGAGTTAGGAAAACCCTGGATCAAATTGTCTATCCAATACAAATTAGTTCTGCGACTATGGGTAAGTCACAACCTCTTGGTTCTCTACTCGATTTTCTAAGATTAAAAGTTGCAGAAATGCTGCTAACCTCCATAAGTGCAGGGAGTTTTTGCACCAGGAATCCTCTATATAAATATATAAAATCATACGTTTAGATTAAAACACACCCTACCTACTTACTAATTATAATTAAGGTTTTACATGTATGTATGCATATATAATACACATATGCATAAATATATGTATACATAAGTGTATATACATATATTACATTGTTGATGGATAGAGGAATAACGAAAACCATGTCACAAGGCAATCTTTACCTTATGAATAAAAAAGACAAATTCTCCAGCCTGACACTCACTCATCTGGCTCCCTCTTCTCTCGTAGCCCTGGCCTGAACAATTTCAGGGGAGAACTACATCTTGAAGGACCCCAACTCCAAGGGTCATTTGGTATCTCTCTGCTTCAAGGTTCCAGCTGGTTAACCCATGAAGGACATAGACCTGGTCTGAGAAAAATGAACAGGAAGTAAGTGTTGGAAAAGAGGCCCTACAGCATTGGGCACTCAGAAGGAAAAGGAAAAGGATTGATGGGAAAAAGCATGTTAATTGCAAGTCTACCATAGAAAAATTAATAAAGTGAATGATAAAAACAGACAAAAACTTACTGAGGAGAAGGGAGCAGACATACAGAGAAAAGAGAAGTCTCAACAGACGAGTATTTTGTAACCAGGCATGGACTAAGTTTCTTGCTCTCTTTTTCAGAGATTTTGAGAAGAGACCTTTTATATCATTCCTTCATTTTATAGATGATGAAACTGTGGTCTATAGAAAATTAAGTGACCTAAGTGATGAGGAACATACAGGTAGACAGTTGTCAGAGTCAGATTTGAACCCAGGTTCTCCAACTTCCATTCTTTCACATTTTCCACTAAATCACTGTACCATGCCACCTACTAAAGAAATTAACTCAAAATTTCCTGAAGTTGAAGGTATTACAAAAAGTTTTGTAAGGGCCAATGAAACAATGCAATAGATGTTTAGAAATCTTGCAGAACTGGTTAGAAGGGCAATCAAAGAATTAAATGAAAATGTCAGAGATAAGGACAGAAATTAGACTCAGACATTAGAACTCCTAAGTAAGAAATCATCAAGTCTAATCAAAGACCAGAAAATGTCAAACATGACAAACATATGCCATAATATACAATTCTCTGCAAAATAATACAATAGAATTAGAATGCAAAAGTTTGGAGGCAGAAGAAAAAATTATGTGAAACAAAGTAAAAAAACAAAAAACAAACCAAGATTGAAAGAATATATAAGAGCTCTGCCCAATATGAATATTGAACTTGAAGATATGCTGAGAATTAAGGTAAGGACCATAAGTCATTCAGAAAAACATAATGAAAAGAAAACTTAAATACTACACATCAGGAAATCATACAGAGAAATTGCATAGAAATTTCGGAAACATACAGTAAAGTACAGAATGAGCACACAAACCAGAAGAAATCTAAGTTTCACTCACTTAGAAGCATTGAAGTCAAACCTCAGAGCTGTAACATCAGACAATACATTTTGCAGACAACAAGGAAAAAAAATATCTTTAAATTACAAGAATAGCCGATCGACATAGTATAATATTTCTCTATGGTTGAAAGAAATAAAAGGAAACATTCCAAAGAGTTGGCATCAGTTGGCATCAGCTGGCAAAAAAAAAACCAAACAAATATTCCAGCCATATTCACCTTACTTCAGACTCAAAACACTCTCACAACTCCTCCCCTAACTCCCTGACAATTGTATTCTTATCCTTGAAAAAACTATTCCCTGAGGCCCACTGTCTTGATTGGTGACTCCCTCTCACAGACTGTGAGGTTCACCTTGCAAGTGGTTGTGTCATGCCACAGGGAAGTGTTTGAGGCCCGGGAATTAGTTGGGTCACGTGGAGGTCAGGGCATATTGCACTGTCCCCCGCCAGGGGATACTGCATTGCTCAGGACTCTCTTGCTTGGGGTTACCCTCTGTTCCTGATTGGCGTCTCCACACCTTGG
>CM053585.1:304029707-304045115 GCA_028646515.1 Pseudochirops corinnae | reverse complement strand
TCTGCTTCCAGAGGGGAAAGCTCTGTCCCAAATCGCTGGGGTTTTCCCATCTGCCAGAGCTTTTAGGAGGCTGCAGCAACCCCCACCAGCTTTGGCTCACTGAAAACACACTCCAGGACCACCACCCAAGACCATGATCCAGATCCAGGCCACTCAACGCAAGAGCACTTGGCCTCTAAACGATCGCTTGGCCCCCCTGCAGTCTGCAGGCTGGGAGCTCTGAAGCAGCAACGTGGAGGTGGCTGCTGGGCCTCTGCTTCTGCCGCTTCCTTGCCCTGGAGGCAGTTTGGCCAGACCCACTTTTCTCCCCCAATTTTAGCTGAGTTCCACTGACCTTTAACTTAGTCCTTTTTTTCTTATGGCTTGATAATTCTGGAAACTGCCACAGCTGCCACTGATCCGCTCTACTGAAGCTCTAGCTGTGGTTCAGCTTGGCTCATCAGGCCGCCCCCAGGGCCAAGCCCGGTTTCAGGCTGAGCTGGTTTTGGCTCCCAGTGCTGAGATGGTCCCTCCTAGCCAAGCTGCCTTCAGCAGAAAGTATATTTGTGTGCGTTTTAGAGCTCTAGAATTTGTTTAGAGTCACATTTTATGGGTGTTTTGAGGTGGCTATGTGAGAGCTGCCGTACCTTGCTGCTCCTACACTGCTGCCATCTTTGGTTGTAAAAATTCTTTCCTAGTTTCCCACTTCCCTCTTAATCTTGCTTACATTGGCTTTTTTTGTACAGAAACTTTTCAATTTAATGTAATCAAGATTATCCATTTTACATTTTATAATGCTCTCTAACTCTTCTTTGGTCATAAAGTCTTCCCTACTCCATAACCACCACCTCCCTCAGTATTCCCTTCTTATCCGCCCCCTCCCTTTTCCTACCCTTCTCCCTTACTACTTCTTCCCTCCCTTCTAACCCGCCCCCTCCCTTTCTTGGCCCTTCCCCCCTCCTACTGCCTGTAGGATATGATTGATTGTTATACTCAATGCTATATGTTATTTCTTCCTCAGACCAAGACTGGTGAGAATAGATCTCATGCAGTGCCCCTCTCCCTCCCCTCTTTCCCTCTATTATAAGTTTTCTATCTCTTCTTGATAGAGTCTTATCTTTAACCGATTGTGTTATTCCCTCCTTACACCAGAACCAGTGAGGGAAAAGCTCATATACTTCTCATCTTCCTCCCTTCTTTCCCTCTTCTATATTGATTTTGTTTCTTTGTGTAGCATAATTTACCCTTTTCTGCTTCATTCTTTCCTCTTCTTCCATTACAGTCCCTTAATAGGGATTTTTATCATCATTTTGCACAGTTTATACCCACACCCTCTGTTTGTCTATATCCCTTTTAGATGTTGCCATAAGAGTTCACGATATTGACAGGTATCAGCTTCCCATATAGGGATGTTAATAGTTTGCTCTTGTTAAATAACAAGTTATGTGTGTGTGTTGTTGTCCTTATTTACCTTTCTATATCTCTCCTGGGTCTTGTAGTTGGAGGTTGAATTTTCCATTGAGCTCTGGTTTTTTCATCAGGAAGATCTGGAATTCTGTTATGTCACTGAATAACCATCTCCTTGCCTCGTAGATTATGCTCAGTTTTGCTGGATAGATGATCTTTGGTTGTAGCCCGAGGTATTTTGCATTGCAAAAAATCATATTCCAGTTCCTCTGGTCTTTCAATGTTGAGGCTGCCAGATCCTGTGCAATCCTCACTGTGGTTCTGCAAAGAGAGAATAACTTACACAGTCAGTTGGGCATAGAAATCTATCTTACCCTATGGGAAAGTAGAAAGGGGAAGAGATAAGAGAAGGGGATGATAGAAGGGAGTGCAGATTATGGGAGGTGGTAGTCAAAAGCAAAACATTTTTGAGGAGGGGCAAGAAGAAAGGAAAGATAGAATAGAAATATAGTTAGCAGTAGTAACTAAAAAAATTTGAAGCAAATTTCTCTGATAAAGGCCTCATTTCTCAAGCATATACAAATTTATAAAAATCTTTATAGCAGCTCCTTTCTGGAGGCAAAGAATTGGAAACTGAGAGGATATACATGGATTGGGGAATGGATAAACAAATTGTGATATGTGATTATGATGGAACACTATTGTGCTACAAGAAATGATATGTATGATGCTCAGAAAAAACCTGGAAAGACTTACATGAGCTGATGCAAAGTGAAATATGATGGGTACAAAGTAACAGCAATATTGTAGGATGATCAGCTGTGAATGACTTAGCTATTCTCAGCAATACATGGACCCATGATAACTCCGCAGGACTTAGGATAAAAATGCTTTTCATCCCCAGAGAAAGAACTGATGGAGTCTGAATATAGATTGAAGTACATTTTTTTACTTTATTTTTTTCTTGAGATTTTATTTATTTATTTACTTTTTTGGTCCATGTTTTCTTTCATTGCATGACTATTATGGAAATATTTTACATGACTACCCATGTATAACCTATGTCAAACTGCTTGCCTTCTCAATGGGGAGGAGTATGGAGAGAGAAGAAGGGAAAGAATTTGGAACTCAAAGTTTTAAAAATGAATGTCAAAAACTGTTTTTTCATGTAACTGGGGAAAAATAAAATATTAAATACTTTTTTAAAAGAAAAAAGAAAAGGAGAAGAAACATGGACATTGTCTAACAGACTTTTCCTTTCTCAGAGGGGGGAAGGCAAGGCAATTGGGGTTAAGTGACTTGCCCAAGGTCACACAGCTAGTTAAGTGTCAAGTGTCTGAGTCCCTATTTAAACTCAGGTCCTCCTGACTCCAGGGCCAGTGCTCTATTCACTGTGTCACCTATCTGCCCCATTTTTTTTTATTTACATTGACTTTTTAGATTAGATTTTGAAGGGGATGAAGAAAGGATGTGTAGAATACAAGGATCTACAATTCTACAGTGGAAATTAGCTTGGGAGGGATGGGAAATTCCCAAGGATGATATTCCAAAAACATGAATAGAAACATTTCTCATGAGGATATGAGTCATTTATAGATAGTAATGTGGGTGAACAGAAAAATCACAGGCAAATGAAAAGGGCTGCCTCCAGAGCTCTAACAGAGAACCTCAGGCAGTTAGGTGGCACAGTAGATAGAGCACCAAGTCTAGAGTCAGGAAGACCTGAGTTCAAATCTGACTTCAAGCAGTTATTGATTGTGGGATCCTGGGCAAGTCATATAACCCTGTTTGCCTCAGTTTCCTCATCTGTAAAATGCACTGGAGAAAGAAATGGCAAACCACTCCAGTATCTTTGCCAAGAAAACCCCAAATGGGAGTAAAAATGAGTTGGACATAACTGAACAACAACAAAAACAACAGAGAACCTCAAGAGTTGGTATTGACCTTATGCTGGTAAGTTTTATCAATGACTTGGATAAAGATATAGATGGAATTCTTATTGAATTTGCAGATAACAGCTAGAAGAGATAACTAACATCGTATGTCAAAGTCAACAAAGTTCTTGGCAGGCTAAAACAGTAGATCTTGTCAAATAATATGAAATTTTATAGTATAAACACAAAATTTTACATTTGCATTCAAAAAATTGATTTCACAGGTACAAGATGGGGCTGGTTTGGTTGGACAGAAGTTCTTCTGGGAAAGATTGGGGATTTTTTGCAAACCACAAACTCAATGAGTCAGCAGTATAATGTGGCCACTAATGCAACTTTAGGTTGCACTTAGAAGCATGGATAGCCTCCAAGTATGAGGAGACGATAATCCTCCTGTCCTCTGCCTGGTCAGACTACATAGAAAGCATTGGTTTCCATTCTGGACGTCACAAGTCGGGAAGAACTTTCATAAGCTGGAGGGTGTAAAAAAGATGACAGCTAGATTGGTAGAGAGCATCAATCCATCATGATTACTCAAAGGGACATTTACCTGGAAATAAAGATTTGTGGTAAGGGAATACTGTCTTCCATCACTTGAAAAACTGTCTTGTGGAAGGATATTTATCCTGCTTCACCCTTGGGAAAGAAGTAGGAGCAACGGGTAGAAGTTGGGTCTGAGGTTAGGGGAATAGAACAGGACAAAACCTCCTAACAATTAGAGCCATCTCAACATAGACTGGGTTGCCTGTGGATGTAATAAATTGTCTCTCATTGGAAGTCTTCCATATGTTGGGTGTGTTACTGTGGGGTTCTTTTGGAGTATAGGTATTGACTGGATGACTGTTTTTTACTTCCAATTCTGGTATTACATTATTTTGTGATTCTGATAATATTGGAATCTTCAACTATGCAAGGTTAGTGATTAGTGTGATGGCTTTTGGCCAATGCTTTGAACTTTGAACTAACCCCAAGTGAAACAAGTCACCATTTGACCCACCTGGATCAAAGCAGTTTCTTATGATCCTTTCTAATTTTCCTGTCCCTGTTTTAATCTTGTTCCCTCCAGCTCTGGATTCCAGATTTACGATGTCTGATCACAATGTCTAGTCTAACCCTTTGACTTGTCACCTCTTAACTTTTAGATCTGGACTTTTGATCTTGTTTATTGTTTAGCAGTATTGCCTCCCTAGCACTCAGATTCTGAATTTAGGCCATATGTGGTTTTATTACTAATCATTTGTTTACTCACTGAACAAGCAGAATTAGCCCTTGGCTAATCTTCTGCATACTGGTACAGGGGTTGTCAATATAGGACATAGTGGTTTATTTTACACAATGACAGCTGTAACTGCAGTTTAACAATGTATTGTCGTTCTACTCTTCCTTTTGTTGCGAAGCTCCAAATCCTATTATCCTCACCATGGCCTCCAGTCCTTTGACTCTTTGGTTCTTCCCCAGAACATTATCACTACACTGACTACATTCTCTTTTCACCATCCAGAACCTTTGCTGAACCAGTTCAATTCTTCATGCCCCTTTCTCTTGAGTCCTTTGTCTTTTTATCCTACCAAAGATACTACTCTGCTAAGCCTCACTCCTAACATCTGCTCCCTTTGTTCCTATCTACATACTGCTGAATGAAAATGGGGAAAAAAACATGAACCTGAACTATTTGATTAATTTAATACAAATTTTTGTTATATAATCTCAGCTAGATTATGTAACAGCTGGGTGGCACAGCAAATAGAGCGCTGGGATATAAGGTCAAGAAGACCTGAATTCAAATCCTGTCTCACATACTCACTAGCTGTGGGACCTTGGGGAAGTCACTTAACCTATTTTTGCTTTGGTTTCATCTCCTCTAAAATGGGGATAATAATCACACTTACCTCGCAGAGCTGAGTAAAGATCAAATGAGAGACTATTTGTAAAACACTCACCACAGTGCCTGAGTGCTACAGAAATGCTAGCAATTTTAAAATTACATATTTTTTTTTCCAAATATGTGCATAAAATTTTTTTAACATTTGTTTTTTTAAATTTTTGAGTTTCAAATTCTCTCCTTCCCTACTTCCCTTTCCCCTCCTTGAGAAGGTAAACAATTTGATATAGATTATACATATGCAGCCATGTAAAATGTATCTTTGTATTAGCTGTATTAGAAAACACAGATGAAAAAGAAAAAGAAAGTTTGGGGTTTTTTTTTTAAAGTATGCATCAGGGGGTGGCTAGATGGCATAGCGAATAGAGCACCAGCCCTGGAATCAGGAGGACCTGAGTTCAAATTCAGCCTCAGACATGTAACACTTACTAGATGTGTGACCTTGGGCAAGTAACTCAGCCCCCATTGCCCTGCCTTCTCCCCTCCAAAAAACCAAAAAATAAAAAAATAAAAATAAAAATATGCTTCTGTCTGCATCCAGACTCCATCGGTTCTTTCTCTGGAGGTAAATAGCATTTTTCATCACAAGTCCTTCAGAATTGTTTTGGATCATTGTATCATTACGGAGAATAGCTATGTCAAAATGTTTCCTATTTTTATTCATATCAACTGGACTGTCAATGAAGGCAGTCTTCTAGCTCCCAAACTGACTTGCTATCCTCCACTAAAGTGACTTTTCCTAACCTTTTCATCCCTCTTCAGACATTCCATAGTTCCCTCTTCTCCCATCCTCTCAGCTGAGAATCCTGCCACATATTTCACTGAAAATATTAAGGCCATTCTCTGGGAGTTTCTTCATCTCCTCTCTTTATCTCACATCACTCAGATGCCTTCTACAACTATCTCCTCCTTCACTCTTGTTTTATGTGAAGAGATGATACCTTACCAAGACTTACTCCTTGTATGAAAAAATATTCTCATTCATCTTTTATTCTCCAGGCGAGTACTCTTTCTACCGTCTCCACTCTCAGTTATCTTCAGTCTCTCCATGGTTACTGATTGTTTACCCATTGGCTACAAATATGATCCTATTTCTCTAATTCTCGAAAAGTAATCTCTCAACCTATTTATCCCTACTAGCCATTATCCCATAATCTCTCCTCCTTCTTGTGGTAAACTCCTTGAAAAGGACACTGATAATCCCTGCCTCCACTACCTTTCATCTCTCTTAATACTTTGCTCTGTGAGCTCCCAAGCAGAAATCTCATTCTATAAGGATTAACTTGGATTATATAGGGATAAACTCCAATATTTTCATCTACTTCACTGGCCAAGTTTCATCCTCCATCAGTTGCTTAGTATTTGAGTAGACAGAATTGGCACAGGTTTGAATGCCATCCATATTTTAATATATAACCACACACACACTGAGAAAATACTTAAAATAATGCCATTTCCAGAAATAGCTGTTTTAGAAGAGGTCATAGATTGTTGCTGAATGTAGAGGGAATGTGATCAGGAGCCATGGGGCTACCTTCTCTTCCACCTGGTTCTCCATTAGGTAATAGATAAAGCATGTGAGTAGAGTGGATAGCAGCAGCTCAGAGGGTCTACACTCCCAGGAAAGGAGGAGGGACAAAGTGCCAAGTAATGTCACCACAGCCTTGTTCCTACCTCTTGGATGGTCACTGGCCACTTCTAAGATTCTGTCCCTAAAAGTCTGGGTCAGTTACAGGGAAATGGTGATACCTGACTTAGCTCAACTGAACCAGCAAGAGCAGAGTTCAGAATATAGACTCCAGCTGAGATGGGGCTCTGGCTTTTTCTCTATTCTTTTTTTCTATCTGTTCCTTCATTTAAATCTTTGCTACTCTAAGCTTCCTTCTTCCTATCTCCCTTTTTTTTTTACTTTGCTTCGCCCTTCTTCCATCTTCATGCCCCCCTCAAGGTCAGGGTTCAAAGGTGAAAAAAAAAACAATTCAAGTAGTTTCCTCTTAGATGAAGTCACACACCTTTAGGAGCCTGGAGAACCTTGAAAAAGGAGAATGCCCTCCCACAGACAGCTCTGCCTTATCTTCCCTTCCTCCAGGTCCAAACCTTTTGAAGGAGTTGCAAAATGTGAGCTATGATAATGAAATATTTTCCACCTGAAATACTGAAAGAACTGAGATTTTGTAAATCTCTAAAAAAAAGATTCTTCAATTATGAAATATATGAGGTAAAAAGCAGATAAGAATCTCTCTAAATTTTAGCAAGTTTGATCTGAAAGTGTCACGCTACCTGAGTATTTGTTGTATTCTGGAGATACTGTTAAGACAGGTCGTCAGAGAAGTATGGGTTGTATTTGGGATTTCTGCTGTTTAGCTAGAAATATTTAGTTATATTTAGAAAAATTTTTCTTCTCTCTGCTCTTTTTATATTTGTAAAGTTATAGGTAGAGATGGATCCAAATGGTCAGAAAGGGATTGTTTGGGGTGGCTAGGTGGCACAGTGAATAGGGCACCGGCCCTGGATTCAGGAGGATCTAAGTTCAAATCCGGGTCTCAGACACTTAACACTTAACCAGCCATGTGACCTTGGATAAGTCACTTAACCCCAATTGCCCTGCCTTCCCTCCTTTGAAAAGCAAAAAAAAAAAAAAAAAGGTTTGGAATCAGCTTTAGCTATTTTGAGCCTGTGATTCAGTAGCTACCAAACCTGTGTGCTACGACCTCAGGAGGATCTCAGAAGTTGAATGGATCTCGATAATCACTGCGTCCAAGAAGTAACTCAACAACATCCCTACCAAAAGGTCATCCAGTACCTGCTTACTGACCTTCTCCTAGATCCTGAGACCACTCACTACGCTTTTGAATAAAATTCCATTTGTTAGAAATCCTTCCCTGACATTTAGCATTAGGCTGTTCCTCCTTTCTATAGCATTTGCCCATTGCCTCACCATTCCAGATCCTGACTCCCTGCTGATGCTTCCATTTTTTGTGATCCCCTTTAATGAGAAATTCAGAAATGGGTCATATCTGGGCCTCTTAAAATCATGTATAACCTGCTGCTAATCATATGTTAACTACTATTAACAGCTGTGTAAGTTCTTCCTTCTTCACTTAATAACTAAGACAAGAAGATCTTAATGGAATCATAATAAAATGCAGAGAAATAGTGAGGAAACTTGGAAAAACGTCATACAAGGATTAGTTGCAGGGATTGGGGATATTGTCTGGAAAGTAGAAGAGAATAAGCAGCAGGCCACGAAACTATTTTCAAATACTTGAAGGGCAATCATGTGGGAAAGTGATTATACTTGTTATACTGCTAAGTTCTAGTAGAGAGAACTAAGACCAGTGAGAAAAAGTTATGGGGGGTAGACAATGGCTGGAATATAATTCCATTTAATTCAGCTGGTGTATTGATTGTTTATGGACTGTTTTCTTGTTCATTCATTTCAGTGTCTGTGTCTGTGACCAGATTTGAACTCATAAAGATGAGTTTTCTTGATTGTAAGTCAAGTGCTCTATTCACTGTGCCACCTAGCTGCCCACATATGGACTGTATTGTATACGTTCTCTACTGTGGACAATACTGTCTAAAAGTACTGTGGTTACAAAAATGACAATTTACATAATCCCTGCTCTGAAAGAACTAGGGATCTAATGGGCAATATAACACACACCCAAATATAAGGGAAAACCCTCTTAATAATCAGAGAAACAGGTAGAGAGTACTTCATTGCTAGAAGTATTCCAGATGGTGACTTATTGAGAATGTTGTTCATGCATTAAGTAGGAAGTTGAACTGGATGATCTCTAAAGTCATTTAAAACAGTGGAATTTAGTAACTGTACTTCTCAAGTGACAAGAAATTGGGAGCATAATGACACTTAACAGTCTATTTTTCCTGACTTCCTCTTAATGCTCTTTTCCTTAATTTTTGACATTCCAAAAATGAATAGACAGAGGCATAGTAGTGAAAAAAAGGACAGAATTTAGACAGCAATTCCTTCAATGTTTTAGAATGAGTCATATACGATATTTTTAATGGATATAATCTCACCAACAGGCTGCTCTTTGTATCACATCACATCTTCTACTCCTCAGTGGATGGCAGGGAGAAACCAGCATGCTCAGCTGATAGATTTGTTTCAACAGACTCTTGTCATATATCCATGACCTTCTTTTCCATTACTAACTTGACAATAGTGAAATAACGTTAATATTTGTTACATTTCCAGGCTACTGTTAATGTTCCATCTAGATGTTCGTCTAAAAGCAATTCCTTCTGATCTACCTTTTTCCAATATGAACTTTTTTCTATTTTGTCTTTTCACGGCACTCTACTTTTGCCTTTTCTCTTTCCCCTATGCTCTTTTCTCCTTCCCTTCCCATCCTACTATCCAGTGCTGGATTTTAAGTTTCAAATTATTTTTATGTCCAATTCCACTCTCAGTGCTTTAAGGAGAAAAGTGTAGTTGAAAGAGTGATTGCCCTTCTAGTTAGTGTCAGATCTAAGACAAAAAGTTTGCTTTCAAGCAATACATTTGTCAATTCCAAGTAAACTCCTTCAGAATAAATTATATGAACTTGTAACTCTTAATTTGCTAATTATTCTTCACTACAACAGGTATGTTCATTATCACCTTTTCCTGAAGTCTTTGGTTCCTGGGAAGGAATTTTTGAAAGGACAAACAAGGCATATATATATTGCATTGAAAAGTCTGTATTCACAGAATCTTTCATTGTGCCCATATCTGGGGTAATGTGAAATAAGAATGGCCTCTCTTACTCTTGTTAGAGATTTGACATGTGGGGCGCACTGTCTCATAAGTAGAGCACCAAGAATTGTTACTTGAGATTCAAGATAGTCTATGGATCCAGAGGCAGACAGAGAGACAGAGACAGAGAGGCAGAAGATGTAAGAATAGACTTTTTAATGAGAACCATGGTGTTAGTTTATGAGAAAATTCTATGAGAAGTTGATACAAAAATTCTATTAAGAAACTTGGTGAAAGTCTTAAGTTGTTTTTTTTCTGTTTTGTGATTGCTGAAGAAGACAAAGAATGGACTAGTCTTGAAGAGAAAGTAAGATTTTAAAGAGACTTTAATATGACATGGAGTAAGTTGAATAATTTGTTGCCACATTAGAATCAACATGGAACAACTAATTGATTTAAGATTGGAGAAGGAGCATGAAAAGGATGTATTTTATCACCATACTTATTTAACTTATACTCAGGTTACATCATGCAAAATGCCAGGATATATGAATCAAAAGCTAAAATTAAGGTCACCAGGAGAAACATCAACAATCTCCAATATGCAGATAATACCACTTTGATGGCAGAAAGTGAAGAATTAAAAAGCCTCTGGAGGGTGAAAGAGAAGAGTATAAAAGCTTACTTGAAGGTTAATATCAAAAAACTGAGATCTTGGCAACTGGTGCTATCACTCCCTGGCAAAGAGAGGGAGAAGAAACAGAAGCAATGTCAGATTTTTATACTGTTGACTCAAAGATCACTGTAGTTGGCAACAGCAGTCATGAAATTAAGATGCTTGCTCCTTGTAAGGAAAGCGTTGTCAAATCTGGACACAATATTAAAAAGCAGAGGCATCACCTTGCTGACAAAGGTCCATATAGTCAAAGCTGTGTTTTTTTCCCAGTAGAATGTATGGCTGTGAAAGTTGGACTGTAAGAAAAGCTGAGGGATGCAGAAATTTTGCTTTTGAATTGTGGTGCTGGAGAAGACTTGTGAGAGTCCCTTGGACAGCAAGGAGATCAAAACAATCAATACTTAAAGAAATTAATTCAAGCTACTCACTGGAAGGTCAAATACTGAAACTGAAGTTTACTTTGGCCACATAATAAGAAGACTTGACTCATTGGAAAAGGCCCTGATGTTGGAAAAGACTGAAGGCAAAAGGAAAAGGAGACAGCAGAGGACGAAATGGATAGATAGTATCATGGAAGCAAGTAACATGAACTTGGACAGACTTTGAGAGACAGTGGAGGATAGAAAAGCTTGCTATCATCCATGGGGTCATGAAAAGTAGGATGTGACTGAACGACACAACAAGAAGTTAATGCTTTTACACTATTTTGGGAGAGCTAGTTGGCAAGGTAGATAGAGTGCCCAGCTTGGAGTTAAGAAGATTCATCTTTGTGAGTTCAAATCTAGCTTTGGATACTTCCTAGTTGTGTGTCTCTGGGTAAGTCACTTAACCCTGTCTGCCTCAGTTTCCTCCTCTGTAAAATGAGGAGGAGAAGAAAATGGCAAACCACTCCAGTATCTTTGTCAAGAAAACCCCAAATGGGGTCACTGGGAGTCAGACACAATGGAAACAACTGAACAGATTGTTTTCAGATAAGTGAAGCAGAGTCAAATGAATATTTATTAATTTTTATTTTTTTATTGTATATATTTTTAATTTATAGCATTCACTCTGACAAGGTTTTGAGTTCCACATATTTTCCCCTTCCATTACTGCCAGCTCTCTAAGACAGCGTGCAATCTGATATAGGCTATACATATGCAATCCTATTAAATGTGTTTCCACATTAGCTATGTTGTGAAAGAAGAATCAGAAAAAAAGGAGAAAACAAAAAGAAAGAAAAAAACAAAAAGAGAGAAAACAGTATGCTTTGATCTACATTCAGACTCCATAATTCTTTCTCCGGATGAGGATAGCATTTTCCATCTTGAGTCTTTTGGAGTTGTCTTAAATTATTGTATTGCTGAGAAGAACTAAGTGTATCAGAGTTGGTCAGCATACAATGTTGCTGTTACTATGTAAAATTTTCTTGTTCTGCTTTCTTCACTCAGCATCAGTTCATTTAAGTATTTCCAGGTTTTTCGGAAATCTATCTGCTCATCATTTCTTATGAAACAATAGTATTCCATTACATTCATATACCTCAACTTGTTTAGCCATTCTCCAATTGAGGGGCATCATATCAATTTCCAATCTTTGCCACCCCAAAAAAGAGCTTCTATAAATATTTTTTTGTACATGTGGGTCCTTTTCCCTTTGTCAAATGATCATTTTGAGGATTCAAGATGATTTACCCAGTGATATTTGTCACAGGAAAAAAGATATTATTTATTATAATAATATAATTAGTAAATAATATGATTAACATTATATAATATGCTATTTGTTAGATGGATAGATAGAGAATTTATTAAAGATTTGCCATGTGTCAAGCATTGTGCTACGTACCAAGGTTAAAAACACATGTAAGCAAAACTGTCCCTGACATGGAAGAACCTACTTTCTATTGGGATACTGTTTAGCAATGAGAGAAAGTGAAGGATAGTACTAGAGATAAACTAGATATCTTTCATTACTTTTATGGTTTTTGATACGTAAGAGTAATAATTAGTGGGAAAATGTGTCTGTACTGGAGTCAGCTCATGTTAGAGTCAATGGTTAAATTTTCAGTGAGAGCATCGACACCTTAGAAGGCAGCAAATACTACAAATCAAGGGTTCATTTATTGTTTCACTGATTGTCTGTATTTAAGAAAATAATGGAGAAAGTGTTAGTAACTCCGGTTAAACTCCCGATAAAGTGTGTGGCACACCTTGTCTCCCACTTCACTATTTTTTTTTCCTGGCAAAGGACATTGATTCACCTGTAGGACAGTCAAAGGATTTAGTTAATGACATATCAGCTTCACTCACTGACTCTTGTTTCTCCCTTTGTTTTTAAGTTCCCTTGAAATCTTCATCTCATTTGATCTTTTTTATTCTTCTAATGCTTCTTTTTCTCTTTTACTCCATAGATCATCCTTTCTCTTTTTAAACAACAAAACAATTAACATACAGATACATGCTAATTGATTTCATTATTTCCACTTCCATTTCAATCATCCAAGAGACATGATTAGGTTCTTAAAATGTGTAAGCAAGGTTGTCTGCACCCTGTGTTCATAATGTACAAATTTATCTTTAATCAGGTCAAAGAGAAAACAGTATGATTGGCTCACCCAACAAGCTCACCACACTTCATGGGGCTTGAAATGATGGGAGAAGGCTTACGAAGTGTTTAGTCAAGGGGACAGTCAGTCTAATGATGGAAGAACTCCAGTCCAGAAACTTGCTTTTGTTGGGTGTGGGGGAGAAGAGAGAGAGCGTCTCTCTCTTCTCCCTCCCTTCTTTCTCCTCCCCACCCTCCCCCCTCAACTTTGGACACACTATTGGAGATATGAAATCTGTAAGAAACAACACATCCGGTCAGGAGCAAAGAGAAACATATTGCAGCCACCAGGGGGACAAATCTGAATAAACACAGATGCAGAAGCTTGAAAGAGGAAACAGTATTAGGGAACATGACTCCTTGATGGAGAGACAAATGCTGACCATCTCCAAAGATAAGCAATGCATATCACCCACCAGAGGGCTGCTCCTAAGGGGAGCTTCATGAGGACTCCATGAAGAGACTAAAGGATATTCAGTGACCAGGAATTTCAAATTGTCACTTTGTCTCCTGTGTTCTCAACATTTATGCTTTCCTACCTCTG
Organism: Pseudochirops corinnae; assembly: GCA_028646515.1. NCBI lineage: Eukaryota > Metazoa > Chordata > Mammalia > Diprotodontia > Pseudocheiridae > Pseudochirops > Pseudochirops corinnae. The sequence goes on along the minus strand of CM053585.1, from coordinate 304,031,402 downwards.
GAGTTTGTCCCCATTCTCAAGTGCCCCAGACTTTTGGTTTTGGGCTGTTTTTTGCCTCCATCATTCGTTCTATACTATCTTAGCAAAATACATTTTGTCACAATGAATTAAGTCCTACTGACTAATTAATAAGGAGATATGAAATGGTTGGTAAGTGTTTGTTAGTGACAGTATTGGAAACCTAGTCTCTCAGGCAGCATCTTTCTGGAGATCCAGATCCTAGTGCAAGTAACAATTAGGGAAGAATTCTTACTTGAAGATATGAAATTGATCATTGTAATTGTTTATTATGGTTATTTATTACTTGGTGATGCTTTCAAGTCAAGTAATCGGCTTACCTTTTTTTCTTTGCAATAGTGCTTCAAATGCTTCTCTTTTTTATTCAATGTTGATCTTTTTCACTTATCATTAAGTTTAGGTTTGTAGGCTACCTCATTCTGGTGTATAGCTTGAGATTTTTTATTTTTGAAATATATTATTCCAGGGATGAGGGACCTCTAGCCTCAAGGTCATGTATGGCCCTCTAGCTCCACAAGTGTGGTCCTTTCACTGAATCCACACTTCACAGAACAAATCCCCCGCAGGTTTCCAGCCCTGCATTATTCCATTCCCTTCTTCAATTTCATGCAACCCTTGAATAATCCATTTTTATTCAAATCACCTTTGTTTCATATTTGAAAATATTTCTCCTGACTATTCCACAGTTTGTTGTTGAAACTATTCAATTTAACCATTTCATGGCTTAGAATTAAAAGTACAGGTATTGTTTTTTCTTTTTCCTGGCAATAGGCAGACAGAAGAAGAGAAAGAGACCAAGGAAGAGACAACACAGGGTTTATTTGTTTTTTAATTTGTTATCTTCTAGGAGACGATAATCTTTACATTATCTCTTATAATGATAATTAATTTGGCACATACTTGGTCCTTAATAACTAAGGGCTAAGTATTTCTGTGAAAGAGGCAGAGAAGCAGAAGCTATGAATTCTGTCTCCTGTGTGAACAGAGGGTGTGAACTCTGTCTCCTGTTGCTGACTGGCAGGAGGGGGTTGGCTGAGACAGGAGGCCAATGTGTGTATATAAGGGGAATTCCAGAGACAGAGAATCAGAATCAGGAATTTTCCTCCTGGTGGTTCCTGGTGGAGGGAGCAGAATTGTCCCAGCATCTGGGAGCTAGACTGCTGTACTGAGGACTGAGTTGGAGTTTTCTATGAGATCAGAATCTGGAGAAGCCTGCCTGGAAGGCTGAGAGGGCTGCCTGGAAAGCCACCTGGAAAGCCAAAATTCCTTCTGTGTCCTAGGGCCAGCTGAACTGCTGGAGGACTGAAGAAGCTTGTCCCAGATAAGACTTTGTTTGTTCCTGGCTTGGTTGATCCTTGAGCTCCCGACAACAGAAGTGGTGAAGGTTTTGAGATGTTCTGGACCCTGTGGACTTCAGTGTGTACCAGGAACTGCCTGGAGGACTGGATGAGAACTTGGGAGCTGTCTGCCCCTGAATCCAGGTGACTGTTTGGTAGATTCAAGTAGGAGCTGGGACCATGGAAGGGGATCCAGGGAATCTGAGAGACCACCCCAAGTCAAGATGACGAAAAGGCCTCGCCTTGGACGCATGATGAAATTGAAGTGTACTAGACACCGAGGGGTGGAGGGTTTGTGTAATTTTCTAATGATTGTATTTTGTGATTAATGATACTTAGT
>CM053585.1:303999355-304029207 GCA_028646515.1 Pseudochirops corinnae | reverse complement strand
AAAACTATGTGGCCATTCTAATGTTAAGCTGTTGTAAACACTATATTGTGATTTTCTGTAATAAGATGTAATGTTGTGGATATTATTTTGTGATTTGTTGTGAATGTTTGCCTTGATTTGTAATGGAATAAATGGAATGTTCACTATACTGTGCATTCTGAACCTTAAAAGCTGTTCATAGTAGCATTCTTTTGGGAATCTGCTAGTGCATGGCATTATATCTCTGCACATCATATTTTCAAAATTAGTTGATTTTTTTTTTTTGTAGAATTCATGTCTTCTTTTAATGTTGTTGGCCTTTGTCTCTCCTCTGCCAGTATCCCTACACTGCATTTTGTTACCCTTCACAAACATACACACACAAACCTCTATCTCTCTCTCTGTCTCTGTCTCTGTCTCTCTGTCTCTCTCTGTCTCTCTCTCTCTGTCTCTCTGTCTCTGTCTCTGTCTCTGTCTCTCTTTCTTTCTCTCTCTCTCTCTCTCTGTCTCTCCCTCTCTATCTTTCTCTATCTCTCTCTCAAATTTTACCTCTTATGGAAAGAGTATCCATCACGTATTCACTTTTTCTTATCTACACTGGCTTCCTTGCTGTTCCTCCATCATTTAGTTTCTATGCCTTTACAATAGTTTCCTCCATGCCTGAAATACTCTCCTTACTCACCTCCGCCGCATAGCCTCCCTGGTTTCCCTCAAGAATCATTTCAAATCTTGCCTTCCATAGATGTTTCTGGGTGTTATCTCCTTTCCATTCCTTTCCCCCAATGCCATGCTATGCCACTGTGATTACCTTTTAATGTGTGTGTGTGTGCATGTGTGTGTGTGTGTGTGTGTGTGTGTGTGTTTTCATGTTGTTTCTTTGAGGGCAGGGATCATGTTTTTGCCTTTCTTTGTATCAGTTTATCACATTGCCTACCTGGCATACAATAAACACTTTATAAAAACTTGGTGATTAACTCAGTGACTAATGTATTTTGAAACTTCTGGTTTCTTCTATATTGAAAGTTCTCATTTCTAAAATAAATTAATTCCTATTTTTTTTTCCATGTAATGATGGTCTGATGCATAGCTAGAGTACCTTAGGTGAAGTGTCAATGTGGGAGATGCTAAGGACAAGGTAGCCTCTCTCCTCTTTGCCTCAGCACTCTTGAGGGAGGTCATTTACTGAAGGAAATGGAGCCAATGACCTTTAGAACTGGAAAGGTCCAGAAGATTGCCTAGCAGCTCATATTTCCAGAAATAGGGTTTGCAGCCAAGAAACCATCAATGACCCTTGGTGTGAAGAGAGTGGATCCTCCCTCAGAATCCTGCCATCACAGAGTCTAGGTTTCACAAGTTAGTATGGTACAGTGCCCTGAGCAGCAAGTAGGAACTTTTAGGAGTGACCTTTGGAAACTCATTCCATGGATAACTGAGATGTTTGCCACATCACCTCCCCCCCTTCTTTCTATCTCTGTCTCTGTCTCTTTCTCTCTCCCTCTCTCTCTCTCTCTCTCTCTCTCTGTCTCTCTATCTGTCTCTCTGTCTGTCTGTCTGTCTCTCTCTCATACACACACACACACTAAAAGGTAATCCTGGTCGTATGACACTGGGGGAGAGGGATGGAAAGGGGAGAATATTCTCTGTTGGTTTATTTGCATGCACACTTGACTTTTGTGGAAGCTTTTTCCTCTTAATATTTTTGATGTTTTCACTTTTTCCCTTGTATTTCCCCTCACTGTCACTAACCTTTGCTTTTCCATTGATGGCTGCTTATAGCCTTGTCCTCTTTGCTTTATAGAATATGACAGTTGGTGGCATCCCTGCTCTAGGTGATGGTACCATTACCATACTGGAATGGAGCTAAATTTCAGGCTTAATCCCTACCCCATTCCACCACCTGAGGTGGTCAAGGGGAAGACTATGCTCCCAAGGTATTGTGGAAAATGTTTATATGTTTTTTTCTAACCATATCTGTGAAGTAAATATCCCTTTGTAAAGTCAATTGATATTAAGTGGTTTAGTGCTGACCACTGGGCACCCTAACAAATGGAGGAACATAGACAGTGGGGACTTGAACCAATGGCATTAGAGAGATGTCCCCAACTTCCTCCCTCCCCCTCTAAAACACTGAAAGGCATGAATAACCTAAGAGAATAGGGCCAGAGTGTAAATGTTACATATTTTTCCTTTGAAGCATTCTGGAGATTTTTGCTGTTTCAGCATATGGATATATGGAAATTCACAAAGTCGCTACACCTTTCTTTCATCAGGCAGCATTGGTCCACTATTCTTAACAATAATGCAATATTCACAACACCTATTGTGGTTATGAATATGGTGGTATAGTTGTGAATCACAAAATGTAGCAGACCCTCCACATAGAGGGTGGAACCAAAGCCTTTATTCAGATTTCAGAAAACTGAGTCCCAGAACCAGAAAGCCAAGTCCAAGAACCAGAAAGCTGAGTCGCAGAACCAGAAAGCCAAAGTCATTACAGTAGCCACAAAGTTGGGACACATGGTTAAAGCAGTGAACACCCACATTCCCAAACCTTCACAATAGAATAGGTTCCCTCAAGCAGGGATCCTCCTCTCGCTTATGGTAGCTCCTCAGCGTGGTTCTTGGAAGTTCTTAGTAGAAATTCCCAAAGGAAAGGTCTCAGCAGAAGAAAGGTCTCAGCAGAAGCTCCAGCCTCCAGATGCTTACCCCAGCAAATTCTGCCATTCCGGCTGGGACTTTTCTTTATATATGTTTTAGCTCTTCCCTATTCTATTTCTTCCTGATACATCAGTAACTTCTTTCCAAGGTGTTAACTACTTCTGTGTTAATTAAATAGCTTAAACAATGTGTTAACTTGAAACAAGGTGCTAAGTACCTGCTTACTTGCCAATACAAAGGGGCATGAAAGATATTCAGATTCCATTAACATTACACCTTTTTAATTGTAGCATTGGTTTAAAATACTTTGGATTCTTTGAGCATTTTAACTCATTTTTCCTTCTGCTTTTACACACACACACACACACACACACACACACACACACACAGACTAAAATGTAATCCCAGTGGTATGGTTCTGGAAGAGATGGATGGAAAGAGGAGAATATTCTCTATTGGTTTATTTCCATGCATATTTGCCTGTTATTGAGGCTTTTTCCCCTGATATTTTTGATGTTTTCACTTTTTCCCTTGTATTTTCCCCTCATTGTCACTAGTCTTTACCCTTCCACTGATGCATAGACCCCTAAGGTTGGGCAGCTTACAGTCTCATCCTCTTTGTCTTATAGAATATAAGAGTTGGTGTCATTTCTGCTCTGAGTAACATCAAGAAAGAGAGAACTGTTCCTAGCTTCCTTTCGATCAAAACTCATAACCTGATTTCCACTATCTTGTGACTCTGAACAAGATATAGTGGTGGTACATTTTGAGCTCATTAAATCCCTCCTTTACATGACTAAGAAGATTAAGCACCTGTCACTTTCTGAGGAATGAAAGATTGAAGGCTGTCTTGATAGAATCATTGAAACTCTGTGGCAACCATATGATGTCCTAATGTACAGTTAGGAGCTTTAGAGAGCACTTGAGCTGTCTGCCAGAGGTAAAGGAAGTCTTTTCTGGGAGTAGCAGTGAGATTATAAGGAAGATCTCAAGGAGCACAAATGTGCAAAAAAATCACAAGTCAGAAGGTTTTTTTATTGAGATGGCTCAAACATACAGAGAGATGTCTACCCTAACCAAGAGCCTAGAACTAGGGGCCTCTGACCTTATATCTGAATTTTGTTGGTGGGCATGTGTAGTGGTAATGGTAATTTGAAGATCTTCCTTGCTCCTTAATAAGTCCAAGGGAATTTGAAGACTTTCCCTGATTTGAAGATCTCCCCTGTCCCCTAATAGGGTGAATGTAATCACATGGAGCCTGTGGTGGGAGGGGTTTGCTGAAGGGTAGAGCAAAGCCCAAAGGAAGTTGGGAGTCAGAGCAGCTAGATGGTGAGAGAGAGCATGCACCCAGGGAGACAGGTGAGTGAGTGTTGATTTGTGGGAAGGTTAAAGGATGGTGTGCCTCTTTGTTGTGTTATGGTGTACTAACTTCTATGTTGTTATGATGGCTTTGGTTTTCTGGTGTCTTAATAAATGTTTTGCTTATGTCTTCTATATGGAGAGTCTGTTATATTTTGTGATTGAGAACTATGTCAGCATATTTACAGACACCTTCAGTGCTGTGAATATTGCATTGGTGCTACAGCACATCCATAGGGGCTGAGTAGGAGGAGGGATCTTAAGGATAATCAGTGAGTGAGTGGCCTAGAATGTGACTGAACTTGTTGACCACAAGGACATTGTGATTAAGAAATCTTTGCTGTTGTTGTTCAGTTGTGTATATGACCCTTTGATTTTTGTCCATGGAGTTTTCTTGGCAGAGATAGAAAACCCCACATGGTTTGCCATTTCCTTCTCCAGAATGTCCCCATTTTGCAGAAGAGGAACTGAGTCAAATGAAGTGTAAGTGACTCACACAGGTAGTAAGTGTCTAAGGCAGCATTTGAGCTCAGATCTTCCTTCTTTCTCCAATTTATTATATCACTTTGAATGTATATACCTACCTATAACATTCTAATTTGCATTCTAGTTGAATATGCCCCTGTCATCTCTTTTACTAGACTATAACCTCATTGAGGGAAGAGGTCATGCTTTATCTTCTCATTTCTTGCAACACAATGATCAAGAGAGGATGAGGAGGATGTATAATTTAGTAGGTACCTAATAAATTTTGAATGAATAATTATTCACATCTATAACACTTTTGTTTTAATTTCATGGTGTACTGGGGTGGCACTATCTAAAAGAATTCAGTCAGACCACTTCTCATCCAAATACAGGCATTTATTGAGTATGGATGCTCCTTAAAAGCAGGCTAAGTTCCAAGAGGAACCAGCAACTTCAGAGAAAGCAATTTGGATTTTTATGGGGTAAAGATGCAATTACATAACAGAAATTATGAATATTAAAAAGACAGGAGAGGTTTGTCAAGGAATTAGGTAATAGAGGAGGGGTATCTTCTATGATTCAGTGATCAAAATCTTGGTCATGTTGCCTTCTGATTGGCTAGTTATTGTGGTCCTGTCTTGTCAAGATGAATAGTTAGGCATTGTGGTCCTGTCTTAGACTAAATGGATGGTGTGATTGTGATTGGGTACAAGAACACACCTGTTTAAATATGTGAATTGGATCTGGGAACAGTGGCTAGGGACAGTGACTGTCTTGAGTCTGGGAGTGCCTGAGATGTGGTTAAAGCCAGATTGTGTGGTTAAATGAGGACATGCCTGCTATTCAGTGGGGCCCATAAGGAAGTTAGAATGTTGGCTCTGGGGGGAGCTTTATTAGGATTCCATCACTTTTAGGTTCACTAAGTGCTTTCTTCACAACAACCTTATGACTGCTATCATTATCTCCATTTTACAGATGAGGAAACTAAAATTCAGAGTGTCAGAAAAAGGAATGAGTGAAGAGAAAAATGTGCTAAAAATATTGTTTCTTGATAATCAATTTATTACAATGAAAAATAACTATAATTGTTTATTGTTAAGGCAATGGTTCCTAAAGTTTGTCAAGAAATCACTATTTCCAGGAGCCAAGATGGCAGAGTAAGCACCAAGTTGTTGTAGCTCTCCCATATTTACCTCCAAACAACCATAAAATTGTGTCCCAGAACAAATTCTGGAACAGCAGAGCCAGCAGAAAGACAGAGTGAAGTAGTCTTTTAGCTCACTTGCTGACTTAGAAGATCAGTAAGAAAGGTCCATCTCACTCAGGTGAAAGGGTATTCCATGACAGGAAGCATGCCAGAAAGTCAACATCAAGCCTCAACTCAGCAAACCAGTGGGAGATCCTGAGCCCCAGTGTGATGGAGCAGGCAAATGCCAACACCAGAACCCCCAAGTGCCTTAGCAGAGTCAAAAGAACTGGAAGACTCCAGCTCTGAGAACCACTTCATGCTTCAGCACTGCCCAGGGCAAACAGGCATCCTCCAGTATGACAAGAAAGTGGCAAGACCGTGACATGCTTCAGCACAGTCCAGGGAACACAGGTACTCGTGATCAGACCTCCATGTGCTTCAGTGTAGCCCCAGAAAAATGCATAAAAACCTCAAGGGGCCTCAGTACACAGCAGATGCTACCACTAGGACCCCAGTCCAGTACCAGGTAAGATATCAGACCCCTACAGTCTCCAGAAAGACCAGCTATTTCCTCAACACAGCAACAGACATGGGGGTTTCCCCATGGGCAACATCAGCACAGTACTAGGTAAACAGCCAGTGCCTGCAATCAGTGGAATAAGAAGCCTGAGACAGAGCCCTTTTCACTCTGGGAGCAGAGATCAATTCAAAAGAAAAGAAAAAGGCCAGAAAAAAAAGATGAACAAACAACAACAAGAAGAAAAAATAATCTGACCTAGAAAATTTTTGTGGTGAAAGGGAAGGTAAAGACACAAACTCAGAATAAGACAACCTAATAGCTAAGCAAAATACCTACAGGCAAAAGTCCAAAGAAAAATAGAAAGTGGTCTCAAGTGCAGAAAGAACTTATGGAAGAGCTTTAAAAGGAGTTTTAAAATCATATGAGAGAGGTAGGAGAAAGTTGGGAAAAGAAATGAGAGTGATGCAAGAGAATTATGAAAAAAGAATCAAAATGAAAATCCACTTTAAAAGAATTGGCCAAATTGAAAAAGGAGATACAAAAATCCACTAAAGAAAACAATTCCTTAAAGAGTACAATTGGCCAAATGGAAAAAAAAGGACAAAGCTAATTGAAGAAAACAGCACCTAAAAAGTTAGAATTGGACAAGTGGAAGCTAATGATTCTATGAGACAATAAGAATCAACCAAACAAAATCAAAGAATGAAAAAATGGAAGAAAATGTAAAATATCTAATGGGAAAAAACAACGGACCTGGAAAATATATTTAGGAGAAACAATATTAGAATCACTGGACTACCTAAAAGCCATAATCAAAAGGAGGACCTGGACAGCATCTTTCACGAAATTATCAAGGAAAACTGCTCTGATGTCCTGAAACCAGAGGTCAGAATAAGCATTGAAAGAATCCACCAATCACCTCAGGAAAGAGATACCAAAATAAAAACCCCAAGGAACAGTACAGACAAATTTCAGAACTATCAGGTCAAAATATTACAAGTGGCCAGAAAGAAACAATCTAAATATCTGGGAGTCACAATCAGGATTACAAAGGATTTGGCAGTTGCCACATTAAAGGACTAGAAGTCATGGGACATGATATTCCAGAAGGCAAAGGAGCTAGGATTACACCCAAGAATCACTTACTGGCAAAATTAAGCATAATGCATTAAGGGAAAACATAATTTTTCAATGAAGAAGAAGGATTTCAAGATTTCGTAAGAAGAAGACCAGAACTAAATAAAAAATGTGACCTCCATTATCAAGACCCAAGAGAAGCATAAACAGGAAAAAAGGAAAAGGAAAGATAAGAGATTTAATAGAGCTAAACTACTTACATCCCTACAGGGGAAGATGATACTTTTAATTTTTAGAAGTTGTATCACTAATAGTACAGATAAAAGCAATATACATAGACAGAGGGTATGGATATAAAGTAAATTTGAGGGAATGACATAAAAAAATTAAGGGATGAGAAAGAGGAGTATAATGGGTGCAGAAGAAAGGGAGAGGTAGAATGGGGTAAATTATTTCAAATGAGGAGATGCAAAAGACCTTTTATAGTGGAGGGGAAGATGGGAGGATGAATGATGAGCATCACTTAAACCTTACTCTCATCAGTATTGACTCAAAGAAGGAATGATATGCACAATCAATTGAATATAGATATCTATCTCACCTGACAATGAAATAAGAGGGGAGGAGATCAAGTAAGGGGGGAAGGGGGAGTGGTTGGGATGAAGAGGTAGAAACTGACAGAAGGGAGGGCAGATTGGGAAGGCAGTAGACAGAAGCAAAACACTGGTGAGGAGAAAAAGGGTAAAAGGAGAGAGAAGACAAACAGGAGGAAGAATAGGATGGAGGGAACAAAAACTGTGAATAACTGTGAATGTGAATGGGATGAACTCTTCCATAAAATCGAAGTGGGTAGCAGAATGGATCAAAAACCAGAATCCTACAATACGTTAGGAACAGTATACCTGTCAGATCTGTGGAGAGGGAAAAAATTCATGACCAAACAAGAGATAAAGAGCATTACAAAATATAAAATAGATAATTTTGATTATATTACATTAAAAGGTTTTTTCAGAAACAAAACCAATGAAATCAAGATGAGAAGGAAAGCAGAAAGCTGGAAACCAATCTTCATAAAAAGTATCTCTGATAGAGACCTCTATTCTCTAATATTATAGAAAACTGAGTCAAATTTATAAGAATACAAGCCATTACTCAAATGATAAATGGTCAAATATAAGAAGGCAGTTTTCAGATGAAGAAATCAAAGCTATCTATAGTTGTATGAAAAATACTCTAAATGGCTATGGGTTAGAGAAATGCAAATTAAAACAATTCTGAGATTCTACTGCACCCCACGGGACTGGCTCATATGACAAAAAAGAGAGATGATAAATGTTGGAGAGGATGTGGGAAAATTAGGACACTGACACTCTTGGTGGGAGTTGTGAACTGATCCAACCATTCTGAAGAGCAATTTGGAGCTGTGCCCAAAGGGTAAACAAATTGTGCATACCCTTTGATCCAACAACAGCGCTACTAAGTCTGTACCCCAAAGAGATCATAAAAAGGGAACAGAACCTAGATGTGCAAAAATATTTATAACAGCCCTTTTCATGGTGTCAAAATATTGGAAATGGAGGGGACAACCCTCAGTTGGGAAATGGCTGAATAAGCTGTGGTATATGATTGCAATGGAATGCTATTGTGCAATAAGAAATGATGAACAGGCAGATTTCAGAAAATCCTGAGAACACTCGTACAGACTGAGGCAAAGTGAAATGAGCAGAACCAGGAAAACAATTGTGTGATGATCATCTACAAATGGTTCAGCTCTTCTCATGATCCAAAACAAGTACAAAGGACTTACAGAATAAAATGCTATCCATGTCCAGATAAAGAACTGATAGACTCTGAATGCACATTGAAGCATATTTTTTCTCACTTGTTTTATTCTTCCTAGTGTCTTTTTTCCTTTTTGATCTTTCTTCTTTCACAACAGTGACTACTATGGAAATATTTTTTTACATGATAGCATATGTATAAACTACATAAAACTGCCTACCATTTTCAGAAGAGGGAGAAGGAGGAAGAAAAATGTGGAGCTCAAAATCGTGTAAAAATGGATGCTAAAAATTTTCTTGACACTAACTGGGGAAAAATAAAACTCTATTAAAAATAAAATAACTGTAAACAATAAAAAAAAAGAATTCCCTATTTCAAAAAAATTTTTACACAACCAATACACATCTCAAGGTATATCAGCATGACTTTATTTTTTTTTTTTAACAAATGTAGAAGGTCATATTTACAGAGAGAATGGGACTACTCAGGGTCACCCTGGTATATGACAGACTGACCTGGGAATAGATATCATCCTTCTTTCACTTCCAGGTCTTTTAGTTCCTAATCTGTCAGCTTCTTCTTGAAGAGGGCTATACACTTTAGGGGCTGATGAGTTTCCCAACGAAAACTATGTTTCTGTCATTATACAAAACGAATACAAATGGCCTATTAAACCTAATGACTGGAGGTAAAGGCCCCCTTAGTGAAGAAAAGACTACCTTCACGGCTGTGACAGCTGCAGCTTCTGTGCCGGCCTCATCTACATCTAGCACAGCATTGTGGAGCACCTGTAAGGGGAAAAACAACTTACTGAACCTGGAAGTGGAGATACAGGAACCATATCATGAAGGATGCTGGGAGAAGTCCTGCATGGGCCTTGGGTCCTGGGCCTCAGGAGAGCGTGGGGGATCTTATGGCCAAATCAATGTTGAACGTTGATAAATAAAAGAGATCCTAAAATTACTACCATGATAAAATCAGTGCTGGGAAATATAAAGGGGAGAGGTAAGAACTTTAACGTTTCTCCTCTATTTTTGAGAAAATTAAATTGTTTCAGACAGTTGGTAATTGCCCTGGGACAGTTGCCACCACAGCTTTGTTTCATCTTCATTATCTCCCTTCTAATATCCTTCCACTCTCTCATACACTGCACTGTTCCTCCTTCCAACATCCTCATCCTCTCTTCCTTATCCTCTCCATCCTACCCTCTTCATATCTTTTTACTTTCTCATCTTTTCCCTCCAACCACTTTCTTTCTTTCCCAGCCTCCTTATCATTTTAAATCTCGCATCCCTACTTTCCCTATCCAACCCTCATGTCCTCCAGCATCTTCCTCACCTCTACTCCTGCATCCTTTTATAAGGGAGTTTGTGCTTCACACACCTGACCACAAAAAAGGAACTCCATCATGACATTTAAACAGACTGTCAAGTAGCCCCATTGCTGCCCAGGTGGGCTTGGGCCAGTTCTCTGAAGGTGGGCCCTCTTACGCTGCCTGCTGCATGTGTGCTGGGAGATTGGGCTTCAGCTTGGGGGAGAGACTGCAGAGATGATCAGAGTTAAAGAGGCAAGGGTGGTGTTTGAATGGCAGATAGGAGATCTGGAACTGCAGCTAAGTGAGTCTCTAGTACCTGCTTCCCCAGAAAGGAAGGGGAAAGGAATAACCATTCATGTAGTACCTACTGTGTGCCAGGCCCTGTACAAAGTGGCATTATTTTTCATTTTACAGTTGAAGACATTAAGGCACAGAGGGGTTACATGGCTTGCTCAGTGATTTGTCATACAGCTAGCATCTGAGATTTGATCTGGACTCACACCAGGTCTGGCACTCTCTCCACTGTCCCACTTACCTGCCCTCTGATATACACTAAACAGTTCTAATTCAAGCTTAATACCCTTCTCAGAGAGAGGAGAATAAAAGAGATGTGACCTTCCTCCTTCTCCTCCTCCTCCTCCTCCTCCTCCTCCTCCTCGTCCTCGTCCTCGTCCTCCTCCTCCTCCTCCTTCTTCTTCTTCTTCTTCTTCTTCTTCTTCTTCTTCTTCTTCTTCTTCTTCTTCTTCTTCTTCTTCTTCTTCTCTTCCTCCTCTTCTTCCTCCTTCTTCCTCCCCCTCCTCCCCAAATGAGAAATCACAATCTCTTTTTAGAGATGGAAAGGACCAGATCCCTAAAGAAATCCCTCCTAACAGCTAGCCTTCCAGTACTCTGCTGCTTGATCTTCTGCTAGAACACCCCCTCCCCATATAGCCTAGCTTGCAGTTTACATTGGGGTACAGTATTAATTTGCCATCCACAAGCCTGTGACATGAACTGGGCTGTGTTAGAAGGCGTAACATTTTTTTGCCATTCCAAGTGACCCCTTTATGAAGGATATATGGTGGCATAGCTCAAAGAAAGTTGCACTCAAAGCCAGGAAGATGAGTTCAAATACTGCCTCAGATGCTTATTAGAGTCACTTAAACTCACTGTGCCTCTATTTCTTCTTCTGTAAAGTAAGGGGATTGGACTGAATGATCTCTAAAGTTCTTTTCAACTCTTTAATCTATGATTCTATGAATCTGAATAGAAACAACCCCATAGGATAAAAAATGATAAGCCATACCACAGGATCTTTTAAAGATGGTTCAGTAAATCTGGGAGACAATCACAGAGAACCCTAGCTTCTGGTTGGAGGTGTACTAGGAGATTGGGAAGGAGAATGCGGGGAATCCAAGGGATGTTGTAGAACAGAAATATAGACTGAGACAACTGCCTCAAAGAAAGAAGCCAGGACTCTGGGTATGAGACTGCTTAGGCATATCATGCATGAGCAATGTCTATATCCTCTCAGATTACAGAGCCCAAGGCTATAATCTGACACCGCCTTTTCCCTCTTAGACTCCGTCATGTAAGCCTAGAGCCTTTCTTTCTAGGCACAGAAAAGTCAGCTTCCTTTCTTTGTTTGGAATGTTTTCTTTGTCTTTATGAACTATGTCAACCACAGGCCTTTGCTAGGCTAGCTGTGCTTATTGGGAACAAGAAGGCAGTTGCAAAGGGAAAATCTTCAGAAAAAAGGGAGATTCAGATCTAACAAGGAGGTATTTTGCCAGGATGCAGGCTATGAGCTATAAAAGATGGGGAGAATGACAGATAATTTGATATTTCTTTTCTGCTATGGGAAGATATATTTATACCAGAAACCCACCTGGGCAGTGAGTCAACAGTAGGGTAAACAGCCAATGGGAGGGGATGAACAGCCGGCCAGCACTGCGCATCACATTGTCCCACAATTTCCATGTTCATCACACCCTCTTTATCTTCCCCTCCTCCTTACTCCTTTGCCCAACCTAATTGTTGGTCTCTGTCTCCTGAGCCTTCAATCCTATATTCCTTACCTTCTCTTTCCCACTCTTCTCATCAGTCAGTAAACAAGCATTTATTAATCATTGACTTGCGTGCTAAAAAGGGGCAGCTAAGTGGTGCAGTGGATAGAGTGATGGGCCAGGAGTCAGGAAGACTCATCTTCCTGAGTTCAAATCTGACATCTTACTAGTTATGTGATCCTGGGCAAGTCACTTAACCCACTTTGCCTCAGTTTCTCATCTGTAAAATGAGCTGGAGAAGGAAATGGTAAACCACTCCAGTATCTATGCCAAGAAACCCCCAAATGGGATCACAAAGGATTGGACACAACTGAAAAACTGCTGAAATGTGCCAATGAATGAAACAACTCTTCTTCATCTGACTCTATGCATATCCCTTAATTTTTTTTTTTTTATTTTAGTTTTGCTTTTTGGAGTGGGGAAGGCAGGGCGTTTGGGGTTAAGTGACTTGCCCAAGGTCACATGGCTAGTAAGTGTTACGTGTCTGAGGCCAGATTTGAACTCAGATCCTCCTGAGTGCAGGGCCCACACTCTATTCACTGTAGCACTTTAGCTGCCCCAAACCTTCACACATCTAGGGTTTTCTCCCGGTGGGGAGACCTTCTAATCTAGGCTCCAGCTCTTACTATTAAATTTGGCTAATAGCTGAATTGGGTGAATAAATGTGGCAAACTCCATCGCTCTTTTGAAGGAGAATTTGAGCCAGTGTTCATTCTTTCGTGTCATTCTTTCATGCATTGGACAAATATTTATTTTATACCTATAACGCATCCTTTGCTATGCTAGACACTGAAAATAAAAGGACAAAAATTAAGCCATTTCTACGCTTGTGTGAATGATTCTTGCTGATGCCTGGTTATTGTCATGTAAACAGTCACTTCTGGGTTCTAATACTTTTTTTAAATGCCAAGTTCACTTTCTAGTACACATACACTGATGCCAAGGTAGATTTCCAGATTCAGGAGTGCTAGGGAAAGGACTCCAATGAGGTGATTTCAACTGATGTAAAATAAATTAAATTTGCTTTGGAAAATATAGCAACAGAAAAAAGTGCTGTACTGCTTGGCTCTCCAATCTTATTTGTTCAATCATTTTTTTCAGCCATGTCTGACTCTCCATTATCCCATTTGGGGTTTTCTTGGCAGAGATACTGAAGCAATCTGCCATTTCCTTCTTCTGCCCATTTCATAGATGAAGAGCCAAGGCAAACAGGGTTAAGTGACTTGCCCAGGGTCACACAGCTAGTTTAGTGTCTGAGGCCACATTTGAATTCATGAAGATGGGTCTTCCCAACATCAGGACTGGCACTCTCTTCACAGAACTATCTAACTGCCCCAGCTGCCCAATAGTTACTTAAATTAACAATGGAAAAGACAAGAATGACACATGTAAATATTATAGGATGATGCCAGATCTATTGTGTTTGAAAGAAAGAAGCATAGAGAAAGGATATTAAAACTGGAAGGAGGCTCAGAGATTTTCTAGTCTAACACTAGGCCCTTTACCCTCCCAATAATCACTTTAAAGAAAAAGAAATTTACTCATAGAGAAATAAAGTGACTTGTCCATGATCTTAAATCCATGCCTGCTGACTGTCTGGCTAGGGCTCTTTTCACTCTATTACACTAGCTCATTCAGAGATAGTTTTAGAAGTTTGGGGATGCTGTTCATTCCAACAGGAAATAGAAAACTCTAAAGCCCCAGAACCCCACCCTTGTTAATAATGTGCTACAACTAAGGATGCTCAGAAGACTAAAAGTCAATGCATTTACTGGACTCTGTCAGCAACACAGAAGTGTCTGGTGCATGGGATGCACTTAATACATTCGTTGACAGATGATTAGGACTGTACATGCAAACATTTAAGCTGAGTCTTCACAGAGCTGAAGAATCAAACTCTTTGAGTGGTGGGAAGGGAATGCACATCTATAGGAAAACTGTTTTAAAGGGCAAGAAGTCTGTTTCTGTGGACTGATGACGCTGAAAGATTTAGCAAGTGATCTCTCCTCCCTGATCTCTGAGGAAAGTGTGAGGCTTGGAGGGAACAAGATCTTCAGTGGTACAAAAATGCAGCCCTAACCAAAAGGTGCATTTAATTATAAAGGGCAATCACCCACTGCAGCAGCATATCCAGACGTTACATTACTATGTGTTAATAGCGTTATTCTAAAAATCCATTGGTCAGGATAAGCTTATTTGGAGTGGTCCTGAAGCAACACTGGGCTTCTTTGAAATTATTTTGGCATGACTCGAGGAACTACAGGACTTCTTTGTAACATAACTGTCAGGGAAGATGATTTCCTTAAGTAACAAACAAAATCCTTAGCCTGGCATTCAAGATCCTCTACAGTCGAATATCGCTCTGAATTTTCATCATTATCTTACACACTTTGAAGAATAACAATGAATTTATCTATTTTTTTCTTCATGTTTTCAAAGCATTTTTCTCACAACCTTGTAAATCCAATGCTAATGAAAATGAAGATAAGAAAACTGGCTTGCCCACAGTCACATACGTAGGAAATGAGAAGCTTATGGCAGAGTAAACATGGACTGGGATTCTTATCAGAAAGACTGACTTTTGAATTCAGTCTCAGAAATGTAATTGCTCTGAGACTTCGGGCAAGTTATTAACCTCTCTTAGACCCAATTTCCTCATCTTGAAAAGAATAGCAGTAAACATTCAGATAGTCCTCGAAAGTTTACATTGTGGTTTACCTACGTTAAGTCTTTTGATCCTTGCAGCAACCTTAGGACACAGGCGCTATTATTATCCACAGTTTTATAGCTAAGGAACATGAGCACAAAAAAGTTAAGTGATTTGTCCAGGCTCCCTCAGCCAGAGAAAGTCTGAAACAGGATTCGAACTCAGTTCTTTCTGACTCCAAGTCCTGTGCTCTATCCATTGCACCAACTAGTTCGAAGGTAAATGCTATTAAAATAGTAGCAAATATCTCACAGGGTTGTTGTGGAAATTGAATGAGTCTCTGAGCCTCCTTAGGCCTCAGTTTCCTAATTTGTAAAATGATAGGATTTCTACTGGAGGGTCTCTGAGGATCTTTCCAGAATTAAATTTACGATGTCACCTATGTCAAGTAATTTATTTTAATTTTTATTTTCAGTCCCAGATTCTCTCCCTCCTTCCATGTCCTCTGCCACCCACTGAGAAGGCAAGAAGTATGATATTCATTATCTATATGAAGTCATACAAAACGTATTTCCACATTAACCATATCACACAAAAAAGCAAGAAAAATAAAATGAAAAAATATTCTTCAAACTGTACTCAGAATTGATCAGTTCTCCGAAGGTTAATAGCATTTTTCATTAGGAGCCCTTTCGTTCATGGATCATGGATCATCGTATTGATTAAAAGAGCTAAATCTTTCATAGTTGACTATAACAATATTGCTGTTACTGTGTACAATGTTCTCCTGGTTCGACTCATTTGATTTTGTATCAGTTCATGAAAGTCTCCCCAGGTTTTTCTGAAATCATCCCCTTTGCCATTTACAATAGCATAATGACATTCCATCCCAATCACATTTGTTGAGCTGTTCCCCAATAGAAGGCCATCTCCTTAATGTCTAACTCTTTGCCACCATGTTCAACTCTTCGTAACCTTATTTGGGTTTTTCTGCTAGCTATGATGATGATGATGATGATGACTATTATTATTATTAATTATATATTTACTATTTAGTAGGTTTTTGACCTGTAGCTCAGGTGGCTCTGTCATTCTTTTGTTTTTTGTCCCTCACCAAACCATTTGCCCTCAAAGCCTCATATTGCCAGTCTTCCAGACTTAGGTCAGAAAGACTTGAGTTCAAATCTAATCTCATATATTTCTCAACTGTGCAACCTGTGGCAAGTTTTCCTTATCTTTACAGTAATAATTCTTTCACTAGGTATTTCAAAAGGTTATTGTGATGAAGATACTTTGTTAACCATGATTCCTTATAGGAATATGGATTATTACTATATTTCCAGGGAGCCGGATTCTATTTGAAAACATGGGTTATAATAATAAGCTATCTTATTCTGGGTTCTATGGAATCTATGAGACTTGTAGGAGGCCATGGGATCTATAGGCACATATTTTTGTCATTATTATACCACTGTCACGTTACCAACATGACCATGTTCACCTACCTTACCAAAGCAAAATTCAGTATCCCGCCCACCTCAATCTCTGCACCTAAAAACTTGAGACAGAATAATTTAAAGTTGAACCTACTTCAGAAACTTTGAGGTTGTTTTGTCCAGTTATTCCAGAAAGATTAGCTCGATTGGTAAAGAGTTCCTCCATACCCATTTTGGGAAGTATCTTCTCTAGGTTATAGCTACTAGAGATGGAAAATTTTGGCAAGAAGAGATTGATCTCTCTGTAAAAAAAAACAAACAAAGAATGAGAAAAGACCACTGTGACCATTTTATTCTCTAGCACCTTTGGAATGAGTAAACCCATGAAAACATCTTAATATTCAGTTTAACAAGTATTTATTGAACACATTAGGACCACAGATAGAGACTCTTAGAGCTAGAAGTGAATTTGTCAAAATTAAAAGGGCCTTCAAATCTTAGTATGCTAGCACATTGAAAGTTAGAGCTAGGCAGCTAGTATCTTCATATCACAGAATATTAGACCACGTATTTTAGATTGAATCCTCTCATAGTCTGTTGTATACATGGAAATGCTCTTTTTTCTTTTTTCATCTTGTATTTAAGTTTTAAATGGACAAAAATTTTACAAAAAAAATCTCAGACCACAAGAATGTCAGAATTGAAAAGGGCCTTATAGAAATTGAATATGAGAACATAAAACACGAAACATTAAAGTTGTAAGGTACTTCAGAATATGGAGCACTTAGAACAGAAAATTTAGAATTGAAAAATTTCTTAGCAATTCCTTTGTTCAATCCCCTCATCTTAAAAATGGGAAAAATGAGCTGGAGGGATTATTACTTGACCAGGGCCACACATTGGAGCAGTAAGCGTTGTACAGAAGAGACACAGGTCATAGTTTTTGTCGGGCACCTAGATGACACAGTGTATAGAGATCTGGGCTGGCAGTCAGGAAGGGGAGTCAGGAAGATCTGAGTTCAAATGTGACCTCAGATACTACCTAGGTGTGTGACCCATGGCAAGTCACTTAGCCCCTGCCTGCCTCAGTTTCCTCAGTTGTAAAATGAAGATAATAGAAACAACCAAGGTTGTGGTGAGGATCAAAAGAGATAATATTTGTAAAGTTTAGCATGGTGCTTGGCACATATTGGATGATATAAAAAAACAGCTGTCATCATCATTATTATTAACCTTGAGGAATCTATTTTGGGGGGAAAAAAACCACCATAGGCTAAAAATTTTGATGAACACTAGAAGACTATATTTGTTAAGATTCCAAAGAGTGATACCAACCTACGTGTTATAAGGTTCGGAGGAAAGAATTCTTTGAAGTATTCAAGGTAGACTTCAAAAAAGATGGGGGAACTGACATTTTAACCTCTCCATACAAGTTGCCTTGGAAGGGGAGTTAAGTGGAAGAAAGGATAAGTTGGTGCTTAAACCTTCAGAAGATGTGTGTGTGTGTGTGTCCATCTATTTCTCCTTTATAAGATTACTAAAGACACAGAAGAGAGATCTATGTCCATGCTTATGTTGCTTGGGCCTTTCTAATTTCTATGTCCTAAGTGTCCTTCTGCCTCTAGAAGCCTGTTCTAATATTCTATGATCTAATATCTCCTCTAGCTCTAACATTATGTTCTAACAGTCTATGTTCTGAGAGATGTTCTCATTCTGACATTCTCTATTCTCACATTTCAATTTTTATCTCATAATCTTTATGACAAGTCTCAGGTTGCTGGAAGCCACCTTAATGCAGTCCTCACTAAATCAGATTTTTTAAATGTTCCCACTTTTAGAAGAAAGGTGCAAAATAATTGGTAACAGGAATTTTGTTTAAAAGGAAAAAAAATACCTCCAACATTAGCTCTAAAGTTAGTACAATTTTTTCACTTTCTGCATATTTGGTTGACTTTCATATTCAGAATGGTGACCATTAGAATCTGCAAGAGCCTCAGTAATGTATAAGACAGTCTGTCCGTCAATAAACATTTATTAGGTATCAACCATATACTAAGCACTTTACAAATATCTTATTTTAGGGCAGCTAGGTGGCGCAGTGAACAAAGCACCAGCCCTGGAGTCAGGAGGACTTGTGTTCAAATGCAGGCTCAGACATTTAGCACCTACTAGCTGTGTGGCCTTGGGAAAGTCACTTAACTCCAACTGCCCTCTCCAGTTCCAGTTGGGCAATTCTTCTCCCCTCCTTCCTTTCTGTCTTCCTTCCTTCCTTCTTCCCCTCTTTCTGTCCACACAGGGACTCTAGCTTTATATTTGAGTGTTCTACCCGAAAGAATATAAATTTTGATTGCTGAAGTCTTGCAAGATATCTTGGGGTTTGGAGGCTAAATTTTTTTTCCTCCTCCATACTTATTTATTCTATCATTAAAAAAAAACTGGGACAATTAACTCTTTTGGGGTATGTAGTTTCATTTATGTTTTCTTGAAATAGAGCTCTGGAAAACTAGGCTTTTATAAAACCCATTAGGATTCAAATGAAACTACTTGACCATACCTTGAACCAGAATCACTTTGGCTCTCACTGATTGGCCAATATTAGGTCCAGCCCAAACCTCACTTGGTCTTCATTTGGGTTTTGGTGGTTCAGAATGAGTGCAAATAGTTACTGTTTCTGTTTTGGCCAAAAACTTTGAGGGTCTTCCCCTCCCAGTTTGATTTTGGGAGCGGACAAACTAAGGCCACATTTTGCCTCATTTCTTATGTAGCCTTAAATCACTGGATGAGCATTGACTCAGAGAAACTGATATGGGAAAGACCTTAGTTTAAAAAGGCCAAAGGCTCTCATTGCAGCTGAGGTCGTCTCCAGTCCTCCTTTGTCTTACCACTGGACTCATATGACTTGGGAAGGAGAGTGAGGCTGGGGCACAGCCCAACTTCCCTTAAGTCCAACTCACTTGCCAATCAAGGCATCACCCTCCTGACTTCATTGGTCCTCTTTGAGAACAAAAGACAAATAAAAATCTGTGTATTTTTAATCTAAAGATTGTACTTGTATCTCCTAATCCTCCGCTTCCCAAATGCCATACATAGTAGGTGCTTAACAGGCTTTTTGTGAATTGAAAAATTTAGAATGTCTGAGTTGGAAGAAATTTTAGAGTCCCATCTATCTAGTCAAACCCACTAGTGTTTGTTAAATAAGTCCAGAAAGAAGTAACAGTGAAATCATTCCAGTAGTAGCTGATCTGGAATACCGACAAAGATCTTATTAGCATTCTCTGCTCTGCTACTACCAATTGAATTGCATTGAAAAAATTAATTAAATTGAATCAAATAAAACTGATTAATTTTTTAAATTTGTTGTGGTAATAGATGTACAATAGAGTTATTGACGAGTTGATTTCCTCACCCTAGGTCTTGGGAATATTTTTTGGTTTCTAAGAGCCTAGTAAAAACAAGAATACTCCTAGGAGGGGCAAGAATTGATCTCACTCTCTGGAAAAGGCCACAGTTTGACTTCACGATGAAGTGGAAAAAGCCCTAGATTGACAGTCAAGAGACTTGGGATGTAGTCCAGATTCTGACACGGAATTGCTGAGTGACCTTGGACAATTACTTAATCTCTCAGTTTTATTGTCTGTAAAATGAGGGAAATACTATCTACCTCTCCAGGTTCTCATGAGGAAGCACTTTGCAAACATCAATGTTTTATAGATTTGTGAGGTTATTTATTTATCAGACCTATTACCCATCTTCCAATGAGGTGACTTAGGTTCCTTTTTAATGCATTTTTTTTTACATCAATGTAATTTACTTCTGTGGTATGTCAGAAAGACTCCCAAATTGGAATTGGTTTGAATTTCTGCTAGTTGTAACCTTGGTCAATTCATTTTGGTTTTTGAGCCTCAGTTTCTGCATCTGTAAAAGGATCTCTAAAGTCCTTTACAGCTCAAAAGTCTATATTATAGTTTTACTTATAAGAAAAAAGAATTGGAAAGGCACATGTCAGTTTTCAATCAATGCTTTCACTGGGGTCAAATAATCAGGCCTGGGATATATAAGAGGTCCAAAAACAAACAAACAGAAAAAAAAACACCTAGATTTATTTATTCTTAAGATTTTACTGATAGCTGTTGTGGTATTTACAATAAAGGATGATGTTAGAAAATAATGGAGTTGTTAGGGATGGAAAGGACGTTAGAACACAGATTAAAATATAGAATCAGTGATGTTAAAACTGGATGCCACCCTAGAGATTATCAAGAGTGGATAATTACCTTTGTTGGAGTGAATTTTTCCACTTTTTCAGTACTTCTGGGCTGAGAGCGCCTTCAACACTCTGCATTTTATTTTTACCAGGAAGAATAAAAAGGGCTGTAGCATCGCCTATGTACTTCAGTTCTACGACCGTGCAGAAAAGCTCCTCATCTTGGAAAACACCAGCGTAAAATTCATTGAGGTGCATCATGGGAACTTCAACGGTCTTGTCTTCACTCACAAAAAACTTATCCTTTGAAGTGTCGTATGAATCAAATGGTGTTTGCCACTTAGCTTAAGAGAGGGAAGAAAAGATACAGGAAAATATTACACATAAGGGCCATTTTATAGTCGTATCTACAGGTAGGGCAAGCTGACCTGGATACCTCTAAACCAGGGGCTCTTAACCTTTTTTTGTGTCATGGATCCCTTTGGCAAAAAATCCAGTGAAGGCTGAATAATATTTTGTTATCTACTTTTACAGTTTAAGAAAATGCTAAAATTCAACTAGAAGTTAATGAAAATAATGTACTTTTTTCATCCAATTTTATCAAACCCCTGAAATCTCTCCAAGGACCCCTGGACTGCAGGCTAAGAATCCTTGCATTAAACTGTAGATTCACAAAAACTTTTTTTTAACCCAAGATTCTTAAAAAAAATCATTTAAATCCCTCCCTCCCTTTTCCTCATTGCATCATTTTCCTGCTCCACAGTTCTTGTTGGCATGAAACAGGAAATTTAGACAAGAAATAAGAAAAAAGGCAACCCCCCCCCCCAAATCCTGGACCACAGGATCATGGGATCATAGATTTAGGAAGTGAAGGAGCCCTAGAATTACTCTAGTACAGCACCATCTTTTGACGGATGAGGAAGATGAGTTTCATAGTAGTTAAATGACTTTTCCAAGCTCAACAAGGCATTCAAGTGCAGAGCCAGGGTTTAAACCTCAATTCTCTGTCCAGAAATCCAATATTCTTTCCTGTTAGCCGTGCTGCCCTTCTGTGGAATATGGAAACACAGACTTGGGGCTGCAAGGGACCTCAGACGGCATCTAGTCCAAACACTTCATATTACAAAACCTGGCCCATTTTGTCAGAGATCACTTCAATTACAGGTCAGTCAACTGGATAAAGTTAAGTAACAGAATGGGCAGAGAAAAGAATGGGGATGAGACTGTAAGTAGAACATGAGAATCAGAGCTGGAATTGAAGCCGGAAAGATAAGTGAGTCTAAGATAAGGAGAACAAGAGAACGGGCATCTTCTATATGCCGGGTACTTTACAAATATTCTTTCATCTAATTCTTACAAAAACTCTGTGATGTAGGTGCTGATATTATTCCCATTTCATAACTGAGGAAATTGAGGCAGAAAGAAGTTATGTAACCGGAGACCAGGACTAGAGTCAATGGATGGAAGTTCCAAAACTTGATTTTGGTTTGAAGTAACAGCAACAGGAGTATCTTTCTAATGATTAGACATACGATAGTGTAATGAGCTACTTTGGTAGGTAGTGAGTTCACCATCATAAGTAATATTCAAGTAGATACTTGATTACTTGTCCTGAATGTTATGCAGAGAAATGCTTCATGAACTCAGAGAGATATAAGTCTCCTTCCAATTTTTCAATTCTCCAATTGGCCTGGTGCTTCCAAGTTCAATGCTGACCTTTATATACCACCACCCCTATCCTGGTCCAGCATGGTTTTGGAGAGCAGTGAGGTTAAATGGAAGATCATTAATAAGAAGACCTGGCTATGAGTCTGTAAACCACCACTTCATAACCATGTGACTAAGCAAGGCATTTCTCCTCAATGGGTAATGCAGGAATGACAATCCCTATCCTGTCTCTTTAGGACAGACATTTGTTAGTATCAGTAGAGCTAACAGATCCATATTACTCTATAAATGTTAGCCGTATTACTCCCCCAGCCCTTGAAAATCTCTTCCCTCCCACCAACACTGTCCCTGACATCATTCTATACTCAAAACAAGGTTTATCCATAACTAGAGTCTTTGGCAATTCTGTGGGCACAGTGTTTGCAGGATCTCTGAGACTGACTAAATCGTTATCTCTAAACTATAGTAAAGACTAAAGAGCTGGATACTCCTAATGGGCTGATCTGAAGCAGCCTGATAGGATAGACTGGCTCTGTGGCTGGGGCAATCCTGCCAAAGCAACCTCACTTCTGTCAGAACAACTGCTGACCATGTAGCCAGCAAGAACCCTACCCAAAGAAGGAGACCTCCAAGTATATCCTAGGAATGCAGGATGGCCTTAGTGGACTGATTCTGAAATGTGATTGATGAAGTAACCAATCATGGCTTCAGAACATTGACAGCAAAGCAGGCTTCCTTCCTCTCTTCAGGATGCTGATGGCATTGTAGACTGACATGAGGCACATTCTGTTAGTCATGGCCAAAATACTCATTTGCTTTGATTTGCTTAACTTCTTTTTACAAAGGACATTCTATTGATGGCAAGAAAGTCATTGGGGAAGGGGGGTGGCTAGGTGGCACAGTGAGTAGACCTAAGTTCAAATCTGGACTCAGACACTTTACACTTACTTGCTGTGTGATCTTGGACAAGTCACTTAACCCCAATTGCCCTGCCTTTCCCCTATGCAAAAAAGAAAGAGAGAGAGAGAAAGAGAGAGAGAGAGAGAGAGAGAGAGAAGAAAGGAAGGAAGGAAGGAAGGAAAAAAGAAAGAAAGAAAGAGAAAGAAGGAAAGAGAGAGAGAAAGAAAAAGAAAGAAAGAAAGAGAAAGAAGGAAAGAGAGAGAGAAAGAAAAACAAAGAAAGAAAGAGAAAGAAAGAAAGAAAGAAAGAAAGAAAGAAAGAAAGAAAGAAAGAAAGAAAGAAAGTCATTGGGAAGAATTAGTAATTTTTTTAAAAGAGCATCAATAATACATTTTTAAGAGATGTTTTTCCATAGTCATTACAGCACACAAAATGTAATGGATAAGAAATAAGCATTTCTCAATGGAGAAATCAATAGATAGGTTCAGGGAATGAGTTCAGGGTTCACTGGTCACTCTACTTTCAGGACTATAGACACTATTGATGGGTCTCACCAAAGAGGCTAATCCATAGAAGCAACTGCAAACTGTAATTTTGGTTTCTAGTTGGGATCTTCCCAGAAAGAAGGGAGTAGTTTGGGTAGATAATGAGAACCAGATTACTCTGGTTCACAGGCCAATTGTACCTCCCACAATAAATTAATATCTTGGTCTTCTCATCTAATTTATCCTTTCTCATGTGAACTTGGGTAGCATGAGTCAACAGTCCCAGAGATTAGTTACTCTTGACTGAGTCAAACCAAAAAACTCGTGATCAGACCCTGAGGAATTTCAAATGATTTTGGAAGCCTAGTGCCACCAGCAGTCTCTTTCTCTTTCTATATGCATTATTTTCTGCTGCCACAAATCTGCCACTTTAATGGTTTGGGATGGACAGTATGGACTGGTGGGTAGACACCTTCCCAAAAGAGCAAAGTCATGAACTGGGAGTTAAGAGACGTGATGTAATTCTTGACTCAGCATATGACTCTAGACCGCTCATTCGACCTTTCCAGTGTCTTAATTTCCTCATCTGTAAAATAAGTATAATTCCTGTGTTCTTTACACATTCAATGCCAGCCATCATCTATCTCACAAGACTGTTGTAAGAATCACATAAGATAATGTACTTGAAATTCCTTTTAAATCCATAAAGTCTATTGTAATGTGGAAACTATTATCATCACTAATCAGTCAAGGATCATTTAAGTTCTTACTGCCAAGTACCATGTCAAGTACTGGAGATAAAAAGGGAGACAAGAATAGTCCCTGTCCTCAATGACTGGACATTCCAATATGGGGAATAACATGGGAATAACTAAGTACCTACAAGTTGGTCACTCATTATCCTTTAGACTTGAAGAGGACAAAAATGACATCACAATGTCAAGGACAAAGTACAGCATGTCTGATTATATGAGTAGATGGATGGTAATCTCTGAAAGGAAGGCACAAGCAGCTATAGAGACTGGGAGAAGCCTCTTGAAGAAGGTGGATTTGAAGAATCAGAAGGTGAATCTTAAAGTCAAAGAAGCCAGGAGGTAAAAGGTGAGGAAGGAGAGCAGTACAAGCATGAGGAATAAGCCAGTGCACAGGCTTCAATTAGAAGAGGGAGTATTCTGGGTGGGGAACACCAAGTAAGCCAGATTAGCTGAATTTTAGAGTGTATGAAGGGGAATCAAAATGTAAAAACACTAGAAAGGTGGGAAGGGAACAGATTATGAGGGACTTTAAATGTTAAACAGAGTATTAGTTGAATACTTAATATTACATATAATACATACAATCTGTAACAATAGTTATTAGTATGATGAGTCTCTCTCTGTTCATTCTCATCTCTCATTCTCAATTGACCCTTACTGTCTGGGTTGATATGAATTTTAAGCATTGGAATTGAGCCAAGGAATGCATTTCCACATCTACTTATTAATGAATCAAATTGGCAGAAATAGATGCTACTTCTGCAGTTCATTCACCCCCAAGTCCTAGAACTTCAGCACTTTGGAAAACATAGTGCTATGGTCATCACATGGACATCAGGGAATGCACAGGTACATTTGGAGGCTGACTGTGTGGCTATGGGGATCTGAGAAATACTACAAGAATTGAATTTAGTTTTTATACATAAGACTTTATACATGAATCTAATCACAACATTGAAAAATAGCCTAGAGATGAATAGAGTAGAGATAAGTGTAGAACTTGACTGATCAAATCAAGGGAGTCAGAAATCAAATTCTTTCACTCGAGAAGCATTAGCAATTCTAGGGATACATGGTCCATAAAGGAGAAGATGCACAATTCAAAACTATAAAAGAATGATAGCCTTTCTTGAACAGTTATTAACTTCATTTACAAATGAGGAAATTAAGACAGGGAAAAGTCAAATAAAAGGGTTAGAACCATACAGTGAGTCAAGAATGATATCACAAGTCTCCTAAATCCTAGATCCTAGCTCCTTTCTTTTGGGAAGACTTCTTCAACCAGTCCACACCGTGCAGCCCAAACCATGAAAGTAGCAGAATGGTGGCTGCAGAAAGTTTATGAAAAAAATCATAGACCTCCATAGAGGAATAATGAGAGAACAATGATAGATGTGAGCTGGGCAAAGCAGAGAAGGAAATGTGGATGAAAAGAGGAAGAGTTGGGGAAAATGCTCTCTGAGAAAAGAGGAGGAGAAGAGAAAAGACAGGATGACATAAAACTAACCTGAAAATATAGGCACAATTTGGGATCCGGAAGTCAAGAGAGATTTTTAGCTCCATCTCTGCAATGAACTAACTCATTCTTGGAATATACTCCCTCGTCACTTCCAAATCTTAGAATCTCTAGCTTCTTTTAAAAACTCAATTCAACTCAATTCTGCATGAGGAATTTTCTGATCCCTCTAGTTGCCAGCATTACCTTCTAAAATTATCTTCTATTTATTTTGCATGTATTTGTATACATACATATTAATTTACTTATTCATTCATTTTGTTTTCCCTGAAAGAGTTTAAGTTCCTTGAGCCTAATACAATGAAGCATTGATAAATGCTTTTGGACAGACTGATTGATTTCTTCTACTACTAACATTTCATTTTCTATGATTATAAGAATATAATGGAATAGAAAGATTATAATAATCCTTCCAGCTGTAACATGGGTTCTAAATTCTAACATTCTACATCCTACAGCTAATACCCCTTCCAGTTTGGAAATGTTATAGTTCTATGACTGAAGTGTTTGCTAATTCTAACATTCTCTGTGTCTCAACTGGTCAAAATGAGCTACTTCTAAATTCCCATGCCCAACAAGGGATGTGTATCCAAGCTATCTTTTTCAATTGAATGTAAGTTCTTTGAGTACAGGAACTGTTCTCTTGGTATGGTAGCACCTACAGTTCCTACAACAGAGTAGATGCTTAAGAAATGCTGATGGATGCTGCTCTAGCTATACCATGAGCAATCTTGGAATTAAACTAAACTAGGAAACACAAGCTATAATTTTTTAAATCGAGAAAGAAAACGATTCTTCCTATCTGGGTGTGGTCCATTTTTTTCCATCCCCCAAATCTAACAACTAACTGAAAAAAGCACACTGGCCTTACAAGTGGTTTGCATAATCATATAGTTGGGTAAGCCAATACACAAATAGCCTGTGGTGCTGGACCCTCCCCTTTATTGGTGAGGAATTGGCAGTATTTACTGAATGTTAAAATATTTATCTTTTATGAATCCAGATTCTAGAAAACCCCAAGGAGGAATCATTGAAGATCAGAAGTATGGTATAAAGAAAGACTGTTGGAATTTGTGTAAGGAGCTCTGAATCTAAATGTGATAATAAATGGGTCACTTAAGTCTTCAGCTGTAAGGAAAAAAGGTGATAATATTCATATACACATACACCTTGAGCAGATGCTATATAGATAGACAAAAAGCTAGAAATAGGATTGAATATAAGATATTATTGGGAAATTCTTCCACACTTCCAATGATCCAAAGCCACTCTTTGGCCTAAAAATCCATCTCTTAAACCTCACTTCTATCCTACTGATGATAACATAGATAAATAATGGACAATCATGATCCCAAAGAGTCACTATTTCAGGTGACCCAAATGGTAGACATCAGTAAAGCTGTACCTGAGAGAGGACATAAAATACATGAATGAGTGTATGCACTACCAGAAAGGGAAGTGAGGTTGTCATGTTGTACAAAGGAGGATTAATAAAGAAAAAAGCCAAGTGCTGCTCTAATAGCCACAACATAGCCATTGAAAAAAGCCTTTAGCCCATAGGTTGGCTCCTTTATGGAAGGTCTACGGAAAGACATGAACAAGAATTTCATAAATCAAGAAGTAGGTGGGTTGTGATCTGTACCAAAGAGGAAGTACCATGTCCTAGATCCTGAATCCAGAAGTGGGATTTATGTTATAGGACGATAGTGAGAAAAACGTATTTTTATAAATATTATATATAATTTTAAGTCATAATTATTATCAGAAAAGTAAGTAAAAGTGAAGTACCAGCATCCAATCATCTCAATGTTTCCAGGGAGTTGTAAACCAGGGGAACAGAAAGTTAGTGGGAGGGATTTGGAATTGAAAAGAATGTCTCCTGGGTCTTTTGTTAGAGGCACCATTGGTTAATAGAAGGTGATCATTGTGGTCCAGGCTTCATGGGTTTTGGCCATGTAGCTCCAGAGAGAAGGTTGTCCTGATTTGATCTTGAGGTAATAGGTGGAAAAGCCAAAACTTCACCTAGAAGGCAGAACCAGTTGTTCTAAACAACTAAGTTGTCTTTATCAAGAGAAAATTTCAAGGGACTGGAGCTATGCAAAGCTACAGGGTATATAGGAAGCCTGAAGTAAAAAGGAAGAATTTTTTTTTTTTTAAGCTGGATAGTGAGGGACTTCCTGCACAGGGATATAAGGGCTTCTGTGAACTCATAGTCATAGAGGATTGAGGTTGAGGAAGATGACTTCAAACATTTTGCAAATGACTTAAGAAAGTGAGAGGAGAAAGAAAAAGAGATGTCTTGACAGAATTCTGGTCTCCTAACACTTTTAATATAGGTTGGCAACACAGACTAGCCTTACCAAATGGAGCCTAAATTAGATGGAAACCTAGAGCGTGATCCAAAACCCAATCCAGATGGGACTGAGCCAACTGCGTAGGAGGACAAGATCTGGAGAGGAGTTCAGTCCATCAAGGAAGAGGGAACTAAGAAAGACTAAGTCCTTGTATGTTTGTATCAAGGACCAGAACTGACACACAACTTGACACCTTACAAACATCCTATGCATGCATTCTCATGACCCCTTCTGTATTACACCTAGGATCAAATCTAAAGTCCTATGTTTGGCATGTAAAGCTTCTCATGACCTCATCCTTCCTTCCTTTCTAGTCTTCTTACAATTTACTTCCTTTTCTGCACCCTACAGTCCATCTCTATTGGCCTTCTTGCTGTTTCTTGTTTGACGTCTCATTGCCCATTTCCATGTCTTTGCGCTGGGTGACCCCCATCCCTGGAATCTTCTCATTCCTCACCTCTTTCTTTTAGTTTCTCTGCCTTTCTCCAAGACTCAGGGCAAATCCCACCTTCTACAGGAAGCCTTTCTCAGTTCTCCCAGCTATTAATGACTTTCTCAGCTCATCTTTATTTTATTCTGTATAAATCTTTTATGCACATAAATTTGGGGGGGGGAGGGGGGTTGTGTCTGTTTTTTCTTTTTATAATGCTATTTCCTCCATTCCAAGCTAGTCCTTGAGAACAAGGACTGTTTTGGACTTCCTTTGTATCTCTGGTGCTTAACACAATGCTTGGAACATAATAAGTGTTAGATGAGCTCTTGCTGACCAACTGACCTATATATAGCCTGGAACAGTAAACACTAGAAGAATGTATGATTCTCAGTTCTGGCACTTATTTCATGTGTTACCTTGAACAAGTCCCTTTACTTTACCTTACTGAATCTATGTAGATGGTCTATCTATAAGGACTCTTTCAGCTTTAATATTCTATGATCCCATGGTTACAATAACAACAAAAAACAAAATGAGAATCTACAAAAATCACCCTATGTCAATTGTCAAGGCATAAAGCTAAAGCGGAGGGAAGATTAAATCCTCTTTACTTTTTTTTTTTCAAATTGATCATAAATCTGAGAGCTCATGCAGTTCAACTTCCATAATTTACAACAACAACAACAAAAACAAAAACCCAGACTCAGTGGGGGAAGTGACTAGTCCAGAGCCATTGAGAGATTCAAACCCAGGTCCTGTAACTCTAAATCCAGTAGTTTTGATCATGAGGACTCTAGTCCAAGAGGAAAGATGGTACAAGCAAGAAACTGGTAGGAGACTCCAACCGAACAAACCCTGGAGGCTTGTCTGTAAGAAAAGATGTGAGGAGGGAGCTAAGATGGCGGAAAGTAAGCAGTGACTTCTCCAAGCTCCCCAAGAATTTCGTCCTTGGGAACTAAAAAGTAAATTTGAGCGGATTTAAGAGTGACAGAACCCATTGGGAGAGACAGAGAGTGACAGATTCCCAGTCCAGAGAAGTACCTAATCAGGTCGGGGCAGGGA
>CM053585.1:303974966-303998855 GCA_028646515.1 Pseudochirops corinnae | reverse complement strand
ACAATGTGAAAGTATTTGCAGATCCTATACATGATTGCACGCCACCATGGAGGGGGGAGAAGGAGGGGAGAAAATCTGAAACTCAAGTCATTGTGGAACTGAATCTTGTAAATTAAAAGTAAATAAGTAAATAAAAAAATTTTAAAAAAAAGAAAAAGAAAAGATGTGAGGTCATGGGCTTAATGGTCTTAGAAAAAAAAATTTTCCCCTTGAGAAAAGAGGAAACCACCCAAATGAACCCACAGTTCTTACCTTTAAAGAACATGTAATTCACAAGAATCAGTAGCGTGTTTTCATCCAAACTGTCAAACACTTCTGTGATTTTCCCTTGGGTTTGTTTCTTTACATAATCATTGATCTGCTGTGTTGTCAAATCAGAGTTCTGGAAGTTAGCAGGGAAAACTTCTGTTGAATACAGAAACTTGCTGTCTTCCTGGAACTTCTCCAGCAATTCCAAATTTTGGTTGATAAACAAGGCATTGCCCGTGCTTAGTTGGACCGTGTTGTTTGGGAGATTGAGGGAACCGATGAGTTGCTGGAAGCCTCTGTGAATTTCAGCCACTGGGGTCTCTGTCAAGTTGAATCTCAGACCTTCTAGGATCTGAGTCTGGGTGGTTCCTCCAGCCCCCAGAGACAGGAGAGCAGAGGCAATTGTTATACTCAGGGGAGAGAAGAGGATATTCTCCTTGCTGTTTTCTAAAACTAGCTTCTTGTACAGAAGTAATGTAAAGTCAACATTGTCAGTGTATGGTGGTGGAAATTCTGAATTTATCCTACCAGGTTGCCTCTCCAGGATCTGGTCATAAGTCTGAGCTTCCTCTGGGTTGGTGTAACACAGCCCAGTGACACAGAATACAGCCACAAGCAGCCCCAGAATATAGGCAGGATACATTCTTCTAACCTTTAATCTGTGGAAAGGAAGCATTACTGAAGTTACTGCAGCAAAGTGTTAAGTAGGACTGGACTTGGGCAGCTCTGTGGTGCAGGGATAGAGCAGGGGTGAGGAACCTGTGACCTTGAAGCAACATGTGGTTTTTAGTTACTGAAGTTTGGATTCAGTCAAAGGGCCACACTTGAAGACCTAGAGGACCATATGTGGCCTCAAGATCGCAGGTTTCTCATCCCTGGGATAGAGTGTTGAATATGGAGTCAGGAAGACTTATCTTCCTGGCTTCAAATCTGGCCTCAGACACTTAGTAGCTATATGACTCTGGGCAAGTTACTTAACTGTTTTTTCCTCAGTTTCCTCATCTGTAAAATGAGCTGGAGAAGGGACTGTTGCCATCACCAATCCTTGATTTACTCTCAAGGTCAGAGATAGCTGTAGAAAAAAACCGTGAAGTTGTCTTTGATCCTTCCCCATGAACTCCTTTTCCTCCTTCCTTGTCCCCTTTCAATCCTTCCATTTCCCCAGGGACCTAAAACTCCCTCCCATAGTATCTCTTTGCTACTAATACCTACTAAGATATTCATTGATAGCTGAAGCTTGGCTTAGTGCCTGACCTTTCCCCACTGGGATATTTGCATTTAAATCAGGGTTACTCAAAGACCAAAAGCCTTTGCAGACTCAAAGGAACTGATTGATCATTCCTTAGGGTTAGGACAATGATGAGATATATTTCAAATCCTGATCTATTCCTAAAAATACATAGAACCAGAGGAGCTCTTAGAACTAGGTCATCTCATCTTCTTATGTTGTGGATAAGGAGGAAACTGATGCTCAGAAAAGTTATGACTTGCTTGAGATCACTCAGATACTTCATCATAGAGCTAGAACTAGAAGTCTCTTTAATGAAATGTATATGTAATGTAATGTAATGTATAATGTAATTTATACTTTAATGCTGAAAGGGACTTTGTTGTTATTGTTCAGTCATGTCTGACTCTTTGTGACCCCATGGACCATACTGTCTATGGAATTTTCTTGGCAAAGATATTAGAGTAATTTGCATTTTCTTCTCTAGCGGATTAAGTCGCACAGCTAGTAAGTGTCTGGGTACTGAATTTGAAGTCTTTCCAAGTGCTCTATCTACTGTAGCCATCTAGCTTCCTGAAAGGGATAAACAGACTTTAGATATGATCAAATCCATGCCTTTCACTTAACAGTTGAGGAAACTAAGGCTTAGAGGGAGGAAAGGACTTACCTAAGGTCATGCAGTGAGCCAGTAAAAAAACAAGGATTAAAACCTAGGTCTTCTGGTTCCTAGTTATTTCTTATACACACCCCTTGGCGTTCGCCTTTGATTTGTTTGTTCCTGAGAAATTGATCATTTCCCACAAGAACAAACAAGTTCTAGTATCATGGCAATGCAACTCAGTGCTTTATACTCAACCAAATAATGTATCAGCAGGCATCAACTGAGTACAAGGATGTGCTGGCAAGTGTTTAACAACCAGCTCTCCCAGAAAACAAAACTTGTGTTCACGACATACTTTTAAGTTTAATCTGCATTATTACCATTTTTTTCTATCACTTTCTTTACTTTAGACAATGGAAGAAAAAATAAACCAAGCCCTGATCTGTAACTTGTGCAATAAATGCTTATGCTGAAAATTTAACAATTGGTTCTCCCAAATTCATAGCACACCTGGATTAAGTGCCTACTGTGTGGCAGGCACTGGGCTAATTTCTAGGGATAAAAAAGTAAAAATGCAACAGTTGTTTTTTTCTCGAATATCAACAAAGTATTCTATCCTTACATCATCTTTAATGTAAGTCACCTGCTATAAGGAACTGAGAGAAAACCTTGTCTTTACCTCCAGGCTAATGACAGTAAAAATTCTAAACGAGGATGTAGAGTTTAAAATACATTGTTCCATTTACATCGCAAAAATGATTCCATTCCCCACTCCCTCAAAAAAAAGTCATCAGTAGGGAGCCAGTGTCACTTAAAAAAAAAAAGGTCATGTTATTCAAAATCATTTTGCCATCCTGTGCTTACAAAATCAGGTTACTTTGGTATAGGCTAGTCCTCAGTAAATCATAGACTCCAAAGAAGTCAGAATTGGAAGAAATTTTAGAATATAGAATGTTAGAAAGCTAAATACAGACTGTTAGAAACTGAAGGCACCTTAAACCAAAGAATGTCAGAATTAGATAAGACCTTGGACTATAGGACCTCAGAACTGAAATCACTAGGGTTGGGCAGGCCCTTAGATCATTATGCTTATTCTTATTTCCATATCACCGTATGGTTTACAAAGTATTTTCCTCAAAACAGCCTCAGTAAGGTAGGCAAAGCAACTATGAGTATAGACATTTTATGGATGAGGAAACTGAAATACAGAGTCACAGGGCTAGAAAAGTGCCCTGCATTTCTGCCATCACAGCTTCCCTCTATGATTAAATGAGCAGAGAAGGGAGATGAGAGCTTAAATGAGAAGAGAGGTTTCTTGTTGATTGAACTCCTGGGGTGTACTAGAAAGTCAATCAAAGGACCTTGAATTTGAATCATGATTCTACTACTTAAATCTGTTTAAATTCAGGCAAATTATTTTCTAACTGTTGGCCTCAGCTTTGATACTCTCTGATTCTATTAACCCAAATATCAAAAAGCAAAGAGATTTATTTACCTGAGCCGAGAGCAGTGGAAGAGAAAAACGCTACTTACCACTCAGTCCCAAAGTAAACTGGGCTGCTCACTTTGCTCAGGCAATCTTCACTTTTATTTGCCACCAGAAAGAGCTCCTCCCCCAGTTTAGTAAGAGAAAATGGGACAACACAGGGGCTTCTTTGTGCTGACATTGGCAAAGGGATGATTTCCGGTAACTTCATCTTCCCGTTTATCTGCCTATCCCCCACATAGAGACTAAGGTCATGTATTTAAACTGTGTGTTTCATAATGCATTTTTCCATATTAGATCTCAGCCAGAGAGAAGGATTTAGTCAGAGAGCAACAGGAACACGGGGAGGCCAATATCTATTAGTTACCTAATCCTTATAGGCTATCAGAAAATGAAGAAATTTTATATACTTTTGTTAGCTTGGCCAAATTCAGGATTGTTGATAAATTAGGGACTATTTCCAGCTCGACAGGGTACCTTGGGGAAAATTATGTAAATTATTCTTCTATTAACTGTTTGATTCCTAAAGGCACTGGGCTTTGTTGTTAATACTTATATATATATATATATATATATATATATATATATATATATATATAGACTCTAGGGTTTGCAAAGTGCTTTACCTGTCATCTCCCAACAGCACTGGGAAGTAGATATTACTATTATTTCTACATTTTCTACATTTTATAGATGAAGCAACTTAAGACACAAGCTAAGTGATTTGCCCAGGGTCACACAGCTTGTCTGAAGCAGGATTTGAACTCAGGTCTCCTGAATCTAAGTCTATCACTCTGTGTACTGACAGCTAGAGACAGTATACAGATACAGACAAAGGAACAACTAGCCTCACTGTCCTTTGCTCTGATCATACCATATCTAGAATACTATATCCTATTCTGGGCACCAGAATTCAGGAAGAACTAATGAATTGGGTTATATCCAGAGGACAGCAACTAGGATAAGGAATGGACTGAAGATGGGACCAAATGTGTACCAGCTGGAAGAACTGTGAATATTTAACCTAGAACATAATTTGTGTCTCCAAATATTGGAAGAGACATTCTGCGAAAGAAACTTAAAATTTTTCTTAAAGGTGTCAGAAAGCAGTATTGGAAAAGATAGGTGGAAGGTACTGAAAGATGCAACATCTCCTTGGAACCCAAACATGCTACTCACTTACATGCTGACTCCCACAGAGGGCAGCTACTACTTGCATTAATTCTGTGGGTCTGTGTCTCTAAGCACTGTAGTTCAAAGCTCTACATACTACATTTCCCATTAACAGTCAACCGGGTTAACAATGTTAGTTTTATAAATATTTTTTATTCTGAATTTAAACACCAAAAGTTAATACACACAGGAAAAATCCCAGAGAATTCTATATGAAACCATGAATCTCTACTTCATACCACTTTTTTTTTCCTACAAAGTGTATAAGATGTAAACTATATAACACACACGCACACATACATATTAAAACTAAGGGACAGCTAGGTAGGGCAATGGATAGTGTGCTGGGCCTGAAGTTAGGAGTTCAAATCTGACCTCAGATGCTTACTAGTCATGTGACCCTGGGCAAGTCACTTAACCCTGTTTGCCTCAGTTTTCTAATCTATAAAATGAGCTAGAGAAGGAAAATGCCAAATGGGGTCATGAAGAATCAGACATGACTGAAATGACTGAACAATAGAATATAAAAACATGCTGTAATATATATATCGCTACATATAATAAATATATAACATAATATATAAAAATAAAATATTTTAAACATATAATACATTTTATGTATTACTTTCCAAACTATCCTGCTTGTGTGCCCTTTGTTTTGAACTGAGAAGTCTGTACATTCTTAAAAATACAATTATGCAATTATGACCTTCATGGGGGAGGCGGGTGGGGGGGAAGGGACCATTACTATCGCTAGTACTCTTTCTTCTCACTCTCTCCCTTCTGAAAAACTTAGGGAAACAAAAGAAATAAAAAGCTCTTGTAATAAGTAAGACAAGTTAAATAAATCCATAGTATCCATAACAAAATATGTTTATCTCTTTCTGAACTTTGTTTCCATTATCTCTCTGTCAG
This sequence comes from Pseudochirops corinnae, assembly GCA_028646515.1. Lineage (NCBI taxonomy): Eukaryota > Metazoa > Chordata > Mammalia > Diprotodontia > Pseudocheiridae > Pseudochirops > Pseudochirops corinnae. Next base: position 303,993,203 of record CM053585.1, on the reverse strand, counting down.
TACATGGGTAACATATTTCATCATAAATCCATTAGAGTTGGCTGTTGCATTGATAAGAGTTCTTAATTCTTTCTGTTTGCTCATTTTCTGGCCTATTTATTGACTTTCAACTCTATGCTAAAGTGGGACTCTGCTTCCAGAGTGGAGGGAATACATTCCCAAGATTCAGGTTTTTTGCGCAACTGTTTTAGAGGTAATTCTGGGGACTTACAAGTTTTCAGTTTTTCAAAGGTAGTCACAATGATGTGTTTACTACTCTTCTATACTGTGCATTGGTCTTTTAAGGACCATGAACACTTTTCCTCCCTGGAACTGTGACCTGGGTCCCCACTCCCCTGCAGCTGCAAGCTCTGGTTTGCTGGTAGTGCTCCTTCTGGCCCTGGGACTGAGACCTGGGACTGCACTCCAAATCCAAGTATGGGCAAAGCAACAGAGTCCTCCCTCTGGTGCTAGCAAAGGGACCCCTGGAATCTCCCTCTGACCAGTTATCTGCCTTACCCTCTATAGGCCTACAGCTCCGCAAGCAGCAGCTGCTGCCACTGATTCAGTCACCCTGAGGCCTACTCTGAGTTTTCTGGGGCCCAATCTGCACTGGTGCAGCCTGCGCCGAATTGTGCTCCTCTCTCACCGTGGTGCAATAGGCCTTTCTCCTGCTGACTTTCTAAGTTATCTTGGACTGGAAAATTGTTTTACTCCATCTTTTTGTAGGTCTTGCATATGTGTCTTTATATACATATATAGATGTGTATATATTACACTATATGTTTATACACACATTTAGCAGGTATATTTGTGTACAAAGAGAAGGACAAAGTATAGACAAAAGATCACTGAATTTAAAGCTGGAATACCTGAATCCTAGCTACAAATACATCTATCTCAATTTCCTTATCACTGTCAAAGTCACCAACCTACTCCCAGTTATCCAGGCTCACAAACTTGGTCTCATCCTCAACTCCTCACTAGCACTCATCTCACATAGGCTGTGGCCAAGTCTCATTATTTCTCGTATATAATCTCCTCTTCACTGACACAGCTGCTATTGGGTGGAAACCATCATCACCTCATCCCTGGACTGTTGTAGTAACCTTCTGTTGCTCTCCCTGACTCAAGTCCCTGCCCCACTCCAGTCCATCCTCCGCTTAGCTGTTAACAAGCAGTCTTCCTTAAATGTAAGTCTGACCACTCTCACCCTCTACACCATTCAATAAACTCCAGTGATTTCTCATTACTCCAGATTCAAATATAAAATCCATTGTTTGGCCCTTGAGGACCTGACTCCTTCCTACCTTTCCAATCTTCTTAAATTTTACTCCATTCCATGTACTCTGAAATCCAGTAACAGTGATCTTCTTTGCCCATTGCTACATGTAAATGCCCATCCTACAGTAAATTTACCCTTTAGGAAGCATTATTTGTGAGGTGGTTTCTGTTTGTTTGTTTCTTTGCATTCAGCTAAATTCTGCCTCTCTGAAATTTCCACTCACTACTCTTCATTGTGTCCATTAGGGATAGGACAAATCTGATTAAACTGCTATGATGCTATGAATAAATGTCACTTCAAAGTGATAGTTCCAGGGACATACTCTTCTTCCCAATGTAGTGATTCCGTCCAGTAAAGGTGCAATCACCTTAATTGGAAAGCATAACACAAAAGCTGGTATTCCAGGGATTGGTCCTTCCCTGTACCACACTGTACCATACTCTTCAAAAGTGGTCCACTGGAAGAATGAAAGACTAAAAACCTCTAGTGTAGAGGAGACATTATTCAAATCAATAATGGTAGTATTTACCAAGATCTTAGTTCAACCCAGGTCCTGTGTAGAATAAAAAAGAACTACATTTCATGTTCCTTGCCATGGAATGTTCTCATTTAAAATGAAGCTGGGGGTAAGTGATGTTTAAGGTCTTTATAACACTTATATTCTATATTCTAAGGTCCCTTCTAATTCTAGCAGCATAGGATTATGTGGTCAAAAACTATTTTTAAGGTCTCTTCCAGCTCTATGCTTACATTGTTTACTGGATCCCTTCTTTGTTCATTTCCCAACTGTCCCTCCTTCCCCTCCCTTCCAAAAGAATCATATTTGACAGTCTTGAAGAATTGATTTCCTCTTCAACTGCTTGCTTCTCCACCTCTCCCCATCCTAGGATCTTTTCTACTATCTCCCAATCTTACCTCCCATCATGTTTTTTCATGATATTATAGCAATTTTTGACAAAAGGAAACTTATATATTATCAATATGTGATCCCCTTTTTAAAAATGAAGAAACTGAAGGCCAGAGAGGGAAAGTGACTTGCTTTCCCACAAGAAGGTCAAAATTTAAAAAAAATTTTTTCTCAATCTAAGTGTAATATGCTTTCCATTATACCACGCTGCCTCATTGTACTCTAGTCCATTCCTGCAATGTCCACTTCAGGCTATGGTGAATTATTTAAAACAATGATTATTATATTATAAATAAAATATATATTCTAAATATATATTATATTATGTAAATTATAAAAATGTTATAAATAGATATAAATTATTATTATCACTTTTACATCAGTGAGTATTGACACTCTCCCCATGGAGCCCTGGGCAAGTCCCTTCCCTTCTCTGGGTCATAATTTGGAGAATTTGACTAAGTGGTCCATAAGCTCTCTTCAGACTCTGCTGTGTTCTATGTTCTGGCATCATATTAATAATAACAATAATAGTATTTATATATTGCTTTAAGGTTTGCAAAGCACTTTAAAATATTATCTCACTTTATCCTCACAACAACTATAGGAGGAAAATACTGTTATTATCCCTATTTATTTTTTTTTACAGATGAGGAAATTGAGACAGGCAGAGATTGAGTGACTTGCCCAGGGTCACACAGCTAGCAAGTGTCTGAGACTGAATTTGAACCCAGATCTTTCTGACTCCAAGCTCTAGCACTCTATCCACCACACCACCTAGATGCCTCCTAGTTGTGGAATCTTATGACTACGGAATTCTATGACTCCACTTTGTAACAGAATTGGAACAGAACACAGGACAGGTGCGATCCTTTACCAGAAGCATTGCAAAAGATTTCTATGCAATTATAACTATTTCATAATGTTTGCCATTAGAGTCAGGTTTTTGTTATTTCTTTTCATTTTTAGACTCTTAACTATGAATGACTGGTTTCAGTCCAATGAAACATAGAAATAACATAAATCATCATTTTTGCAATAAAAATGATTATTTATAGAGGCTTCAAAAAGAACTTTAGGATGTCAGTAGGATTACACAGCCCTTTCTATTTGTGTTTGTCCTTCTCGAGAATACTATGCAAAACAAGTTCCCTTCTGCAAACATTCCTTGGACTGTGCTCTGTGTTCCAGCAATGATCCAGACCAAACAGTGGTGCCTCCATATCAACAGTTACCTAAAATGGAGGGAAATGCAGAAATCCTCATTGTAGCTGGTTTGGGTTCTTTGTGGTGAGGGGCATTTCTTCATGGAAATAAATTTGTGTTGTCAATAGAACACAACCCAAAGTTAATGGAAGACTCCAAAGAATGAGCCTCTGCAAACCTTTCAGTCTCTGCTGCCTCTTTTCTATCAGCATGCTAAGTAGTAGAGACAGAAAACAGGAGATAGAATTCACCAACATCACTAAGCAGGGGCCATCATAAAGTTCATTTCTAAAATGTTAATATAGAAAGTCCTTATAGTTAGTTTGTTAAAAGACCTAGATTCAAATCCCAGATCTGTGTGACCCTGAACATGTTATTTTCCTTCATTGCCTCTTAGTTTTTCCATTTGTACTTTGAGAGAAGTAGATTAAATGATGTCTAAAGTTTCTTCCAAACCTAAATTCTATGAACTGATGAGTCCAAGACTTACAGAGACATTGAGAATGATGTAGTAGAAATGGCATGAAACTAGGAAATAGGAGACCTGGATTTTTAAAAGTGACTGAGTCTCTAACCAGCCATGAAATAATCAGAACTGATTTACTGTCTCTGAGCCTGTTTCTTCATCTATCAAATGCAGATAAACAGTCAGTTGAGGACCTACTGTGTGCCAAGCTTGTACTAAGTGCTGTAGATCCAAAGAAAAGCAAAAGACAGTCTCTGCTTTCAATTAAGTTCCTAGTTGAATAAGAGAGACAACATGCCAACAAACAAGTATAAACAAGATACATACTGGATAAATTGGAAATGATCAATGAAAAAGGCACTAGAATAAAAGGGAACTGGGAAAGATTTCCTGTAGAAGGTAGGTACCTTGTGCAAAAAACAGCTAGGAGGCCAGGATACTGAGGGTTGCCTTATTTCACAAGGATGTTTCAAGAACCAAATCTTTTCTTTCTTTCTTTCTTTCTTCCTTTCTTTCCTTCCTTCCTTTCTTTCTTTCTTCTTCTTCTCCTCCTCCTCCTTCTCCTTCTCCTTCTCCTTCTCTTTCTTCTTCTTCTTCATCTTCTTCTTCATCCTCTTCTTCTTCTTCTTCTTCTTCTCCTTCTTCTCTTCCTTCTTTTCCTCCTCCTCCTCCTCCTTCTCCTTCTCCTCCTTCTCCTCCTCCTTCTCCCTTTCCCTCTCCTTCTCCCTCTCTGTCTCCCTCTCCCTCTCTGTCTCCCGCTCCCTTTCTGTCTCCCTCTCCTTCTCCTTCTCCCTGTCCCTCTCCTTCTTCTTCTTCTTCTTCTTCTTCTTCTTCTTCTTCTTCTTCTTCTTCTTCTTCTTCTTCTTCTTCTTCTTTTTCTTCTTCTTCTTCTTCTTCTTCATACATACACATACATATACACACATATATGCACAAGTATGTGTGTCTGTGTGTGTGAGCTCTAGCTCACTGATCTCCCTGTCTCAAAAGTCCATTAATACTTGTTATCTAGATCACTTACTTCCAGAGCTGGAACCAGGGTGAGATCAATCAGAGTTTGATCAAAGGCTCATAAATTTAAAGGGGAACTACTTCCTCACCCAGCCAGGGAACACATGCAATTTCATTATTCACATCAAATATAAAGACAATTCTTCAGTTTCCCTAACCACAGGTCTATTGTGAGTAAGGATTACAGTTGCTTGGCCTTAACTTCTTCTATACTGAATACTTTTAAGGCCATTGCTCCCCCACTTCTCTGAGTAGCACATAAATCAAAAACAATTCATATTTCAGTGCTGATCTCCCATCAAAGTTTTTCAAAGTAAAAGCTTCATCAATCATACCATACAATTTCTCCCATTCATTTATCCATTTCAAGTTATTCCCTTAAAAGTTCTTTTCTAAAGCTTGCAAACCCATTCACCTCGTCAATTACACCTACGCATTTATGAAAATTCTAATTATAAAGATTTTTCACCTTAGCTCTTAGCAAGACCTAGTCAAGGTACAGACTTTTACAGCAAAGTCCATTCCTTCTAACCATCTAAGGAGAAGCAAGAATAGAAGATGGGTGGATATTTCTATTTCCAGAAGAGTTTTAGAAGCTTCAGTATCAGTGGTGTGTTCAAGATGATTCAACAATGATATCATAGCAGCCTAGAAGGCTGTTGAGAGAATCCAACCAGCCTAGAGGAATGAGAAGTCTCTACCCTGTCCTGTCTACCATCTGCTTAATTGTGGTGTTTTTAAAAATTAGGTTAATGATTATATTTGACAAATTAAACCTTATTTCTCATAAGCACCAGTGGCCCACCCTGTCTTTATGTTTCCTGGTGTCCCTTCATGATATGAGGGCTTGGTGAAGACTATACATGAGAGAGGTACCTTCCCTAGTTTAGGACTAAGAGGTCCTGTGAAAACCTCAAACTCCTCCAGACTGGATTATAAATACCAGTTTCTTGAGAACATCAAAAAAATTAGAGCCACCTGTACCAATTGACCTCCCTTGGCTGCCATGGAAGACATGACTATCTGCCACTTTGTAGGGCTCCTAACATCTTTTGAAAGCCTCTGATAGAATATGATAACATGAAGTCCTTGATATAGAACAGTGACAGACAATAGCCACTTAAAAGCTTGATGAATTGAATTTATTCCATTCGCTTTCATTGTCATAACTATTTTATCAGGGAGATCAATAACACCAATGAGTTCTTGGTACGCACAGAGTCTATGAGTGAGCAGGCAGATGTTGGACTTGGAGTCAGGACACTTAGGTTACTACCACCTGGGTTTTAAATGCCAAACAGAGGAGTTTTTATTTGATCCATGAGATAACAGGGAGCCACTGTAGTATTTCAGGTCCGGGAGTGGCGTGGCTAGATTTGCAGTTTAGGGAAATAATTTTGACTGTTGTGTGGAGAGTAAATTGCAGTGGGGAAACACTTAAAGGAGGGAGACCAAGAAAGGACTACTGTCATAGTCTGGGCATGAGGTGATGGGGGCCTGAACCAAGGTGGAAGGAGCAGGGGAGAAGTTATAGGAGTAGAAAAAAGAATATGTATGTGAGAACTTTTATGGAGATAGAAATAAAATTTGGCAACTGTTTGGATATGTGGGGTGAGAGTGAGTTGAGGATGACACCAAAGTTGTAGACCTGGGTGATCTTGAGGGTGCCCTTAATAGCAACATGAAAGCACTGAAGAGGATTGGGTTTAAGGGGAAAAGATAATAAGTTTTGTTTTCTACATGTTGAATTTGAGATGCTTAAGGTACATCCAGTTTAAAATGTCCAATAGGCAGCTAATGATGCAGACCTGCAGCTCAGGAAAGACAATAGGACTGGGTGTATCTGAATAGAGATGATAATTGAATACATGAAAACTGATGATGTCACCAAATAAGAGAGTATAGAGAAAAAAAAGACACAAGGAGCACTAGGGTGTTCCACAGCTAGTAGATGTAACTGGATAATGATTCAGCAAGAGAGAAATGATCAGACCAATAGGATGAGAACCAAAGGTTTGGCAGTTTCATGAAAACACAGAGAGGAGAAAATATTTAGGAGGAGGGGATGATTGGCAGAAAAAGGCCACCAATCTACTTTTCCTTGTCATGTATTACAATGGCAAAAGATTTACTTTGCTCAGATTCTATTTGATCCGTGGACCTTTGACCACATCCAGTGTAACAGAAAAGGAAGCCAAGGACAAGGACAGCTATACACTTAGAATTTACAAATGGGCTTCAAGGCTCTCTCTTGCTAGAGCAGAGGGACCTATCTCCTCTGAGGGACAAGGAGCTGCTAATTCTACCAAGAAAGAAGTAGCAGAACCGCAGAAGCTACCAAGTCAGAGACCATTCATTTGGGTCAGAGGACAAATAGAAGGGGAGTGTTGGTTAAAATACTAAGGCAGCAACTTGTTGACCTAAGAAAACAAGAAAGAACTCCACTGTCTTCCCGAGTCATATGTCTAAAATACAGCAGAGAAACTCTGAAGACTGCTCAAAACCAATGACTTGTCCCCACCTTGGGTAATTCACATGGGCATAAATTGCATTGGCAGCAGGGAACTAAGATGTATTGCCAAAGATTACAATGTCATGGGCAAGAAACAAAAGAACATGAGAAGAAAGGTTGTGTTTTCTTCATTGTTGCTCATTGAAAGCAAAGGATGAAGGAAGTAAGAATTGATTTGGGAAGTGAATAGCTTGTTAAGAAGTGGTATCTGAGAATGAAATTTGGACTTCTAGACACCACGGCTTAAAATATAGAGATGACAGGTTTTTGTTCAGGGATGGCCAAGAATTATGCCTGACAAAGGCTTGTAAAAATTTACTTGCCAGATGTCGTGCTAATCTAAGCAAAGGGGCTATTAAAAAAAAGAATTGTGACAGAGAAGACTTTATATATTTATTTTCAAGTTTAAACAGCATAGAAAGTAAATATAATGAAGGAAGAAGAATAACTATTGAGAAACCCAGACCTTCACAAAAAATAAAATGGAAGAAAAGAGCCAACACTAAAACCCCTGACCTCAAATATCCATGCAAAATGCCCAAAGATTAAGCAGAAAGCAAAAGAAGGCAGGGAGCTTAATGCAAGGGGACAAATTTAACCTGAATAATTGTCATTGCAACATGGTAGAATGAAACTCATGACTGCATGGTCATAAATTATTCAAAAGAAATTGTCGTTCAGACATTTTCCAGTATGTCCAGCCCCCTGTGACTTCTTTTGGGGGTTTTCATGGCAAAAATACTGAAGTGGCTTACCATTTCCTTCACCAGCTCATTTTACAGATGAGGAAACAGGCAAACAGGATTAAGTGATTTGCCCAGGCTCACACAGCTAGTAAGTGCCTACGGTTAGATTTGAACTCAGATCTACCAGACTCCAGGCCAGGCACTCTATCTACTGTGCCACCTATCTGCTCCCATTTAGAAGATGAAATGGAAACCTACAATGAATGGAACCCATTCCTAACCTGTTTAGGGAAAAGGGCATGTTGGACTTGGAATGGAGGAGATAGCATTGTATCTTAAGGTGGAAGTGGGAAAAAGAGTATATATGTGAGAAATTTTGTGGAGATAGACATAAGATGTGGCAACTGTTTGGATGTGTGGGGTAAGTGAGAGTGAACTGAGGATGACACCAAGGTTGTAGATCTGGGTGATCTTGAGGGTGTCCTTAATAGCAATATGAAAGTGGAGGACTGGATTTGGTGGGAAAGATAATGAGTTTGTTTTCTACATGTTGAATTTGAGATGCCTAAGGCACATTCAGTTTAAAATGTCCAATAGGCAGTTGGAGGAAATGCAAGAACCATAAGAAAGAATCATGGAAGCATGGTAGAGAGTATTTGGGTGAAAGTCAATGGAGAGAAAACCAAAAGTGGTCCTGTAATCTAAGCATACTATAGAACACTTGGACAGAAAGAGGAAATAGATGAAGAAATGGAGAACTATTTTACAAGCCTGACTCAAAGGAATAATAAAGCAGGGATGGACAGGAAAGTTCAATTATCCAGGCATCTGCCAAAGCTCTCTTCTTTCTGACAAACACAGAGCAGGTAATAACTTCTTGACTTACCTTTATAATAATTTAAAAGATAGAAAAATCAACAAGAGGAAATTCTATTCTAAATCTGGTTCTCATTAATGGGGGGAGGCCTGTTTGCTAGACTGGGAATTATAGGAACCAGTGAGGATAGAGAAAAGTGATCCGTCTCTTCTAGACATTGTGACAGATAAGGAGAAGAAATCTGGGGATAGTCTGACAGCATACTAGATTTTTGGGGGGCGGGATTTCCAAAAAGTTCAGAGGGAGAATAAATAGAATTTCATGTAATAAACTATTACAGGGGACATCAACCCAGGAGGTATGAGAGATAATGAAATTCTGAAGGCACGAAAGGAAATAATTCCAAAGAGAAGAAAAAGTAGGATTGCCTGAAGAAACTGCTCTAATTGCACAGGGAATTCATCAACCAACTTGGATTTTTTAAAGATGTGTACAGAAGATACAAGCAATACCATATATCAGGAAATGGATATAAGAGCATGTCACAGTCCTATAAAGATATTGTTAGCAAGTGTCAACGTTCAGAATGAGTGAAAGCTGAGGAGGGAAGGGAAGGGAAAAAAATGGGTGGGGAGGGAAATGAGTTTAAAACTATAGCTCCAAAAAACAGGATCTTCCACCCATCTCAACCTTCCTAATGCTGCAACCCTTTAATACTCATATGTGGGCATATCTGCATGTGGGCGGACCCTCCTGGAGATGGATAGAAGAGTGGTGTCTCGGTTCCTAAAAAAATAGGTTTTTCCAATGGTCTTAGACGACCCCTGTGACCCCTGTGAAAGGGTTGTTCAACCCCCAAAGGGGTTGCGACCCACAGGTTGAGAACCGCTGCTCTATAAGGATTTGCACTGGTTCAAAGAGCTGTGGAGGTCTCAATAGGAGTGATTGCTCCTATTTTCAAGATTTTGAATTATTACAACTTACATTGCAGTTTCTTTGTTTACATGATGTTAGCACACTAATAACTAATTCCTTTTCTGTGATTGGTTAAACATTACCCCCTTCATATCTATTGGGGATTTGATAATTAATCCCTGATTTGGGCAAATTATGTTTGTTCTGCCTCAGTCTGCTTACTGAGTACTAACAATAACTTCTCTTGGTGGCATTAAGGCAGCCTGTAAGTGAAAGCATTCTCTAGTTGGTAAACACTGAATCATTTCCCTGCTACTGTGTTTCCCAAACGTGATGACTGCTGGCACTTCAGGTGTGACTGAACTGGGAAGGAAAGGCACTTGGTTCTTATAAATTTAAACTTTGCCCAATAAAACAGCCAATTTGAACTGTTAGTGAATGTTCCCTGCTGACCCATTACTTGACTCAAATGAGAGAGAGACAAATAGACAGGCAGAGATAGAGAAAGAGGGGCTCTCCATTGGCTAGACCCATGTCATCTGACTTAGCAGGGTGGGGAACTGCAGCCTCAAGGTCACATGTGGCCCTCTAGGTCCTCAAGTGCAGCCCTTTGGCTAAATCCAAACTTCACAGAATTCCCTTAATAAAAGGATTTGTTCTATAAAACTTGGACTCAGTCAAAAGATTGCACTCAAGGACCTAGAAAGGTACATGTGGCCTTGAAGCTTCTGGTTCCCCACCCCTGACTTAATCACATTAGTGAAGCAATATAATTCAATAGAAAAAGGGTGAATATGGAGCCAGAGGAACTGGATTAAAATCCTAGATCTGTTATTTCCTACCCAGAGACAAGCCACTTAACTTCTCTGGGACTCAGTTTCCTCATTAATAAGATGAGAAGATTGACTAGATAGTCTCTAAATTTCCTGCTAGCTCTATATCTATGATCTTACTACAGGTCTCATCCAGTCCTAAGGAACATGTCTGTACCTATACCTACATCTATAGTCATATTTCATCTCTGTCCATATCTATATCTTCATAAGAATATACAAAGTTCCAAACAAAGGCTTACCTCTAAGTTCATTGCATCAGATAATTCATTTGATCAATGCTCTACATTTAAAAGATTCAATAATAATTTTAAAATTAGTTTAATTATACCTTTTATTTTCACATCACAATTATTTCTGAAAATACTCACTCTCTACACTAACCCTCCCCTAAACCACTCTCAAGATTGAGCCCTCTTATGTAATAAATAAAAACAATTTGAAAACCACCAGTACAGTGATTTCCACCAGGTAACAGCTCTTGGTGCTTTGTATTTGTTGAAATTTCCAATATGTTTTGGATATCATAGTTTTATCAGTGATACTTGATGCAGATATTTTCCCACTAAGTCTAGTGCTCTGTTCCTTGATTTTTTTCAAAAGAGAGCTTTTTAATTTTGTGATCTTGAAATTATTTTGTTATTTATGAGCTTCATTTATTGATCTCCTCTTCCCTAGTAAGGTATCCCTAGAAAAGATATAGAGAGAGAAGGGAAGAGGGTTCCTAGAGAGAGGACACCCATGGTCAGGAGATATGGAGGAAGCTCCAGCAAAGGAGTCTGAGAAGGAATGGAAAGATGGTACAAAAACAACCGGGAAAGAGTGAAACCTTGAAAACCTAGAAAGATGAGAGTATCAAGGAGAGGATGATCAACAGTATCAATGACTGCAGAGAGGTCACGAAGCTTAAAGACTGAGAAAATACCATCAGATTTGGCAATTAAGAGATCATTATTAACTTTAGAAAGAACAGTTCCTATTGAATGATAAGGTCGGCAGCCATAAAGTAGAATGTTAAGAAAAGAGTGAGAGGAAAGGAATTACAAGTAACCATTGTAGATGATCTTCTTAAAGAATTTATCCACACAAAAAACTGGAAATTTAGGGGATGCCCATCAATTGCAGAATGGCTAAACAAGTGGTGGCATATGAATGCAATGGAATACTATTGTGCTATAAGAAATCGGGAGGAGATGGACTTCATAGTTACCTGGAGCGGCTTATACAAATTGATGCTAAGTGAGAAGAGCAGAACCAGGAAAAATTTGTACACAATCACAGACACATCATATGTGTGACGACCAGCCTTGATAAACTGGACTCTTCTCAGCAATGCACAGCTATAAAACAACTCTACAAGTCTCAGAAAGGAAGGAGATATCTACATTAAGAGTAAGAGACAAAATAGAGATGGAAGCAATCTACATGCTACCGTTCTTTTTCACGTTTGGTTTTCTTTCTTTTCTCCCATTGTTCACTCCATTGGTTACAACCCTTCTATACAACAAGACTATTGTACAATGTGAAAGTATTTGCAGATCCTATACCTGATTGCACGCCACCATGGGGAGCGAAAGAAGAGAGGGGAGAAAATTTGAAACTCAAGGGATTGTGGAAGTGAATCTTGTAAACTAAAAGTAAATAAACAAGTCAATGAAAAAAAAATTTTAAAAAATAAGACACTGCATCCTCAAAAAAAAAATAATTTACTCACAGAAGGTGAGAGAGTTACAGGACAAAATCTTAGCAGGGATGGACAGATCAGTGAGGGGTTTTTTTTTTTGAGAATGAAGGAGGCATGGGCATGTTCATAGGCAATAGCAGAGCAGCCCAAACAGTGAGAAATTGGATGAAACAAGGGGGCATGCTGCTGGAAAGGAAAGGATGGAAGGGAATCATTTGTGCATATAGAGAGTCTTGCCTTGGCAAGGAGAAGGGCCACCTCATTATGTGAGATGGAGGTTGAAGAGATCATGACAGAAGACATTTGGGTGGTATGAGCTGAGGTGAAGAGGGAGCTCTCAGTGAATGGTCTCAATTATTCCAGCAAAATATGAAGCAAAGTTCTCAGTTGAGGGATTAGGGATAGGGATCCATGGTGAGAGTGGGGGAGGGAGGAGTTGAGCAGGAATGAAAAGATTTGGGAGCACTACTGTGGTAAATCTGATAGTGAGTTGATTAGGGAGTTGTAAAGGAGTTCTTGTAGCAACAAGGGCCCAGTAGAGACTATGTAACATAAATTAGTAATGGACCTAGTCAGCACAATTTTCTCCAGCTTTGTTCAGGATTGCTTGAGTAGGACAAAAGCCAGTGGATGGTGGGAGTAAACCAAGGCTGAGCCTTAGCAGGGCAAGGTTGGTAGTATGATAAAGGGTCAAGTGACTTAAGAGAAGAAGACAGTGTAGCATTGAAGTGGTTCACCAAGGGGCCAAGATGGAGAAAGCAGGAGAGTATAACTAGTGTAAGGGTGATTATCTGAGAGGGAACTGAGGGGTCAAATAACTGAAGGTCACAGTGAGGGTGAGGGACATGATTTAGGGTTGCAAGACAAGGAGAGACGTGGAGTGACAAGAGCAGAAGAAGGAGTCGAAAAGTTTTTGAATGTGAAGTGGTCCAGACAGAGGGTCTGACCATCTTTGTGTGTTACTGATGTAAGGTAGAGGAGCAGGTAATGAGAAATGAGTTAATCAGGTGTGTTTCTTTGTATCTTCAGACCTAGTTTCTGTATTAGTATTTGACACCAAGGACAAATTCTACTCCCTCTCAAATTCTTGGATGAGGTGGTCTTGTTCCCTCTGCAATCTTTCCATTGCCTTGTCTCAGTTCTACATGGAGAGGCAAGTTTCCCATCTCAGTTTACCTCTTCCAGATGCTTGCCCTGAGACAGTCTCAAACCTTGGACCAAGTCTTACCTTCTACATTCATCCCTGGATTCTGCCTCTCAACCTCCTCATGGCCCCATATAGGCATTGCTCTTGGTCTTGTCTTTCCCCTGCTTTCATTCACCAACTGGGCTTTCTTACCTGCTGGGGCCTTTATTAGCTACAGGTGAATATTAGCAATCACAGGAACCTCAGGGATCATCATCTTGGTTTCTGTTATTATTTCCTTCTTCCTCTGTTGAACATTGGAGTTCCTAATACTGGCTGCCTGGGTGTCTCTGCCACATCTCTGTCCCCATTCAGAGCTGACTGTGTCATCTCCTGTGACTCTCATAGGATAGTAGAGAGACTCTAAATCCCCTTAATAAAAGGATTTGTTCTGTGAAGTTTGGATTCAGTCTAAGGGCCCCACTTGAGGACTTAGAGGGCCACATGTGGCCTTGAGGCCACAGGTTCCCCACCCCTGGTAGAGACTACACTAGTTTCAGAGCTCTTGGGGAATATCAAGATGTTTTAATGTCTCCAACTTCTTGTGCTGTGAACTACTAACAATTGCCTGACATTTCCTTCAACTTCCCTCTGGCCCCCAACCGAAGGATCCCTAGGCTTCCAGACATCTTATTGTTCAGCACTGGACTAAATGGAGGAGCTTACTAGTGATTCCCTCTGGTTTTATTGATCATTGCTTCATCTGGTACCCTTTTCAAAAACCTTTACTGAGGAGCTTCTTAGAGGAGACAACTTGAATGATACCTTTTACATTCCATCCATCACCAGAAGTACTATACACACTGTTCTTTCAGCTTTCCCTCTCCTGTCACCGTCACCCCTCCACCCCAATCCACCCCCAACACACACACTATGTCCTTTTTGATCCATTACATTTCTTCCATTGTACAGAATTCCGAGTCGGGCTTATACTGAGGAAATTGGGTCTCTTTTCTCAAAAATACTTGGCAAACAACCCCATGGTTTCCCTGAAAACTGGCCTTGAGGAAGAGAGGTAACTTTTTTTAATAAGCTGCTAATAAATGCTTAGCACCTCCTTTAGAGATGCATAACTCTCCTCCGGAACCCTAGAGTCCAAAGACAGAAGCACCTATCTGTGAGGTGTCAGTACTATCAGTACTCTTTAGAAACCGACTTCTGGGAAGATGGCCAGATTAATACTCAGAGGGTGAGTGAGAGAATCAGGTCCCTGTGAAGACTGCCTGCTTAGTTAGAATGAACCGACTCCACAAAAACACGTTTGCTCAGTGCTTGCAGTAGGATGTATTGTTTTATATTAAGCAAAAGTAATTTAATTTTCCCAAACTTACTATTTTTCACTATTTCCAATATCCCACTCCACCTCTCCAAGTTTCAGAGGTGGTTCCAGGTGTCACAGATTATTCAATTTTTTTTTTTAAGTACCTACTATGGACAAGATCTTGTGCTGTGTGCTGAAGGGACAATGAAATGAAGAAGATGTAGTTAGTCTCTACCTCAAAAATAGCTTTTTTATTGGCAGCTTCTTAATTTAATAGAATTAGTGGTAACTGTGGTATAAGGAAATATTTTGGAGTTAAAGGCCTGGGGTTCGAGCTCTTACATTGCCACTTACTAGATTTGTCTTCTTCAGTCACAAACTCAGATTCTCCTCTGTTAGATGGGTAACATAATACCTGTTTAATCTACCTAATCTAGTGGTTGTTATGAAAATCAAACTAGACAATTTTTGCAAAATCCTTTGCAAAGTATAAAGTAAGCTATTATACTATCTTCCACACATGCTTTTTCTTCTATCTTTAAGGAAACTTTAGTGATTAAATTAAATTAATTAAAGCCTCCACTTCCTCATCCACCAAATGGGTAGTTTTCAGTAGAATTTCCCTCTGAATCATGTAGAAATGAAGAAAATTACCGAAATGCAGTGTTGCTGTTTCCCGCATGATTTACCGTGTTGCTGAGAAAGAGTGCACCAAGGTTTAAAAGAAATTGATTGATTCATAGAAATTGATTGATTCATAGAAAAGCAATCTTTTGCCATTATTTTGCATTTGCACATTGCTCTTTATTCATGGCAAGCTGCACAATGGGTCTGCCCCTTCCCCAGGAGGTAGGTGTGGGGAGGTGGCTGCCCTTGCATTCTACAGCAGAGGCTTAAGAGGCAGAAGCGGTTTTTCCTTCTGCTTCTTTGGGGTTGACCACTTTGCCAAGCAAAAGGATGCTTTGGTTAGGTTGAGCAAGGATCATCATCAGAAAAGGCCTATTGAATTCCATCATGTTGTGTCGAGCAGTTGACATCTTGACCTTGCTGTGACTCTTAGGGTTCACAGTTTGCGGGCCTGACTCATCCATCTCAAATCCAATCTGGTGGATAACCTGCAAGGAAGAACAGGCATATAATGACACTGTGGAAGAGGAAACAACCTTTTGACAAAGGAAGTCATGTCCTTTTGAAGAGAAAAAGTCAGGAGATGGCGGAACTCTCATCAAAGGATAGTTAGGATCAAGAATGTATTTTATTTCATTAGACATAGAGAAATCAAGGAACCTAATTCTGAAGTCCAGGTATGTACTTTGCCAGCCACATGACTTTGGACAAGCCTCAGTTTCCACACCTGTAAAATGGAGATAGTAGAAGCTACCTCATCTTACTAGGATGGTTATTGAGAAGACTAATGGAGATGACAAATCTTGATAAAATAGTGAGTTCTTATTAGTAGTTTTGAAAAGAAAGAAAAGCCCTACTGTTTCACCCAATTTTGCTAGTTACACTTGTTCATGGAACTAATAGATATTTAGCCTATGCCTTGTAATCCTTTCATTCTCTCATTCTGGCTTCCAACATCATCACTTGACTGAAACTATTTTCTCCAAGTTGACCAGTGACCTTTTAATTGTCAAATTCCATGAGTTCTTCTCAGTTTTCTTCTTTGTCCTCTCTGCAGCATTTGACACAATTGATCCACCTTTTAGAAACTTTCTGCTCTCTGGGCTCTTATGACACTTCTTTACTTTCCTACCTATCTGGCAGCTTCCAAGTCTCCTTTCTGGGAGCATCACCCATGTTCTGCCCTCTGTGTAGAGGGATTTCTTAGTCCCCTTCTCTACTCTTTCTAACTCTTGATAACATCAAAATCCATGAGTTCAACTGCTATCTCTCTACAAATGATTCCCACATCTATTATTCAGTCACTTTTCAGTTGTATCTGACTCTTCATGATCCCATTTGGGGTTTTCTTATCAAAGATACTGAAATGGTTTGACATTTTCTTCTCCAGCTCATTTTACAGATAAGGGAACTGAGGCAAACATGACTTGCCCAGGGTCACACAGCTACTAAGTGTCTGAGGCCAGATCTGAATTCAGGACAGGACTGACTCTAGGCTAGCATTCTAGCTGTTCCTTCCTATATCTATATATCTATATTTATTATATCTCCTAAGTTCCAGTCCCACATCATCAACTATCTATTAGATCTTTCTAAATGGATGCCCCATCAATAGTATGAGATAGTGGAAAAGAGCACTGAAGCCTTGAATTAGAGAGCCTGAGTTCAAATCTCAGCCTTTTCAACTCTGAGGTTCTCTGATTCTTCATACAAAATAATAGGCATTAAAGCAAGGTCTTTGAATATGGAGATAAGGGAAGAAGTTAAATCTTTCTAGTGTATTATAATAGAAAAACAAATCATCACTAAGGAGACCTGAACCTAGCTCCAGTTTTGCTACCAATTCAATGTGTGACACTGTGAATTATGGTATATGAATGTACTAGTCACATAATATATGGGAAATAAGGAAATAGATTATTTCAAAGAGACATGGCAAGACTTATGCAAACTGGAATAAAGTGAGAAGAAACAGGAAAAAATTATACAATGACATCAATATTATAAAAATGAACAGTTTTCAAGGATTACATAAATTGATAGAGAATGAAATGGACCAAACCAGAAGAACAATTTATATAATAACAAAAATGTAAAGACAAACAAGTCTGAAAGCTATAAGAACTTTGATAATGACCATCCATAATTCCAGAAGACCAGTGACGAAACATTCTGTCCACCTCTTGACAGAGAGGCAATGGAGGTGCTGAAATATAAGCATGCATGTATGTGTGTATGTATATGTGTGTATGTATGCATGTATGACATAATGTATTATATGCACATATACATATATGAATACGTATGTATGCATGTGTGTATGTCTACAGTATGTGTGTGTATGTATACATATGCATGTATATGTGTGAATCAATTAAATGAATGGCCAAATCAATTTTATCTTTCCCCCCATGTCATTGTCTCTTCCTAATTGTCCTATACCCATTGAAAAATACATCCTGATAACCACTGAGATTCTCTCTATATATAATGTATGTACACATAGATAAATACACACATGTATATATTCACATATATGTGTGTATGTGTATATCCACACACAACCAATGAGGACATTTGTTTGGCTTAACTATGCACATTTCTTATAAGGACTTTCTTTTTCTTTTTTTTTAAATGAGATCAGGAGTGGAAGGTGGAGAAAACTGATTTTTGTTCATTAAAAAAGGTTATTTTCCCTTCTCTGGATCTCAGTTTCATTTAATATAATCAATAATTTTACAATAAGGGAAATCGAAGCCCAGTGTAACGATACTAGGATTTGAAGATCTTCCACGGCCCCTTGAGCTTGCTGACGTAGCAGGAAGGGGTGGAGCAAGAGAACGCCGGAACCAAGCTAGTCTC
>CM053585.1:303941875-303974466 GCA_028646515.1 Pseudochirops corinnae | reverse complement strand
TGGGTTGGCTTTGACTTTCTGGTTTTGGGACTCAGTCTTCTGGTATTTAAATGAATGCACTATCTATATTTCTTATGTAGAGAGCCTGTTCCATTTTGTGATTAATAACTATATCAGCATATTTATAGTTACTGTAGGCATTGTGAATACTGCATTGCTGATACACCCAGAGAGGGAAATTTCTTGCTTGAAATTACACAAAAAGTTGCAAAATCAGGATTTAAACTAGGTCTTCTGGCTTGAGATTTAGTGCTCTTTTGACTATATACGACATTGTCTCACTCGAGGACCTAGAGAACAACTTAGCATTATTATCTATACTTAGAGATTGAGGAGCAATTGGTATTTCAGCGATACATAGGTGGCCATAGCTTTCATTGTGAAGCTTACCTGCATGTGCTTTTACAACAAAATAAAAGTGACTACAGAGTTCTTGAAAGGACAGGACCAAAGTATAGAAAATGTTTGATTGGCTCAAGTGATCAGGAAATAATATAAGGAAAGCTGGAACAGGACAGTTTTAAAAATTACACCCTTCGTGCGCTACCATCCACCAGCAGCTTTGAGCCTTTGCTATGACAGAAGCAACTTGACATCACAACAGAAACACGTAGTAGCAAGTAGAATTTTCTGGCATTCTAGTCATCAAATACATGCATTCCATACAAATTCAGAATCAGATGGAAGAATCTTCAAAAGTCGCTTAATTCAACACATACCTAGACAGCAATCCTCTCTACAAAATAACAAATAGCTTTCTAGCCACTGTTCAAAGACTTCTAGTGATGGTGCACTTAATATCCATTGAACTTTGAAGTAGCTCTAATTTTTATCTAGATGGTGCTGTAAGAGAGTTGGACTTGGCATAAGGAAGACTTAAGTTCAAATGTGACCACAGATACTAGTTGTGTGACCCTGGGCAAGTCACTTAAATTCTTTCTGCCTCAGTTTTCTCATCTGTAAAATAGGGATAATAATCACTCCTACCTCACAAGGTTGTTGTTGGGATCCAATGAGATAACATACATAATGCTTCACAAACCTGAAAGCTCTATACAAATGTCAATTGTTATTATTGTTATTACTATTATTATTACTTCTACTTCTTGTCACTTCCATGCATCATTTCCAATTCTTCCCTTCGCAACCATGCAGAATAAGTCTGTTATTTATTCTGCTTTCTAGCCCTTCAAGTACTTGAGTATTTCTCTTCTCTTCTTCAAGCTAAATATTTTCTTCCAATTTATATGATAATGGTCTTCAATGCCCTCCCCATTCTGTTTGCTGTCTCCTGGATTTTTTTTTTTTCAGTTTCTCATTGTCCAATGGCTAAAATACAACACCCAGAAATGAGCAAAATCCTTCAGATATGGTCTCCCAGGACAGAACGCAGCAGGATGGTCACAGCTTCTTTTCTATATGCCAATGGAGGTGCTGAAATATATGCATGAATGTATGTGTGTATGTTGTAACCTCAGGTAATTTTGGCTTCTTTTGGCTGTCGTGTTGTACTATTGACTCACATTAAGATCAAATTCCGCTAAAATTCCTAAGTCTTTTCCACATTCACAATAGTTCTCTGACACTTAACTTTACATTTACTCCTATTAAATGTCATTGTGTTATATAGGTCCATTGCTCTAGCCTTCTAAGAACCTTTTGCATTATAACTGTCATCCAACATGCCAATTACCCCTCCCAGCTTTATGTAATAATATTCAGAATCTGTGCCTTGATCCAAGGTATCTGGCTTCCCTTTCAAGGAAGCCTATAATCGTGTTAGAATTTTTTTTCCATCATTATTTTTATAGATCACAAATTTGTCCTCATCATTACCTTCTCGACATTGTACCTGACATGATTACTTAGGAAACTATGCCACAATTATGGAAATCCCAACAATTACAGACATACTTGATTAATCAGAGGGGTCAGATGATTAGGCTTGTTGCTTAGATCAATGATGCCAGACAGATCAGACTCTTTAGAGAAGATGTTCGTAATCTTCAAGAATGGAAGTATCTTGTGCAACTCATATTTGCCAGAAAGGGACAACTTTGGAAGATGTAATTCCATACCTCTGGAAATAGAGAAATCATACATATAGTCAAGCATACAATTGAAAATCAGAAGAGCCTTGGTAGTCTTCTTATTCAACCTTGTCATTCTGCAGGTACAAACACTGAGGTCCAGAGGGATTAAATAATGTTCTTGGCATAAGGTAACCATTTGTTTATGAATGAGGTCATATTCTGGCCTGCCTTTTTTCCACTCAGAAAGCATTTATAAATCCACCTACACAGGGCCTTAACAACTATCTGCTCACCAAAATTTCCCCTTTAAACTATATTCCATGAATGATGTTTTCCAAGACTCTTCTGTTTTGACTTAGCTCTACCTGTGAACTCTACTTTTCATTGTTTCACCATTGGACACTCCTATTATTTTCAAAGTAATTTTTCCTAAAGAGGGCAGCCCCTTCTATATGTTCCAAATGCTCTATTTCATGATCTTTACTTCAAGACCCACAAAACACGAGAACTAGAGGGGTCTTTGGAACATAAAATGTTGGAACTGAAAGTAGGTCAAGTCAAGAGGCATTTACTAAGTGCTTACTGTGTGCCAGTCATTGTGCTAAGTGCTAGTAACACAAAGAAAGGCAAAAGACAGTCCCTGCTCTCCAGGAGCTCATGTCTAAAGTAAAGAGACAGCATCCAAATAACTGTAAAAATTTTACAGACATAGGTTCCCTAATGTAATCATATATTGATTTTAATTTATTTAATATTAATATAATTATAATAGATATAATAAAATACATACATACATATATGTAGTCAATTGGAGAAACTTTCAGAAGGTAGGCACTAAGATTAAGGAGGACTGGGAAAGGCTTCTTTTAAAAAGTGGAACATTAGCTGAGACTTGAAGGAAACCAAGGAAGTCAGAAGACTATGACATGGAAGGAGAGATGACAAAACAAAGGAGACAGTCAGTGAAAATGGTCAGAGTTGGGACATGGGTTGTCATGTTCAAGGAACAATAAGGAGGCCAGTGTCACTGAATCACAGAGTAATTGGAGTTGGGAGTATGGAAATATGGTGTAAGAAGACTAGAAAACTACAAAGGAGCCAAGTTACGAAAGGCTTTAAGAGCCAAATCAAGTATTTTATATTTGATTCTGGAAGCAATAGGGAGCCACTGGAGTCGATGGAATGGAGGGGGCGGGAGGTGGGGCAGGAGAGAGACAGGGTCAGACTTGTGCTTTAGGAAGATAAATTTGACAGCTGCTTAGAGGATGAGCTGGAGCAGGGAGAGATTTAAGGGAGGGAGACCAACCATGACCCTATTGTAATTGCCAAGGTATATGGAGAAAAGGGAGTCGCTTGGACCTCTGGGCAGCACTTCTTACTAAATAGGTATAAAGCCACATTCAAGAGTCCCCAGCAACTGAGCCCCAGGCACAGAAAACAGAGATATAACACAGACTTCTACAGCATTTTGCCTCAAGAGCAATCAGAAAGAAGAAAAAACGATCTCAGAAAAAGAATCTGAGGGGGAAAATGGGAGAGTTAACATTTCTCAGGTGGTTTGAAAATGAAAGAATGTGGCATTGAGAGGAAGGTTAAGGAGGACCACTGAACTCATGGGGCTATGTAATAATGTAAGGCTTTTGTAGCAGAGTTGGAACTGGAATCTCTGAGGCGAATGTCATATATTCTCTAACAAGGAATGATGAGGATACATAAATACCATGAAGGAAAAGGCCATCCAGTAAGTAGAAAAAGAAGCTCACTACAGGAGTAGGCCAGTTATATGTGAACCTGATATGAACAAGGGAGGGAAATACAATCTTCCTGTCATATGACTCAGCCCCTTGGGACTTACCAAACTTCAAATGATTCACTGGGCTCTGATGATATTATCAGGAATAATGTAGAAATTACTGGTAAGGATTATAATGTTCTGGGCAAGAAACAGAAGACTTTTTGAAAACAGGTAGTGTTTTCATCCCAGCTGCTTCCTTGAGAAAGGCGGGTTGGATTTGAACATCTGGTTAAGAAGATGATGTATAAGAGGGAGATTTGGGTTTTGGAACTGTGGCTTAAGATACAAAAGACTAGGCATGTGGACAGCAAAAAAGTATATCTATTAAGGGTCAGAAAACTATATTTCCCTGGAAACTTGTAAGTCTGATTAATATGGATTTAAATTGAAAACAAAGAGGGGAGGATAAGCTTTCTGGGGCACACATCAGATACCACGGTCTACATGGAAAGAAGATACTCAGTGGAGAAGATGAATAATTCACAGGAAACAATGTCCATCAATAGAGTTGGCAATAAAGGCCCTAGCTCCAGATATCTATTTTTTAAAAATCACGAAGTACATTAAAAGCACAAGGAAACTATTGGTTTTAATTTAAGGGGAATAATTAAAACTTATGTATCTCCCTGACACTTGAAAGCATGGGACTCATGTTGAGAACAGTTAGGAAAGCACATATTATTCAAACAAAACAAGATAAAAAACAAATAGGTGGGTTGAATAGAAATGCTACCTTCTCCTACCCACCTTCCAAAAAATATTAAGTAGTTGATGTAGCAAAGTATTGTGCTGGAACATTGGGATAGAGTCCCTATTCTCAAGGAATTTATAATCTTGCAGGGAGATAAGGCAAAACAACAAAGAGTTATAATGTGTGATGATTCCTAATATGGGTATTTGAAAGTCACACAATGAAGTATTTTGTGGGGATAGATCTAGAAGGTCAACACAAAGCAGTGACATTTGAGAAGACATTCTGTAAAAAAAGGTAATAGAATTGGGTTTTACAGGATCAGTAAGTGTTCGATAGTTGAATAAGGAGGGAGAATATTTTGGGCATAGGGATTAACCAAAGCAAACCCACAAGGCATGAGTATGTAATGTTTCTTTGGGAGTGGAGAGAGATATAGAGTTATCTAGTTTGGATGTATTATATATGTAGGGTGTGTAGAGTAGAGTGATATGAGAATATATTGGGAAGGTAGGGTGGTACCATTTTATATGAAGCTAGTAATGTTTGTCAGAGAAGTTTGTTTTACTTTATAGGCAACAGAGAAGCAATGAAGATTTTTAAAGAAATGACATGATCAGATCTCTTCTTGAGAAAGAATATTCAGAGAGTAGTATGAAGGATAGATTAGAAAGGGGAGAGAATAGAAGCGAAAAGATCTGGAAAATGACTACTATAGTAGTCTAAGTAGACAGTAATGAGGGTCTATACCCAAGGTATTGAAATAAGAATAGAAAGGAGGAAATGGATCTAAAAGCTTTGGCAGAACTGGATCCAATAGAGCTTGATAATTCATTGCATTGAATTGATGAGGAAAAGGAATAAGTCAAAGATAAAGACAGTTACAATGTCAGAAATATGAAAAACAGTGACATGGTGACACAGATGGAAGTAGTAGAAACAGAACCAGGAGTGGGGAGGGGGGAAATAATGAGTTCAGTTTGGGTCACGTTGAGTTGAAGGTGAGGGTGGTATATCCAGATAGAAATGTTCGAAAGGCAGTTGAAGTTTGAGGTCTAGAGCTCAGAAGAGAGGTCATGATGGAGATAAGATTTTAGTAGCCATGGTAGCCATGGAAATTAAGGACACAACAGGGGCTTGAAAATTAACTGGAATCCTGGACTTTATGTAGTTCAGAGGTACAAGTTTCACTCTCAACCCTGAAAGCAATGCCAACTACTGAAATCTCTGAATGGGAAGCTGAATTTCAGTTATGCTTAAGAGGTTTTAAAGGGACCCACACAGTAGAGTGGAATACAAAGGGAGGGACAGGGACTGCGTGGGGCAAGCAAGAGCCACATTAGGGGAGATAATGCTGCCAGCCCTATGCAAGACCTCATAAGTTGAACTGGAAAGAATACACAGCAAAGATGTGACAAGTGAAAGAAGAAATGGAAAGAAGAGTTGAGCCATGACTTAGAAGGAAATTATGAAAGTGGGTCTATAAGCAAGCAGGGGTTTTGAGCTCCTTCTTAGAATGGAGAGCTCATACTGTGAAGCTACCAGTTGTATTCATCTTCTTCAAGGGCTAAAGGTCCCTGAAAGGACCAAAAGTCCTACTTCTTCTCCAGCATCCTTTTCTCAAACCTGTCTAGTTACAGGATCAACAATATATCTTGTTAACTTTTTTTCTCACTTAAGTATTTCCTATTCCTTTATTTTGACTCAAATTTTGACTCAAAACTCAAACAGGCGTTAACTGAAAGGACACACAATTTAAATTAGGTCAGAGAGTAAAATATCTGTCTAAAAGTTAGAAATTTTCTCAACTAAGGGCTGCGAGTCATTGTGATTGGGTTAATAACTTTCTGTCTGTTATAAAATACATAAAATAGCAGAGAGAGGGACCATATTGGCCCAAAGTCAATTACATTGCCTTTCAGCTAAAACGAGTTAATTTTCAAAATGGTATGACCAATTAAGTCTCCAGACGTGAGAGTACCATGGAGGAGAAGGTCCTCACTGAATAAAAGATCATACAGGAAACCACCCCCTAAGGAGGAGATAGGTAGAGCCTAGGAACAATTTAGCTCCAATCTTTTTTGAAAGGAAGAGGGAATAAAGTGGATTCAGTACTGGTAAGCTAACTCCACCCTCCACAGAGACACCCTTTGGTAATCTTATCTGGGACAATTTTTTTTTCTTTTCTTTTTTTTCCTTGTTCTTCTGCTCAGTTTTGTTCAAGTAGAACTTCTTGAACTATTGCTCATGTATTTATTTTAACAGTATAATAAGAATCTCAATTTTGGCCTAGGCCTAAGAGAACAGCAAGTACTTTTTAATTATCATTTACATAGCTGTTGTCTTCATGTTGTCCTGCTGATAATTTGGTGATAACTATGGTGGTGAAGTTATTACTGATTCTAATTTGCGTTGTTGAAATTGATCCACTTATTTGATCAATGAGATTATTGCTCTTTGGCTATTGGGTTAATATTATGAATGAACATATGAGTGTGGTATTTGAAAAATGTTGTCAATTCATGAAAGTTTATATTCATAAGGGATTACTGATATATGCAATAGATCCTACATGTACAGAAAAGGCTATTAGAGAACTCTTGAAGATCAGAATGACAGGTAGGAGACTAGAAAAATATATATGAGAGTAAAAGCATCCCATTCAGGATATACTCTTTGAATTAGCAGACTCATTCAAGCATTCAAAAATGTCTGAACAAAATCTAGGTAATGAGAACTACCTGGAAATTGCCTCACAATCCTCCATCTGAAAGGGAGGAATTATGCAATGAATTTGTGGCATTAATGAATGGAAAGGATGATTCAACAGAAAAACAAAACAAGATTTATATCTGAAAATACATTTGGAGTTTTACTTATATATAATACCAAGGAAAGACTTTTCCTAGCAAAATGCTGCATAAGTGATGCTTTGTTCACAACCTCTAGGCCAAAGATGTTTCTTCTATCCATACTCACGTATGGAAGGCATGTTTGACCAACTCAGATAGCAGTAAGGCTTTAGGTAGAAAGCCCCAAATTATTCCACTACAGTAAGCAGAGGTACTCCACAAGTAAAATGGAGACTAAGTTACCTGTACAGCACTGAGAAGCCTCCTTTGGAAGCAGAATGCAAACTAAATCCTATTTACAGACACATGTATCAAAATTGGCCAATACTGATCCAAAAAGCCTTTTATCTTGCATATAGATGTAATCTTCATGTTACTGGGAGCAGACTTGAGCCAGGTGAGGGATGGACACATGAAATCAATCACATTTTTCCAGCGGAGGCCTTAGCAACAGTATAGAACATTATCTTGTTCACAAACTGGAGTTCCTAATTCTGAAGTGACAGGTCATTGAGAAATCTAGACTCTGTGTTTGGAGAAATTTATACATGTTTGCTAATAATAGTCCACTGATTTACATTCTCTCCAGCACCAAGTTGGATGGTATTTTCTAGGGATGGATGGTAGGACTAGCTAACTGCAAATTCAGCTTATACTACTTGCTAAAGAAGATGAATATGGATGCAGGTACACTATCCAGAAAACCAAATAATACTGACACTATGGTGGTATTTTAAGGAGTAAAACCTATCAGTTTTTCAATAAAATTACCAAGAGAATGTATATCAAGAGAAGAAGAGAGAAGCAAGTATAAACACTTAGATAGCTTCCACATTAAGAGAGAGAAACAGGATGGATGGTGTGGTCACTCTGAACCCAGAGGAGGAAGAAGTATCCCATAGAAAAGGATGCTCCAAAATGTCAAAAGCCGCAGAGAAGACAAGGAGCACAAACCCTGAAAGAAAGGTCATTGTTTTTGGTTTATTAAGGAGGTCATTGGTGATGAAAATGCAGTTTTAGTGGGAAACTGGATCTAAGATTGCAAAGACCAAAAAAGAAAGTGGTAATGAGGAATTGCAAGTATCATATAGTATTAAGGAGGGACTTCTGCTGGAGTTCTCCCTCTCTCCACTTCAAGCAGAATAGCTAAAAAAAATTTTCACTTGTCTAGATAATAATGTCATTATTCAAAAGGTAAACAATGAGAAGAATTTCTCATCAGTAAGGAAAGATGAATATCAGACTGGAAAGAAGAGAGATTTGCAAGCCAAGTGAAGTCTGGACCAATCATCATTCTAGTTCACTTACTTTTGTAACTTATTTCTCAGTAAAGATTTCCTAGATTAGTTCTTCTCCCCCACTTGTACTGCCTTAGCTCCCTCCAATTTCTTTTTACCACGTTTATGTCTTTCACTTCACTAAGTCTTTTGTACTCTTGTGGACCTAACTCTGTATAGATTCTCATGGCTTTAGATAGGGTTGAGTTTTTTCACTATCCAGGAAGGCAGAAGACCTAAAACTTTTTTTTTTTTGTCCATTGGTCAAAAGAAAGAAATAACAATCAGCAAGTTATTAAGTTTCAGCTTTCTTTCACATTCATTATTTGCTCTTTTATGTTTGGATGAATTAAATTCCGTCTATCTTAGGATCAGCATCTATTAGCAAGATAAGAAGACTGAAATATTCTAATTTTAAGACAAATGAAATACTTTTTAAAATTGTTTTGTGCATTTTCATTTGCAGGTGGATAGTTGTGAATTCCTTGAGAGCAGGAACAGTTTTTTGTTATCTGTTGTCTTTGCATTCCCAGCTCTTAACATGGCTCCTGTGCATAGTAGGCACTTAGTAAACCTTTGATGATAAACTGATAGAAAATATGATAATAATATTAACTAACATTTATTTAAAACTTTTATTAGCTTTTATCTCCTTTACTCAACACAACTCCCTTTGGAAAAACAGCTTGTAGTAGTAGATAATCTAACTGAAATATAAGTGTTTGCTAATAATAGTCCACTGATTTACATCCTCACCAGCACAGAGTTGGATGGTATTTTCTAGAGATGGATGATAGGACTAGCTAACTACAAATTCAGCTTATTTTACTTGCTGAAGAAGATTAATATGGATGCAAGTACACTATCCAGAAAACCAAATAATACTGAAACTATGGTGGTACTTTAAGGAGTAAAACCTGTCAGAACACTGAAAATCCTGGTTTCAAATTCTGCCTCTGACACTACCTGTGTGGGGAAGGACAACTCATTTAGCCCCTCTGGGTCCCTATTTCTTCATCCATTGAATGTCGGCATAAAATCTACATTCACTACCTTAGCAATTATTGTGAGATTCATGAGATAACATATGCAAAATGTTTGGCAAACTTTAAAGTGCTATATAAATGTCAAGTATTATTATTATTATTATTACTATTATTATTATTATTAGAGATAGATGTGAATTTTTCTCCTCATTTTGCAAATTTTACACTTGAGGATGTGGACTGAGAGATGTAAAGGGACTTGCCCATGGTGGCAAAAATGGTGTTGGGCCAGGTTTACTGATACATTATTAATAAAAACTACAATGATGACAATATCAGCAATACTTTACATATATTGTAGAAATTTTGGTCTACACTCCTCCTTTGCTCTTGCTGCTACCCCATCTTATCTCTCTGAGTTTTAGAATGCTCTTAATGAGACATAAAACATGAAGGTATTTTGGAAGTTCTAATTTTTTTTTCAAAAAATGTGGTAAAAATCAACATAATTATTTCATCTAAGTCTGGTTCATTGTGAAAATGCACAAGCTTTGGCAAATCCTTTTCCTCTTCTTGCAGGGGAAATATCAGATCCAAAACCAAAGTTTGAGACTAAATGATCTCTAGGCCCTCACCCACCTGTAATATCCTATGATTCAATGTTCTGACATTCTATGGTCTAAAGTCTCCAACAGATTCAATATTCTATGATTTGTGGCCTAGTATTTCACATTTTAAGTTCTTTTCTAACTGTAACATTCTATGTCCTAAAGTTCCTCCCAATCCATTCAGGACTTTACGACTGAACCTCTATGTGACAGATCTCAGCATAGGAATAAAGACTCAATGAGCCAAGTATGAATTGAATTTTGCAGTTGCTGATCTGAAAATGATCTGAATAGTACCTTTTCTTGAGTCCCTTGAGCCACCGTTTCATAACTTTTTGAGTTAGGGCAGCCTCCACACGTTTCATCTGCCCTTGGTCAGGAAGAACAAACAAGGCTGTCTCATTGGATGCATAAGCAATTTGTAGCACACCACAGGAGAGGCTCCTATCCCGGAAGTAATAGTGGATGTCTTCATGGATCATCATGGGGACCTTCACCACTGTTTCTTCTGACACAATGAAGTTTTCCTCTCTAGTCCTTTTAGAATCAAAGCTTTTCTCCCATGAAGCTAAAGATCAAACAACAAAAAAGTAAAAGGAAGACCTTTGACCAAGATTCAAAAAAATTTTCTTCTATGGAAAAGAAAGTCTGAGTCGGAACAGTTTTACATTAATTTCATTTTTTTGAGCAGCATTTTCCCAAAGAGCTTAATAGATTAAGGCTGTGTCATACAAAGTCTTTCCTAAAATGTGCCACACAGCACTGAACACAGTACTTCCAATGTAACCTGACCAGAGTACTGAGCTTTGCAGGCCTGCTTCCTGCCCTTTTTCTGGATGTAATCACTCTCCTAAAGTGGTCCAGGATAGCACTGACTTTTCTTTACTGTTGTGTTTCACTGCTGACTCATTTTGAGTTTACAAACCACATAGCCAGTTTCTTTTCTATAGGAACTCTTGTGTAAACTTATCAGCCCTTCTCTGTATTGGTAAAACGAGTCTATTTTTATAGGCGTTATACTTTGAGTATAGAACTTTATATTAATCCCTATTAAATGAAATATTATTCCTCTCAGTCCATTGTTCAACCTTCTGAGGTCTTTTTGAATCCTAAGTCTGCCATTCAATGTGCTATCTATAATAGCCATGCTTCATGTTATCTGCTATATTGACATGAATGAGAAATAATTGCAAGGGGCAATTGTTCCAAGAGGGTATCCCTGAGGCATTCCATTAGGGAAGTTCCTACTTTGGGACCAATTAATGATGCATTTTGTGACTCTGATTCCAAATCTACTTAATTGTATCACTATCTAATCCTTATCTCTCTACTTATCCATAAACAAAGCATGAAAGAATTCAACTTTTTTTCCTGAGGTAAGTTTTACAAAGCACCTTTTCTAGGACAACCCAGTCATTCATTCTCCTTTAATAGATGAAGAGACTGAGGTTTATAGAAGTAAAGTAAGTTGCCAGTGGTCACACAGCTTAGGGAGCTAATAAATGTCTGAGAACGGATTCTAACTTGGGTTTTTTGAAATAAACTCCACTGTTCTTTCCACTGTAAGATGCTAAAATAAATGGAAGGATACTGTGTAAAATAGGCAAATTTCTTTTTTTTAATGTGGATCTGAACCTATTAAAAATATATTCTTATGCATATGGATTTGAAGGAATCCAAATTTCCTTTTTTAAATTTCTTTAGCAATCTTAAGATTAATACCCTATCCTTTCCCTATAGCTACCCAATCACCCACCCAGACCCAAAGCTCTTACCTTTAAAGAAGATGTAATTCACTAGAATCATCACAGTGCTAGAATCAACTTCTTTGACCAAACCCCCAATTTTCTTTTGGGTTTGCTCCGATATGTAGTCATTAATACGCTTCTGAGCCCTGACAGGATATTGGAAGTCAATGGAGAGAGCTTCTGACATGTACATGGTCTTCACACTTTGGGAGAACTCTTCCAGCAGCCTGAACCTCTCCTCAACAAACAATGCACTCCCCATGCTTAGTTGGAGCTCAGGATTGGGTACATTGAGGTTAAGAATCAGATTCTGGAAGAACTTGTGGATTGCATCCTCCTGAATTTCCTTGAGATTGAAACCCAGACCCACAAGGATCTGAGTGCGGGTAGTAGAGTGCACCCCAAGGGTGAGCAGGGACAGGATCATGGAGACGCTCAGTGGGGAAAAGAAAACATTCAAGTCAGAGGCTTGAGAGATCAACTGCTTATACAGAGTGAATGCAAAGTCAGTGTTTTTTTCTATTATCTTACAGTTGAGTGCGGCGTCTTTGGCACTGTGACTACCTCGGAAAGAAAAATCAGAGCCACTTTTCCCTATTCGATGTGGAGAGACATGACAGCCCTCAGCAGCCTGGAGGCTGATGAGTAACAGAGAGAGGAAAAACTTGAATTTCATAGCTTCTTGTTCTTATTCTGTAAAGAACAGGGACCAGAAAAGTAGAATAACCTGAGAGAGAAAGTAGATGAGACGTCATGCTTGGAATACCTTTCCCTACCCAACCTTTACATATGGAGCTTCTTTCCCCTCCTTTAAAGTCCCCCTGACACTTCATCCAAAAAGCCTTCCTTAATCTCAACCCTTACTAATGATCTTTGTTTCTCAGATCTCACCTAATACTTTGTTTTGCATTTCTCTAATGCATTTATCATATGATATTATCCTACTAGACTATGAGCCCTATGGAGACAGAGACCATGTCTTATTTAAACTTTATATCTCATAAATAAAATAAAATTCATAAATTAAAAAAACATTTCTCTCTATGTAATATGATCTACAATGTAGGCATTTTCAATGAATTGAACTGAATATGAATTTCAGTGTGACATCTCAGAAAACTAGCCTTGTAAGAAAAAATAAATGAATGTGAAACTCTGGGAAAAGTTAGGACTGGAAACAGGAATGTGAGTCTCATTCTTTCAGTAGTAATAATCAAAGTCATGAGAAAAGATGAAATATCTAAGAACATATAGCCAATGACCAACTTCTGGGGGAAGCCCACATATAGGAGATGGGTTGAGGAAGAGGAGGCAAGGAAGGAAACAGACAAAGAATGGTCTGCAGTATCCCAGAAGTCAAGGAAGGAGACAGCTTCAAGAAGGAGTCAGTGTAAAAGTATCAACCACCATGACCTTGGCCTTGGTATCAAAAAACCTGGAATTTAGTCCTGGATCTAATCCTTACCATGTAGCCTTAGGCAAGTCACTTCTCATTATTAGACTTCATTATCCTTATTTAAAAAAAAAAAGAAAAAGATGGTATCAGATTAGGTCTTTTCTACTGCTAATGTGCTATGTTTTTTTATTCTAAGGTCTCTTCCAAGCTAAAAGTTTTTTGGACCTCTGATTCTAGGGAAACATGAAGAATGACATGTCTGATGTATTTGGCAGCGAGGAGGTCGCTGGTAATCCAGGACAGGTAGTCTTGAGGAGTCAATGGGTAATGAGGATGTGGAAACAGTAGGTAATTTATTTTAAAGTTTGTCAGTGAAGCAAAGTGCAAAAATAGGAAAGGAAAATCTATTAGATTGTAAGTTCCACGAGGACAGGGCCCATCTTTTGCTTCTTTTTGTATCCTCAGCATTTAACACAGTGCCTAGCATGTAGTCGGTGCTCAATAAAATTTTTATCGATTGAGAATGAACAGAGGGAGCAGCAGGATCAATGGAAAGCTTTTTTTTTTCCGCAATGGTGGAGATGGTTTGTTGGGGTGTGGGAGGTCAGGACTGTGTCTTAGGGGAGCATCCAAAATGAACTTCCACTGGAGATCAGGAAATGATTCTCTAGGCAGAATTGTCTCTTTCTCTTGTGACGGTCTCTTTGATCTCTGTGTCAAAATCTTTATTCTTCTCTAGGCCAGGGAAGGAGGAGCCTTCATCCCCCAGGCTTTCATTCTTACTTTGCCCTGAGGTCCCTATCCCCCAGTAAATGGATTCAGCCTAAAGGAAAGTACGACAGAGCAAAATGACTGCAGAATCCTAAGCCAAAGGAAGTCTGGGGTTGGGTGAGAGACCGTGTATGCTTTGAATCTTTCTTTTTCAAAGATCAAGGTAAGCATTAGACAGAATTATAGCTGCAAGCTTCCATAAAACCGTTTTAGGGACTTTAGAACATTGAATATTACAGGGATCTATTAACCTGGAATGTTAGAACACAGAATTTTAGAGTTGGAAAGGATTTTAGAGATCCTCTTGTCCAATACCCTCACTTTATAGATGAGGAATTTGAGGTTCAAAAGTTTGAAATGAGTGCTGATAATTATGCAGCTGGTAAATCGGTTGGTCAAAAAACATTTATTAAATACTTCCTATGTGCCAGGTCCTGTGTTAAGTGCTGGGGATACAAAGAAAGAGAAAAGACAGCAGAGAACAAAGAGAACACAGAAGTAGACGAATAGTTGACTTGGCCATCTTTCCGAGGTCGGCCGCCGTTATCATCCCATCTATACTGAGGGCAATCCTAGCCCTTCTTCGATCTCCTCACTGTTCCCAATGTAACAGCAACAACAACAAACACCTCCTTTTTATTGTCCTTAGCCCTTAACAGAACCTTAAGTTCATTCTGGACTTTAGCACTTCTGACTCTATTCTTATAAAACTTTGCATTCATCCTCGTTTACTTGTCGTTGCTTCCATCTTCTACACACACCTTTTAAAAATTCAGTTCCCTCAATACAGTAGTAATGGCATCAACAACAGCATTTGCACAGCTCCTACTGTGTGTCAGAAACTGTGCTGAGCACTTTACAAATATTTTCTCATTTCATCCTCGCAATAACCCTGGCACGTAGGTCCAGTTATTGTCCCTCTTTTACACTTGGGGAAACTGAGTCAAAGAAAGATTAGGTGACTTGCCCAAGGTCACAGAGTTAGTATGTATCTGCGGCAAGACTTGAACTCAAGTCTTCCGGTCCAGGCGCAGCCATCTGTCTATCCACTGCATCGACTATCTCTTATGTATAAAGTGACATCAGTCTTTTAGAAAACTCTCCTTTTCCTCCATATGGAAGCCACTTCTGTTTTTACCTTGAGAACTGAGTTCATTTCCCTTGCAAAACATGGAGCCTTTTGCATCCTATTTATCCTCTTCCTGAGCCCTTGGAAATCTAACCTTTCTGAATCTGGGGTGCATGACCCTCAGCATCCAGATTTCCTGTTGTTTTCTATCATCAGTTCTGAGAGTGAGCACATCCCTTAAGATTCCTGTCATTTCTACTTCAACAAATTTCTCCTTGTTGGTCAGAATCAATTTCTTTGTTGCTCCTTGTACCCTGAGAGGATGAAGTTAGCATTAAGGCAAGTCTCATTTTTTCAATTTCTCAGCTTTTAGCAGAACAGAGAGTGGCAGCAGAATTTCCCTTTCATGACAGTATTTTACTTCATTACCAGATTTGTAATTCTATTTGGCTTCCCAAATTTCTGACTTGGTTTGGATATAGACATACCACCCCTTCTTCTCCCTTCATTGATCCCTATCCAAATGTTCTTTACCAGATTTTCTCTGGCTATTCTTCTTCTTTATATGATTTTACTACCTTAATATATAATACTAATCTACCATCATTTTTAATCTATCATTTCACTTTCATATTATAGTCACAAATCCCATCCCACCAAGTCTAAGAGATAACTATGATGTCAGATTTGCTTCCTTGTATTAGGATTTTAAAGTCATGCTGCTTCTTCCCCACATTTTGTGCATTTGTATATAACAACGAGGTGGTGCTGGTAAGCAGGATAGTACAGAAAGTCAATCACTCCTTCATTTCAATTCTAAGTATGTCCAAGGAACTCACTCCTCTTCCCTTTGCATGGGCAGAGCATCCCTAGCAGCTCATTACCTTCTAGGGCATGACTTTTTCAAGCCTAGTGCAGATTGTGTCCTTATTGGGAAACGGAAAATTGCCACCTCTCCCCCTCCTTGTTTAGCCAATAAAACTACTGGTAAGCATGTGGCAGAAGTATCCGATCCTAAAAAGTGTGCTCTGTTTCTGTCTCTCTGACTTACCTCTGTCTGACTGTCTGTCTGTCTGCCCCTGGCTCTGGTTCTGTTCCTTTGTGTGTGTCTCTGTCTCTCTGAATCTTTGTCTCTCCATCTGTCTCTGTCTGTCTGTTTCTCCCTCTTCCTCTCTCCCTCTCTCTTTCACACACACACACACACACACACACACACACACACACACACACACACACACACACACACACACTCTCTCTCTCTCTCTCTCTCTCTCTCTCTCTCTCTCTCTCTCCTCCCTATTAAAAGTGTGGCTTTCAAAACCTGCTCCCAACAAGTTCTTAGGGACAGCTCCAAGTTGGATATACAAATCTTCAATAACTTAGACCTCGCATTTCAGTTTTCTCCTTTCCTTCCCAAACTTGCTGCATAAATACAAGCAAGCAGAATTAGCACAGATCTAAATAGATACCTGGCTTTAATACAGTGTCCTACGTATGACAAGAAAACCTAAAAAGACCATTTAAAGAGGAAACAGTTCTGATGGGGTCTTGATCCTCAGTGCCAGCGTTGTAGCTTGCTTCTCCTTCATTCCACTGTCCACTGAGAGAAGGGTAAAAAGTAGGAAGTAGATACAGGTGGATAAAAAGAGAATAAATCTTTTTCTTTCTAGGGAAGGGGAACCTGTGCTAATCTCCCCATAGACGCCTGTGACTTACTGTGTGATGTGTGCTAGCAGGCTCTGGACTTTCCTTTCTCTGCTCACTA
This sequence comes from Pseudochirops corinnae, assembly GCA_028646515.1. Lineage (NCBI taxonomy): Eukaryota > Metazoa > Chordata > Mammalia > Diprotodontia > Pseudocheiridae > Pseudochirops > Pseudochirops corinnae. The sequence goes on along the minus strand of CM053585.1, from coordinate 303,957,475 downwards.
TGTATCACAATGTCCTGCCATGCTGGGCTCTTCTTTGTCCCCTAATCAAGTTCAAATCTTTTACATTTCTTGTATAAATAGACCTTCTGCCCTCTGACAGTGCCACCGCCCTAGTGCAGGCCCTCCTCACACCTGGGCGATTAGAAGAGCCTTCTAAAATTGGTCTCCCTACCTCATCTCTCCCCACTCCAGCCCTTCTTTAACCCTATATCAAAGTGGCCTTCCTAAAGTGCAGAGACTACATCACTACCCTTTTCAATGAACTCCAGCATTTCCCTGTTACCTTCAGGATCAAATATTCTGTTTCATTTTTAAAACCCTTTACAAAATAGCCCCTTCTTATCTTTCCACATTTCTTGCACTATACTCTATACCCTTTACAAATGTTAAAAGGATACATAAATACTATTATTATTATTTTATTCTATAATACAGTGACACTGCCCTTCTTTCTGTTCCTTCTATATGACAGTCCATCTCCTGAATGTGTGCCTTTCACTGACTCTCTCCCATGCCTAGAACTCTTCCTCATCTCTGCTTCCTAGCTTCCCTGACCCCATTTAAATCTCAGCTAAAATTCTGACTTCTGTAAGTAGTCTTTCTCAGTCCTCTTTCATTTTAAGAGCAGGACTTTTTTTTTTTTTTTTTTTTTTTTTGCCTTTCTTTATATTCTCGACCATTAGCACAGTGCCTGGCACAATGTAGATTCATTGATTCCTCTTGACTAAATCTCTGTCTCTAGGATTATTTTTTTCCCAAGACCTTAATAATCCTTTGCAATTCTCTAAGTCCCTTTATGTAGCCTCATTTGTTTCTATGTGAATCACCAGGAGAGGGTTGTTGTTACTAGGTTTGACAAATCAAAGGAAGTCTCCTTCCCCCCCCCATTACATCCCCCAGCCACACCCCAGTCAGAAAACAAACCTTTCTACTGTTTATATCAGGCTGATATTCCTTATGGTAACCAAAGAGCCCTTCTAACTACTGCAACCTTGTCCCAGATGAACATTCCCATTCCCTCTCAGCGATGTCATCTCTTGCTCCAAGATCTAACCTCTAGTCCCTTCCTTGTCCTTAACTTTGTCTACTATTTTAAAAGTAGAACAACCTTTTATATCTGAGTTTCTGAAGCAATCCCGATTTTAAGTAAAGATAATGTAACATGGCTTTGTAGAAGGATAACCTTTTTCAAGACCATGTGTCATGAGTTTTGGATGGGAAAATATGATCTCTATAAATATTATCTGCCCATATTCATGGAATAAAACTGGACACATAGCATAGCACATGTATCATGGAAATTGTCATGTCATTGAGATTGCTCAAGTTTAGGACAATTCTTGGTCTAGTGTCTAATTTGCCCATTTCATCTCTGTGTTAAGGTTTACACCTTGTTACCAGTATAGTAAATAACCTCACACGTATATAGAGAAGGGTACGGGATTACATTTCACATCTAACATTTGCATTATTACTATAAATCTTACAAAATGTTTTGTGTATGTTGAAGAAAAGCACAACTTTTCCACAAGATAAATTATAATTCCTAGAAGAAATGATGCAAAAGCTTTTTTAAAAAAAAGTTGAAATGGTATTTTGTATGAAATTAGAATGATAAAGGAAAAAATTAGAAAAGAGTTGAAAGCTATGGAGGAGAGACAGGGAAAGAGAATTAACAGTTTGGTAAAAGAGGTAAAAAACGTTACCCACATAATAGACTCACTGAAAATTAGAATGTGAGAAACAGAAATTAATGACTCCATGAGACAAAAAACATTGAGACTAAGTCAAAAGATTGAGGAATAGGAGAAAATATAAAGTATCTCATACTAAAAAGAACTGACCTAGAAAATAGCTCCAGGAGAGATAATTTAAGAATCATTGAACAACCTGAAAACCGTGGTAAAAAAAAAAATAGATCCTTTTCAAGATCATTATTTCAAGAAATCATGAAAAAAACCTGCCCAGATCTCTTAGATTCAAAGGGCAAAGTGAAAATAAAAGGAATTCATTGGTCACCTGAAAGAAATCCCCAAAATGAAAACTCCTAGGAATGTCATGGCCAAAATCCAGAACTTCCAGGCCAAAGAAAAAAATACTGTAATCTGAATGAAAGAAAGATGGAAGGAAGAAAGGAAGGAAGGAAGGAAGGAAGGAAGGAAGGAAGGAAGGGAGTGAGGGAGGGAGGGAGGGGAAGAGAGAGAGAGAAAGTGAGAGAGAGAGAAAGAAAGAAAGAGAAAGAAAGAAAGAAAGAGAAAGATTGTATAAGATTTAGCAATTATTACATAAAGGAATGGAGAGTATGGTATATGACATTACAAAAGGCAAAAGGTATTATCAACAATAATTTACACAGAAAAACTGAATATAATCTATTTAACTGTGAGTTGCTTGAGACTAGGGATTGTTTTTTTCAGGGGGGTTCACCTTTCCTTATATTCTCAGCATGAAGAAACTGAATATGGGGGAGGCTACTTTCTCCATGTCACAGAGTTAGTAAGTGTCTGAGGCTGGATATGAACTCAGGCCTTCCTCACTCCAAGTCCAGCACCCTATCCATCCACTGTACCACGTGGCTGTCTCTACGGAGCAGTACATGATCTGGTGCACATATATTACCAAATTAATTAAATTGGCTTCCTCTGGTAGTTCAGTTGCACAAATACCCAAGATTAATCTTACTGCAAATACATACACAGCATTGTAGAATGTTTAAGCTGGAAGGGTCCTTACAACATAGAATGTTAGTCTCCTTCCATCCATTCATCTCTGAGGGTCAGAGAGTGACCAGCTCAAGGCTATATAGCTAGTTGGGGTGATGCATAGGCCAAGAAAGGGCCTATTGGAACCAGTCTGTGTCAACAATGAGGTTCTCCAGAAATACCAGAATCAAAACAAAGGGTTAGTTATTGTTCACCCTCAGATCCAGTGCCCTGAAAATGTAACTAAAAATAGAAAATAGCCTGGCTGTCATTCTAGCTCTCAAGATGCAAAGTGCTCATGGCATAGATTTAAGGCTCAAGTATCTGATAATAATAGTTGTTTAAGGTAAGGCTAATAAAAGCTAGTGTCTTAGAGCATCAATGCTGACAGATCTCTCTTGGGAACACATACACATACACAAATATACACTTATCCCATGAATATTTTTTTCTGTATATTGTGTTTGTTAGGCATAGGGGCAGGTACGGAGACATAAGCAAGAGATAAATTCTGGGCCCAGATAGAATGTACTCACTTCCCACCCATTCCAAGTCAATTCCTAAAACATTTTCGGGAAAACCTAACCCTCACAGCCCCTCCTTTTAAATTCCATTAAGTGAGTATCCAGGGTCTATACTTACACAGTCCTTGTAGCGGATGGAGTTGGATGATGGTTGATGGTGTTGAGGTATTGTGGGGGTGCACACTGAGACCAGATATCCCACAGTACCAGCTCCCTCTGGGCCCTGGACTAACCAGGATGCCCAGGAGGAGCTTGTCCCCACCTCCCACCAGAGTACTGATTTTCGTCTTTGGTTTGTGGTCACAACTGGTCTTATTCAAAGGCACAATAACAGACCCAACCAAAGCAAACTACAGTCAATACCCCAGCCCAGAAGAATCTAATTAGTATCTCCTTTATATACTGTAAGAAATGCTTTTGACATAAAATCTCTGTGGCTACATTTTGACCAATGGAGAACACACTGTGTTCCTGAAGGAGATAAGAATAGAATGACAGAGATAGCGAGTTGGTTCCCCAGGCAAAATTCTCACTCTCCCTTTTCTATAGTCCTTTGTTTAGTGTTATTGGGACCTCTATCTACTACAGAGAGGGGGAGTAGAAGCTTGTTTCCAAGTTGGTCTCTAACTTCTGTGCCTCCCTTTTAACCTTGATTTGGGAGTCCCCAATTTCAGATTCAAACTCACAGATAAAGAATATGCAGACCTAAGTATCTAAAGATTCCTCAATCCAAGGCAAGATTCTATATCCATGTCTCTACACTGAGGCATTGGCCTTACAGCTCTACCACTTCGGAAGACTTAGCTGAAAATCACAGATAATGGAATGTCAGGGTTGGAAGGGATCTTCAGAAAACAAATTGACTGAATGCCCTGGGTACATCTATCCAAAAGAAAAAAGATAGGTAAGAGAGCAGCACCTCTGCTGGTTTCTACCCATAATACTCAAATAAAGAAATCAAGGAAGCAGAAGGGCTAAATATGGCAGTGAAAATTTATGTAAATAGCAATGGACACAGAACTACACATGATATTGGCATTGGATTATATTATAGATGATTTGACAGAAAGAGGAAATATGAAGTTTGGGCAATACACCTGCAGTCTGGCAAAGAGACAGAATATAGCAGGGATAAAGGATTTCAATTATGTAGATAGCTGCTATAACTCTACTGAAAACAAGGCACCTAATAATTTTTCAGTCTGCTTTAATAATAATTCTATCATTCAAAGGGAGCAGTAACCAAGGAGAGGCACTTATATTTTGGACTTGACTCTGATCAATAAGAAGAAACTGGTTGTTGAGGTGGAAAGGACTGAGAAGTGACCACTCCATTTCAGGGGAAATAAAAGACAGAGCACTGGAGGAAACCCACAGTTAGTGGGCATGGCATGAATGTCATGAGTCAGCAAATGAGACTGGGATGGAATGACCAGAGAGGTAAGAGGAGATTCAAGAGAGAGCAGTGCCAGAAAATTCCAGAGAGGAAAGTATCCAGGAGCAAAAGGTGATCGATAATGTCAAAGTATGAAGGGAGATCAGAAGGAAGATTAAAAAGAGGCCAGCGGACCCTGCAATTAGGAGATCGTTGGTAACTTTGGAGACAGTAATGCCTGTTGAGAGATGAGGTCATGAACCAAATTGCAGAGAATTAAGAGTGAGAGGAGGAGAGGAAGTGAAGTCACTAAGTATAGATGACTTTTTCAAGGAGTATGGCTAAAAAAAAAGGCTAAGAAATAAAGAATGATAGCAGAGATCTTAAGATCTAGTTGAGTAACAGCTTTTCTTAAGGATAGAAGAGACTTGGACATATTTATAGGCAGCAAGACAGGAACCAATAAGATAAGGAAAGAATATCTCAAAGATTAAAAGAGGGATAATAGTGGGGGAAATCAGCTAGGGGAGATAGGAAGTGATGGGATCTTGGTGCTTGTAGAATTGGCCTTAGTAAAGAGAAGGGACACCCTATCATTAAAAGCTGTAGTAAAAAAGGAAATAGTGAGAACTGTTGTTTAAGGGTTATGGGATGAGGAAGAGAGGAAAAGAGGAAACTCATTACAAATGACCTGGATTTTCTGAGTAAAATAGCAAAGTCTTTGCTTGTAAGGCTGGGAGAGGGGTTTTATGAAAGGTGTGAGGAGATCAGAAAAGTTTTAGAACAGCTGCTATGGTAAGGAAGATAGCAAATAGATTAGGGAGGAGTTAAATGATTGCCTTGCTGAAGTGAGGACCCAGTTGAAATTAGATGATAAAAATGTCTAGCACTTTAAAGCCCTTTAAGGTAAGATTTATAAATTGCAGTACATATATTATTTCATCTGATTGCTAGTGGGCCCAGCACAGTTCAGTAGGAAACTACTGGAATTAATTGAATAGAAGAGTGTTGTAATCAGATCTGTGCTTACAGAAAATCACTTTGGCAACAGAGTATGGAATGAATTGAAGAGAGTCAAGGCAGGGGAACTGTTGAACCAGTGTATATGAGAAGTGACTTTGTGAGAGCAGAGGGGCCTTAAGGAATTCTGTAGAAGTAGAAACAGCAAGATTTGGCAAGTGACTAGATGGGGGGTGGTGAGAATGAGAAGTGGGAAGGATTTGAGGAAAATATATTGAGTTCAATTTTGGACATGCTGAATTTCAAATGTCTCTGGGGCATCTGCTTTGAAATGTTCAATGGGAAATCAGTGATGAAGGACTGAAGCTCATTGAGGCTAGATAAATCCATGAGTCGCCTGCAGAGATGATTAAACCATAGGGGCTTTTGAGGATACCAAGAGAGAAAATATAGAGGACTAAAAGTAGAGAAACCAGGAGAGAGCCTTGGAGAACCCCCACAGTAAGCAGCATGATATGGATAATGGATAAAGGAAACTGAGAAGGAGCTATCAGACTGGAAGCAGGAAGAACCAGGAGAGAGCAGCGGTATGAAAACTCAGAGAGGAGAGAATATCCAGGAAGAGACAGTGGTAAAGATCACATGGAGCAGAGAGATTGAGAGGGAGGAAGGCTGAAAAAAATGCCATTGGATTTGGCAGTTAAGAGATTGCTTGCCAATTGATTGATTTATTGGTTGGCAGCCATTATTGTATGATGATAACACACTGCAATGGGAAATAACCAAAACGAACTATGAAGAATAATAAGTGAAGGTAAGCGTTAATCTATACAGAACAGCCAAAGGTACAACGAAAGGTACAAAACTCCTTTTTTAAATACGTTTTTTATTTATATTTCTTTATTTTAAAGTATTTTATTTATTTCATTAAATATTTCCCAATTACATTTTTTAAATATTTTAACTAATTTTTTTAATTTTGAGTTTCAAATTCTTTCCTTCCTACCTGCCTGTCCCCCATCCCTTGAGAAGGCAAGCAGTATAACATCAGTTATACATGTGAAGTCATGCAAAGTATACTTTCATACCACATTGCAAAAGAGAACACATGCAAAAAGAAAAGAAAAAGAAAGTTTAAAAAGTATACTTCAGTTTGCACTCAGAGTTCATCAGTTCTCTCTCTGGAAATGGATGGCATTTTTCATCACGGGTCCTTTGGAATTGTCTTGGATCATTACACTGATCAGAGCAGCCAAGTCAGCTGATCATCCTTAACAATATTGCTGTTACTATGTACAATGTATTTACTAATGGTTCTCCTCACTTTACTTTGCATCAGTCCACAGAAGATTTACAAGGGTTTTCTGAAACTACTCTCCTCTTCATTTCTCTCTCTCTCTCTCTCTCTCTCTCTCTCTCTCTCTCTCTCTCTCTTTCTCTCTCTGCTTTTTTTTTTTGGAGGGGGGAAAGCAGGGCAGTTGGGGTTAAATGACTTGCTCAAGGTCACACAGCTAGTGTTAAGTGTCTGAGGCCTGATTTGAACTCAGGTCCTCCTGACTCCAGGGCTGGTGCTCTATTCACTGTGCCACCTAGCTGCCCCCTCTTCATTTCTTATAGCATGGTAGTATTCCATCACAATCATATACCACAACTTGTTCAACCATACCCAATTGATGGTTATCCTCTCAATGTGCAATTCCTTACCACCACAAAAAGAGTTGATATAAATATTTTTGTACAAATAGGCCCTTTTCCCAATAAAGGGGGTTTTCAAATGATGATTCTGGGAATGCAGAAACCTTGAGCAGGAAGCACATTCCCAGGGCCCAAACTAAAGACGACACTCTGAGAATGCAACCCAGAGATCCCTAAGTTAATGAAGCTTCACAGACTTCTGAGAAAGGGCTATTGATAGGTGAGTGTCATTGTTTTCCATGAGCTTTACTGTAAAGCCTGTTTGCTTTTACTGACTCGTAAAAACCAAAAAAAAAAAAAAATGAACCTTTGAATAAAAAGATTTGAATGTATGACTCATAGACTTCTAAGTTAATGATGGAACTAGCTGGTGCCAGGTTGTAAAGTTCCCAAATTATCTGAGTGAAGCCCAAAGCCAAGGAAGGGGAAAACCCTCCAAAGTAGGAAAACTGATCATGCTTCTGTGGGACCTTGAAGAGTTTATAAGTGATTGACTTATAGCAGTCTTGTTCTTTAGGGAGTTTAAGCATTATTTTCATTTTACAGATGGGGAAACAAAGGCTCACAGAGGCATAGTCATGTGATCCACCTAGTAAATGACATAATCATAATCCAAACCAATGCCCCCAGATTCCAAGTCAAACACAAAAGCATAAGGGCTTCTCCACTTTAGTTGGACAAAATGGATGACTTTTCTATGCTAAGATTTTGAGATTCTAGGACACTGGGGGGAAAAGTAACTCAGGGAATTTTGAAACTGGAGGAACAAGAGCAAGTATTAACTTGACTTATTCTGGGTGGCTGTGCGGGAGTGAGGCAGAGAAAATAATGAAGAAATCAGTTTCCTAGACTAGCAACTTGGGCTTGTTATCCAGGGTCCCAAGTCTCTTCCTGGAACCTCCTCGGCTCCCTTTTCTCCCCTGACTTTGCCTAAATAGATCTCTGGCTTTGTAAGGCATTGTTTTCAATGCATAACAGGAATGAGAAGGAAAGAGAGAAGGCACTGGTTTCCTTCTCTAGAAGTGCTTTCTGTCCTTGAAGGCAAGGGACCAGATGGTATATGATGTGATAAAGGGAAGGAGCAATAGATTAGAATTCAGAAGGCCCAGTTCTGCTGCTAAAATGCTGTGTGACTTTGAACAGTCACTCTGTCTCCCTAGGACTTGATGTCCTCATCTGTCAAATGAAAAAGCTTGACTAGATAATGTTTAAGGTCCCTTCTGGATGTTAGAATTGTGTTGACCATCTTTTGTGATGTTAGGCAGCAATACCGCTCACCTTAACGAGATTAAATGTAATCGACAAATGCTTAGCAAAATCAATAAAAATACTATAAAACAGATAATGTTAATTTGTGGTTTTCTAAAGTCAATACGTGACCTGTCAGGATCCATTTGTATTTGAGTTCAACCCCACTGCCCTGCAGAACTCAATAAAAAGAAAGTCATTCTAAATACATAGCAGGTGATTGATAAGGAAAGTGATAATAGTGCTATAATAACATTTATTAGGGTCTAAATTTATATTGTCCTTTACGTTTTACAAAATCCCTTCCTTACAACCACCCTGTGAGGTCAATCGTGTAAGTATCACTCTACCCATTATTTAGATGGGAAAACTTGCTTGTCCAAAGTCACATGTCTAAAAAGACCAACTGGGACTAGGAATCAGGTCCTGATTTCTCTTTTCCCTACGCAAAAAAGTGTAAATCTTAAACAACTATAAAGAACTATATAAACGTGAAGTGTTATTAGTATAGAATAATGACAACAACAGTAATAACACTAACAATTACCTCTTTGTTGATTTTTTGAAAGTTCAATTCAACAAGCAATTATTAGGTGTTTTCTATGTGCCAAACACAGTCCTGGGACATTGGATATACAAAGACATATATTAAGCCGTCGGTGTTCCTGGAGAGGCAACATGTTCTTGAAGATATAGATAGATAGATAGATATAGATATGTATGTATGTATGTATGTACACACACACACACATATATATGTATATATGTATATATATATGTATATATATGTATATATATACACACACACACACACACACACACACACACACACACACACACACAGGGAGAGAGAGACAGATCTTGACCTGAAGCAAGAAAGACCTGGGTTCCTATCCTGTCTCTAATACACACTGGTTGTGTGATCCTAGGCAAGGCATTTAACTTTTCGGTGCTCTAGGCAACTCCAGTAAATGACAGGATCTTGTCTATCCACATTATTTTATTTGATTAATTTTGAAATTTGCTGATTTGATAACCAGCAAATAATGATACTACAGAGAAAGAAAACAACATTGCAACATTGTTGGGTTTGGGAACTATGAGCACAAGCGAGGTGGGATTTTTGTTGTTTTTTTTTTTTTCTTGTTGGAGTTCAGTTTCCCAGGCTCATGTGAAATTGTAAACATCTGGAGGATCAATCTCCTTTGAACCCCAGTAATTCACAGCTGTACTGAGCCACATGGACCTTGGTGCCTTCTGGCTCTGATCCTATTAATTGAAAGTATATGTACATTCTGAGATGAGGTATTGCCTCAGAGCTCACTCATGGGAAGAATGTTTGCCTGAGGCCTTAGTGATTTGATCAGATGAGATTCTGGGTAGCTATTGTTAAGGTGCCCCCAGGCTTTGTGAACCCAGATGTTGGTGCTCCCTGGGCTGGTGACATAAATTGTTCTATTATTCTGCTTAGACAGTTAGAATCCTGTCTATTGGATTCTTTCTTGGATATTCACTTTTCTTTATTTATATATCTTTCTCATTATTTAATTAAAGTAAGGTTATTAACACCTTTGAAGTTGTCTTTCCTTTAGAAAAGCAGATCAAAGAACCTGTGCTAGCAGCCCTCCTGTTGCTAGTGTTATTGGTCTTACACCTACATAGCAGCTGCAAGGATCATTAATGATACAGGAACTCTTTTCAAACCACTGATCCAGGGGTAGGAAATCTGTGGTCTCAAGACCACATGTGGCCCTCTAGATCCCCTCTCAATCTTTCATTGAACTTGGATTCAGTGAGAGGGCCCCACTTGAGTTTCTAGAAGTGATGTCATTTTGGTCCTCTTTGAGAAAAAGCACAACAACCAACCAAGAGGGCCACATGAGACCTTGAGGCCACAGGTTCCCCACCCCTTCAACTGCTCCCAGGAATTAACACCAGCTTCCTTCACCCCCCTTAAGCCCTGTCGATGGTGAAGGAGTGAGAGTACTGATTACCAGGATAGATCTTTCTCAGCCGAACTGCTACACCTACTTTCTCTACTTTTGTTTGGGTACTTGTCATGTGCTGTTTTGTGGCATATATTATACTCTTGTGTTTTTTGTTAGTTCACTTTCCATATGTGTGTTTATGAGTGGTTCATTCACCTGGGAGGAGCCAGAGGTCTCAGATTAGAGTCTGAGCTCCAGTATTTAGGGTCATTGGATTTAAAGATGGAAGGGACTTTTGGGACTACTTAGTCTAACCTCTCCATTTTACTGAAAAAGGAACTGAGACCCAGACAGAATAAGTGACTGATCCAAGATCATGCTAATAGTGGCACAACTAGGATTCAGGTCTTCTGACTGCAAGCCCAGAGCTCTTTATAGGTATAGTCTTTTTCAGATCATGCTAATTTTGTTTTCCTCATCCATAAAATGAGGATAGTAATAGTTGGGCCAATTTTGAGAAGTGGTTTTGAGAATCAAATGAGATTCTGTGTATATAGTATTTTGTAAAAGAGAAAGCACCAGAGAAATGTCAGTTATGTGTATTATTGTTAGACAGTGAGCTCCTTGAAGATAGGGACTATGCCAATTCTCCTTTGGATCTGCTGCCACACCCATTACAATATATAATGATATACAACATATATTATTATGGATATAATATATAATAACTGTTTAATCAACATTTATGGTTTGATTTAAACAGGTCAGTTTTAGGGACTCTGAGAAGACCCTGTGCGTAGGCAGCAGGGTGCCACAGTAAGTAAGGACCGCTGGACCTAGAGTCAGGAAAACCTTAATTCAAATCCAGCCTTAGACACTTATGAACTGTGTGGTCCATGGCAACTTACTTTCAGTCTCAGTTACCTTGTCTGTAAAATGGGTATAGTAATAACCCCTGCCTCTCAGGGTTGTTGGGAGAATCAAATGAAATAATATCTATAAAGAGTTTTGCAAACCTGAGAGCTGTATATAAAAAATTCTAGCTATTATTATTATTATTATTATTATTATTATTATTATTATTATTACTACCATATTTCCAAATCAAAAATTAGGACACTGTTTGGTGAAAGATATTCTTTTGGGGGCAGCTAGGTGGTGCAGTAAATAGAGCACTGGCCCTGGAGTCAGGAGGACCTGAGTTCAAATGTGACCTCAGACACTTAACACTTACTAGCCTTGTGACCTTGGCAAGTCAATTAACCCCAATAACCCTGCCTTCCCCCCTTCAAAAAAGCAAATGTGTGTGTGTGTGTGTGTACATATGTACCTGTGTGTGTGTGTGTGTGTGTGTGTGTATATATTCCTTTGGCAAATGCTGGGTTAAAAATGAACTCACATTTTAATAAAGGGAAACAATACATATGAGCGTGGCAATTAGAAAGGCCTTATGATCCTCAGGTTGCAGTGGCAAGACAGACAGCCATGAATTACCTTTAAGGTCATTTTCATTGACAAAACCATTTCAGTTCAGATATTTAACTATTTGAGAGTGCCAAGGACTTTTGATGGTGATAAATTTCTTTTCTGGTGGCAAGATAGTGAGAACTTTCTTAATACAGTATTCTACTGGGGATGTCCTTTGTATCCTCAAGGTAGTCCTAGTGGTCGGAAGGGCACTGGATTTGGAGTTAGAGGAGCTGGATTTGAATCCTAGATCTGCTCTTTATTACCCACATGGTATTGGATAAGTTATTTCACCTCCCTCAGACTAATTTTTTTTCTTTGCAAAATGAAGGAATTGGACTCAATGGTCCATCCAACTCCAAGAGGAAGAGAACATTTCTTTGCATTTTTTTCTTTCTTTTTTCCTGACCCCCTTTCTACTTTCTGCTTCTGACTTTCTAGAACATGAAGCCTAAAGTTGGGGCATTCTGGAAATTTACAGAACCAAAAGGCACTTTATAAATCATCAAATCCAAGGGAAGTAAACAACTATTTCATTTTACAAATGAGGAAAATAAGGTTCAGAATGAAGAAGTCATTCTTCTTAAGGTTACATAGCAAATAAGAGGTAGAGCTGGGACCTGATCCTACCTCTACTCCAAGTTCAGGGTTCTTTCCACTGTCTGCCATGCTTCATGGTAAATGAGGTCAAAGCCTAGGGCAAAAGCTGACCCCTACCCTGGGGAAGGACTTTTCTCTGATGAGAGTTGGGCTGGGGATGATGGAAGTGGAACACAATTCCCCCATCCCCCACCCCTCATTTTCCTACCTACCCCCTTGGAATCCCTCCTTCCTAATTAGTGTCTTTGCTTCAATTACCATCAAGAGTCTGTGTCCTCTCCCCTGTGTGATTACCCAGAAACCACAGCACAGGACTCTAGAAAAGACAAGGCCAGTTCTTGTCTTTTCTTTCTGCTGACTCATATGTGTTTATAAAAACCTAACAGAACTCAGCTTGAAGAAAATGTTTTTGCCAGAATGACTTGAAGTGTTTACAAACCAAATCTGAAACCTGACCAACTACAGGCTCTGAAGGGAAGACAGATGGAGCTCCTTCTAAAAGTTCTGAGTCATCTCTACACTCATAAAAGACCCTATCTACAACGTGCATTTTGCCAGAACTCAGTTTACACTGAGACACTATCTCCATTTTTTTTGGTTCTTTTTGGCTATCCTTACCACACTGTCTCCCTGGGCTGAGTAACGAAAGGAATGGAGCCCTAGTGTTATACACATTGACACTTTGATGCATATACAATCTTTTCAATGTGCTTATCTCATAGACCCAAGTCCTAACTAGGAAAAGTCAAAAAGGGTTTTGACCTAGGTACTTCCGCAACAAATTAGGACTGAATCTTAAAGACTTGGACAAAAATACAAAATCTCTCTCCTCAATACTACAGGTCCAAGTCCAGGATGATGATTTTAGGCAGGATAGAACTACCAAAAATTACTCTTCCACGAAATGCTGACTATCAACTACCTACAGAACACCCAGTTTAAAATGTCCAATAAGTCGATGAAGATATACAACTGAAATTCAGGAAAAAAGACTGGGGTTGGATACATAGATTTGGTAATTCTATGTAAAAGACAATAATTAAATCCATGAAAGCTAGTAAGATCACCAAGTCACAGTCCCAGAACAGAACTTTGGGGTGCCCACAATTTTAAAAAGTGATATAGAAGATAATCAACAGAAAAGACTGAAAAGGTATTTTCTTCATTCGGGTAGGAGGAGAACTAAAAAGATCAGTATAATAAGAAGTCAGGGTGGAAAGGGTATGCAGGAGGATAGTCAACATTGTCAAATACTGTAGATTGACAAGGATGAAGACTGAGAAAGGTATGTCAGAATGGATGATTAAGAGATGAATAGTATTTTGAGGAGAGCAGTTTCCGTTGAATGATGAGACTAAGCCATATTGCATAAGGCTGAAAAATGAGTGAGAAAAGAAATGGAGGCAATGGATATAAATGGTTTTTCTAGGGTTTAGCTGTGGGAAAAGAAGTGAGATAAAGAACCATGGTTTGAGGAAATGATAGGGCTTTGGAAGGGTTTTGGGTTTTGTTTTTTTTTGAGGAGCATTTTCAGGGAAGGAGGCAATAGAGAGGGAAGTGGGACAATCTGATGGAGAGCAACGAAGGGGCTGGGGTCAAGGGCACATGTAGAAAGGCTGGCCTTAATAAGGAGAAGTGCAATCTCTTCATAAGACACTAAGGTAAAGGAAGAAAGCATAGGGATGATTTCAGGACGTTTTGAGATGAAGAAAGGAAAAGGAAGGAGTCAATGGCAAATGGATTCAATATGTTCAGTAAAATATGAAGCAAGACCCTCAGGTGAGAGAAAGAGGTGAGAGAAAGAGGCGAGAGCATGTTATGGATGGACTGAAGAGATCTGAGGCTCTAATGGGCATAATAATTAAATAATTAAATTGATTAAATAATAAGATCATAATTAAACTTACCTGATGAGGGAGACTTGGACAGAACAGAAAGGATAAGGGCTGTAGCATCCTCAGAACAGCAGTTCTGGCTCCTGACCCCTGAGGGCCAGGGGAGGAAAGGGGGCAATGGATCAGTATGGAGACTCAGCTGCCTCAAGCTCCCATCATCTTCCATCTGCAAAATGAGCTATTCCTGCTCCTGTCCTCCCTCAGCTGGAAAGTGGTAGAGGAGACAGATGCTCTGGAGCCCACTGGTGAGCTACTGCATGATGACAAGGGTCCATAATTATTCTACCTCCCTAAGGACCTCAATTCCTGGCTCTACATCCAAGCAAAGAGGATGTGATGGGTGAAGAGGTGAACCTTGTGTGGAGACAAGACATTGATAGTGATGGAAACAAGAAATTGTTGGGTGAAGTATATTCCTCTCCCCTCCCTCCCTTTTCTAGAGCAATCCTGAATAGGTCATAAATGACCTAATAAAAATTGGCAATAATTAATTGAGCGAAGTCAAACAAGTCAGTGTCTATTGAACACCTACTCTGTGTAAGCCATTGTGCTGTGTGCTAAATATAGAAAGAGAAAAATGGAAACAGTCTCTTTCCTCAAGGAGCTCACAATTCATGGGTAGACACAACATACAAACAAACGAGTGTGTACGCATGATTAGTGAGGGACAAGTGCTACAGCCAGAAGATGAGAGAAGGCTTCCTCTGAGCGGCCAGGAATTGGCCTAGAACAAAGCCAGGACTTCTATGGGCATTCTAATACACTGTTGCAGAGGCAAAAGGTAGGATATGAAGTTAGGAAAACAGCAAGAGGGTCATTTTGGCTGGAATATAAATTGTATGAAAGGTAGTGATGTGAAATGTCTTAAAAAGCAGACTGGAGCAAGATGTGAAGGACTGTATCAGCAAGCACCCTAGCATACCTAGGGTGGCTACTAGCACAGGTTCTTAGATCTGCTTTTCTAAAGGAAAGCAACTGAAAATGGGTTAACAATCTTACTTTAATCAATCAAACACATATCACTTACCTAGTTCAGGGAGAAAAGTCAGCACCCTGAACTTCAGAGAATGTGAACACGAGTTACAAACAAACAGAAAAAACAGATTAGCAGACGGCTTCCAGCATCTGACCATTACATCAGTTACCTATTCAGTTACCAGAGAGGTAAGCACCAACATCTGGGTTTTTCACGGTGGGGGGCGGGTG
>CM053585.1:303917350-303941375 GCA_028646515.1 Pseudochirops corinnae | reverse complement strand
CACGGTTGTGTGCGGGGGGGATAAGTGTTTGGGGCCGGTGGCCTCAACGGATTCCCAGAGTCTCATCTGGCCAAATCACACAACTCTTCTCAAAGTGAGCCCCAAACTAAAACCTCACATCAGGGTGTATATATAGCCTTCTCCTGGCTTGGAGAATGTCACAGCCCTCTAGACCCACTGCCCAATCACAAAGCTACAAGGCACGGGCATTCCTGAAAAACAAGCCTGGCGCCACAGGCTCCACGTGACCACATTCAGGAACAGAATATGCTTTCAAATATCGGAATGTGCTCAGAGTCACATAGCCACTTTAGCAAAGGGCCTAGGGGCAGGGAAGATCTTCAGATTCCCATAACAAGGACTGAAGGGGCAAAGCTGAGGAATTTGTATATCAGCCTACAAGCCATAGGAGCCATTGAAGGTTCTAAGGATGAGCACTCCTGTTCTTTTGTAATTTATGTAATAAAATAAGATTTTCCTTAACATAATATAATTTTTCTAAAAAGATGTTTTCACATGAAACTGAAAATCTATTGTGTGCAACTTGCCATTTTTATTAAATATATAATAAAGGTGTCATGTAAATTTTTTCCATTTTTTCTGTCCCCCACCCCACCCTTGAGCTATGTTAGGCTACCATGGGACACACATATGCATGTATGTATGTATGTATAAATAAATATATATGTAAAATCATTCTATACATACTTCTGTTAATTCTCTGATGCAGATAGTGTCTTCTTTCATATGTCCTTTGTAGCCAAGTTGAGCATTTATAATAAATAGCCTTGTTAATGAATAATCACACTTGTTCTTGATGGATTAGTTTGGCAGAACACAGATTTGAAAGTGTCCAGATTGGAATCTGGAAATACAATTAATAAGTCATTGTTGCAGTCCAAACAAGAGGTAGTAAGAACCTCAAACAAGATGATAACCACATGAATGGAGAGGAGGTAGATGCAAAATACATTGTAGAGGTAAAATCAACAATATTTAGTAACTGATTGGAGGGGACAGGGAGGACTTAAGAGTCAAGGGTGATTCCAAGGTTGCAAAGCAGAGTGACTGCAAAGATAAGGATGCCTACTACGTGCCAGACACTGTGCTAAGTGCTTTACAAATATTTTCATTTGAACTTCACAGTAACCCTGAAAATTAGGTACAATTATTATCCCCCTTTTGAAGTTGAGGAAACTGAGTCAAACTGAGATTTAATGACTGAAGAAACTTTCCACAGAAGGGAAGTCACTTAACCAAGTTTACGCACCAAGTTGCTGGTAGATCTCTTAGGATTATCATGTAAAAGAGGAATCAGACCAATTCTCCATAGGTTTAGAGCAGAGATGTCAAGTGTGTGACCCAGGAGCTCAGCAAAACACTCTAGGTGAACCAGATTTAAATGTAATTAGGAAATATTTAACAAGATAAATAAAAATACAATAGAAAGTGGATAATATTAATATGTGGTTTTTGAAGTCCATTTGCACCAGCCTGCAAGTGATGGAATCCTAATAAAGCTGCCCCCAGTGCCAGTCTACTATCTTCATTATAGGCCCCACTTAACAGCAAAGCCACTGTACCTCCCTAGCCCCACCCCCCCAAATGTCCTAACTTCTTCATATATGCCTGACTGCTCACTGGAACAACAGATGTGTCCCTGAACTCTTAGTTCCCACAGAAACAGCATGCGTATCCATGTGATGGGAACCCAGCTACTGCCTCTACCTAGTCACTGCCCCTAGACCCATTCTCACAGAAACAGGTGTGTTCTTGTACTCAACCACAATCACATTTTCTATCTAGCCCAAGACAGGACCACAATAGCTAGTCAATTAGAGGGCAGCAAGAACCAGATGTTTAACCACTGAACCATAGAAGGGATCTGTTACCTAATCCCTTAACAAACCTGTCCTGCCTCTTTAATAGTCATGATTTCTGTTATGTAATTGCATCTTTACCCTATAAAAATACATCTTGCTTTCTCTGAAATTGCTGGTTCCTCTTGGAACTTGGCCCACTTCATGACAGGCATCAATCTCAACAAACGCCTATACTTGGATTAGAGGCGGTCTGACTCTGAATTCTTTGAGATGGTTACACCACAACACATCATGAAACCCCAACAGTTTTTGGGTGGGCAAAGCCCCCACCTCAATACAAGGATCCTTTCTTCTGGTTTAGTGGCTCCTGTTTCTATCAAATTTAACTCCATTCTAGAGTGCAAAACTAGAAAGAATGGGCAGAAGTTACATGAAGTCAACTTTTAACCAGAACTAACCAGATTTTCTAATGAGTGTTAGCCCACACTGGAGTGGGCTGGCTGGGAGTGCTTATCCTTGTACCCCCATCATGTATGCTGGAAAGAGGACTCTTTCTAGGCGTTGAGCACTGAACTAGATAAAGCTGTTAAACTGAATTCTGCCATTCTTTGATTTTCTATGGCAACAGGAACAAAAATCAAAAGATAATTAAAACAGGATATAAATACCTTAATGTTGCATCAATGGAAAAATGAATCCCTGGTCATTGCTGACTGACACTGGAAATTTTCACATTTTGCTGTTGTTCAGTGCCAGAGAAATTAGTGTGGTCAGAGAATATGTCAACAAAGCCTTGTTTGGGGAGGGGCCTTTCCAGTTACCAGAAATGGAGAACTTTGGGAAATGAAACTCAACTTTTCTGAATCTGAATGGGTTTTTTATTAGGATCTGAGCATTTAAACCTGAAAGGAGTCTTAGAGATCATCTCCAGGGGTTCCTAAACTTATTTGGCCTACCACCCTCCTTAAAAAAAAAAAAATTACTCAGTGTCCTCCTGGAAATCTTTCTTTAATCCTTTAATGGTTTGGATTTTTTTTTTTATTTGTGCCATTTCAAAAAAATACACAAACTTTTTTTAAATGAAACATCTTAAATTTGATAATTTATTGTAAGTTTTGGGGGGGCTTTCTGCATTGAAATTTTAATGATACAATATTACATCATGCTACCATATAGTATCATATTGTAAACGAATCATTACACTCACATATTCCTGTTGATATATGCTGGACTTCCCAACAGTGTATGACAAACTCATCTGCCAACACTTACTTATCAAGACCTATCAACAAACTTGACCGCTGATCAGTTATACCTTGCATTTTGTGTTTATTTGGAAAATAATGTAATCACTACGACTTTAACTCTGTAACACAACAGATGAAACATTACAGTTTTTCCAAATTTTCTTCTCTTCTCTTCTTTCCTTATGCTTCCCCCACCTCCTTATTTTTTATTCAATGCTCCCCAATTGCACCCAAGGCTACTACCACCCCCTGGATCAGTCCAGTACCCCCTGGGGGCCAATACAGCCAACTTTGGGAACCTATGTCTAAAGTGAGGTCAAGAGAGGAAAGAGGAAGGAAATAAACATGTGTTAAACACCTACTATGTGCCAAACACTGTGCTAAGTGATGTATAAATATTGTCTCATTGGAACTTCACAGCAACCCTAGAAGGGAGATGAGAAGTGAAGGGATTTGCCCAAAGCCACACAGCTAGACTCTGGATTAAAACCTCAATTGTCTGATTCCAGAGCTCCTTTCTACCTAAATAAACCTTACAATCCTAGAAGAATATGTTATTATTATAACCCACTGGCCTTTAGGGAAGGCATTGCACTTTTCTGTGCCTTAATTTTCTTATCTGTAAAATGGGTTGATGATATTTGCCCTATCTACCTATCCACAAACATTATCTCAATAATCATGGGGGGGGAGGTTGATAGATATAGAGATATATAAGAATATGTGTATATGTATATATACACACAGAGAGATGTATGTATGTAGGTAGGTAGGTAGGTAGGTAGGTAGGTAGGTAGGTGATATACATAAAATTTTATGAACCTTTGGGATTCTTGTGATTTAAAGGAGCCTAAGAAGTATGGGATTGGAGGGTGAGGTAGAAAATCTATTGAAAGGGAAGTTTCTTTTGCAATTTGGTAATCACCTCACCCTCAGAAATTTGTGTTTCTTTGTTAGTTTGTATTACATGGCTGTTCTTGGCTATGCCTCACTTAGGTCAGTCCAGTAATTCAAGTCACATATTGAAATGCACTGAAATGCTTGTGAGCCATAAAATGCAATAAAAAAATAAATATACTTACAACTAAAGATTTTAAAGGCTGTAATTATTAATTACTAATTCCAATAGATGTCACTTATGATGCCCCTTACCTTGATAGTCTGTTTCCTAAAAGTCCCCATGGAAATTGGGGGTGGGTTCCAATGGACGTATTGGTGGTCCCCTGGTATGATAGTAACCTGGCTACCAGTCACTAGCAACCCTTTATATTGGAGTGGAATGGGGCGGGGAGCAAGGAGCAGGACTTTTGAGATTTCCCCAAAACTAGTTGTCCTGGCATAGTTTTACAAGTACTTACAAAGAATGATGATCAGTTGTCTCCTTATTAACCCCATGTGTCAACTCCATGACCAAAGCCTCTTATAAGAGAAGGTATTATCACTAAGCATGGTGATATACCTTCCTCTTGCCACTCCCAGAGAATCAATTGGAATAGACAGTCATAGTTTCCAGGACAGTTACCTCTCCCTCAAATCCCATCCTTTGGTCTGCCCCGAGCAATACTTCACAGTGTGGCTCCAGCCTATTTCTCTAGGATTACTATTATTCCCCTTCACATACTATATATTCTGGCCAAATGAGAGACACTTGTGGTTTCCAGAAGCTGCCACTTTGATCTCTCACCTCTGGACCTCGGCAGAGGCAGCTCATTCTCCCCTCCCTTCCTTCAAGACCGTTTAAACTCTGTCTTCCACAAGAAGCCTTTCTTCATCACTTCAGTTGCTAATGCCTCCTCTTCTAAGGTTACCTTATGTCTGCTTTCACATTTCTTGTGTATCCTTAAATGTCTGCCTCTTGTTTCCTCCATTACAGAATATAGACTCATGGTGGAATCTGTTCATCTATCTTTGTCTTCCCCAGTGCCTTCTTTATAGGAACAGGGATAACAGCTGGATATATGATTTCACCAGTATAGGGACATGGTAGGTGATTAAGAATGCTTAATAAAATCCTTTACACAGGGCTACCCCCCCCACACACACACACCCAGAAAGTGTCCCTCCTCAATTCCATTTCTAAGAATGTCTCACCTTTTTTGAGTTTCGATGCACAGTTGCCTCTTCCCAATCATTCTGGTTGTCAGGACTCCACCAAGAGCATATGAGTGAACATATCCTCCCATAAATCCCCTAATAATTATCATTTTGCCTTGATGTCATCTTTGCCAAGCTGACCAGCAAGAGATAGAACCTCAAAATTATTTTTATTTTTAATTCTATTATTATGACTTGGAGTATTTTTCCCCATAAGACTGTTGATAACTTGCATTTCCTCATCTGAGAACCACTTGCTCATATTCTTTAATCCCTTATCTATTGGAGAATGATTCATATTCATATTAATCTGTATCAGTTCTTTCTATATCTTGGATAGTAGGCCTATATCAGAGAAATTTTCTGCAAAGACTTTTCCCCCAGAATTGTTTTTCTTTGATATTCTAACTGCATTGATGTTGCTTGTACAAAAGCTTTTCAATTTTATGTGATCAAAATTATTCAACTTTTTTGATCATCTCTATCCCTGGTTGAGGTTTAGAATTTTCCCTCTAACCGTGTCTGTGAAGTAGCTCCTTTCTTTGTTCTCCTACTTTTTAAATGATGTAACTATTTACATTTAGATCATGTGTTTATTTTTAATTTATCAAGATATGGGGCAAAAGCTTTTGATCTAAATCTATATTCTATGAGACTGCTTTTCATCAAATAAGGGGTCCTTATCCCAATTGTGTCCCTAGGTTTATTGAACAATATACCTCTGTATTCAATTGCTTCTAACACCTTGAACTCCTGACTCCTAGTTGGTTTTTCCAATGCATCATGATAGTGGGGTCCACAGTGTAGTCCATTCACTTACTGTATATATGTCTCATCTCTGAAGTTAGATTGCAACGTCTTAGAAGGAAAAGATTATGGCATTTTTTAATCCTGCATCACTAGTACCCAAGCACTGTACCTTGCTTATAATAGGAAGCCTTTAGTTAACATTTGTCAAATTGAATGTAATATTTTTCATCATTTACTGTCATTTCATAGTGAGATACCCTTGTGAAATAGAACACTCATTGTACTCAGTCAGAAACCTGGATTTGTTTGTAACAAAAAAGGATTCTTGGGGAAGAGTAAAGGATAGAAAGAAATGACCATTGTGTGAAAATGAAAGGCAACAATAAAACTTTTTAAGGGGAAAATATGCCTACTATTTTCAAGGCCTACTGCCTATGGAAGAAACAGATAAGGCACAGTCCTTGCTCTTAGAGTTATTTGTATGCATTGTAGTAACTCCTGGCATTCAAACTGAGTTTGAATCTTAGCTCTGATACTTATTATCTGTGTGACCTTGGACAAGTCTGTTCCTCTCTGTATGTCTCCATTTTCTCCTGCACCTCCAATCCCATTTTGTTTCTCCTCTCTCTGTTCATGACCCCCAACATTTAAAGATGCAAACCATTTCATAATTTAATCGTGAGCACCTACAGTGATACCTCTATTACATAGCATACAGTGAGCACCGAAGAAAAACTTAATTTTCTGAGGACAATGAGAAATGACAAGAAGTAGGTCAAGTATTCCCATATTGAGCTATCAGTCTCCAGCCATGTCCTAAGCCTCCTTTTAATTGCCCTTCCAGAACTTTAGGTGTGGTTAGAGGGGATTCTCATACCATAGGTACCAATAGCTCATGGGAAAAAAATTTAAAGGGATGCTGGGGACTGTGCCTTGGAATCATAGGGTCTAGACAAGAAGAAAGAGTCCTCTCCTCCAACTCACCATCGCAATGAAACTCATGATATCTAAATATCTTAGCGCTTGGGACCTTCCCTGAGTATAGCCCCAGTCTCTCCATCAGCTCCAGGATCTGCGCCACTCGTCTCTGATCATTTTGATTCCCATTCAATCAAAACCCAACAGCTACAGTAGCCAGAGCCATAGACATTCTTCACGGCCCGCTGGTCAACCCCAGGAAGATGATTCCAACTCAATGGCAGTGGCTGCTCATGCTCATAGCTCTTCTAGAGATGAGATGAATCTTATGACTTTCAAGGGCAGTGAAAGGAGGCAGCTGGTGGTGTAATGGATAGAGCAAGGGGCCTGGAGTCAGGAAGATCAGAGCTCAAATCCAGCTTCAAACCAACACACTTACCTATATGACCCTGGCCAAGTCACTTAGCCTCTCCATACCTCAGTTTTCTCAACTGTAAAATGACTCCTACCTTACAGGGTTGCTGTAAGGACCAAATGAGACAACATTTGTAAAAGCACTTAGGGCATTGTCTGTACATGGTAGGTACTATATAAATGTCTATTTCCTTTTCTTCCTGGAACACGCAATACATGGATTTTGTACCCCTTTCTCTTCTATCATCTAGCTTCCAGTCCATTAAAAAATACATGCTTCCTGAGAAACCTGGTGGGGATGAAGTGTTAAAGGGACGATTATCCTTTGTGTATGCCAAAAGCAACAGAAATTGCTTTACCAGTTCTCTCTCCCCAAATTGTCATCACCTCCAGCCCAAAGGTTATTAAAAAATGAGGGCAAAGCATGGGCTGCATTTATCTTTATTGTTCATGCCATATTAATGTTTTATTACATTCATATAGCACATTTTATTCAGAGATTCCCCAATTATTGGGCACATAGTTTGTTTACAACTTTCTGCCTTTGATAATAATACTGCTGTAAAATATTTCTGGACAAATGGAGTCTTTCTTGATGTCAAGAACACTTTGGTTCTTTGTGTCAAGAGTACGACCAATTTTGTAACTTTTCTTAGATAATTCTCTTTTGCTTTCCAAAATGGGCCAATTTATAGTTCTACCAGAAGTGAATTATCATTCACACTTTAAGGTAGTCATGTCAACACTAATTTTTCCCATATTTTATCTTTTTTTTTTTGCCGAATCAGTGGGAATAAGTTGGTACTTCATAGTAGCTCTGCTAATCTTTTCTCTAAGAGAAGATTGGAGCACTTTTTTAAATGGTTATCACTAACACCTTCTTTTGAAAACCACCTACTTATATCCTTATATCCATATACACTTATATCCATCAGACTTTTTAAAAACTGAATTTTTATCAAAATATTTTTTAAAGTCATCAAATGTTTCCCTCCTACCTACCTATTCCAAAAAGCCATCCTTTACCATGAAGAATATAAGTGGGGAAAGGTTCAGCAAAACCAACATATTGAAAAAAGTCTGATTTTCTATGCAGTATTCTGCACTCTTTGTCCATAACTTGGGCAAAAAAAAGTAGAGGGTAGTGCCTTTTCATAATTCTAGGGCTATGCTTAGCCATTATAACCTTATAGGATTTATTTTTCATTGTTTTAATGGTCTTTCCATTTACACACTACTATTTTTGTGCATATCGTTTTAATGGTTTGCTTACTTTTTTATATCAATTTATATGCCTTCCCATGCTTCCCTCTACATGAATCATATTCATTGTTTATTACAATAGATTAATGTTTCATTACATGCATGGACTATATCAATTCCCTACTCCAATTCCTATTGACCCTGGGTTTATATATTATTTTGCTTTTATCATATCCTTTTTTAAAAATGTTAATGTACATAGCTATTAGTACCATAGCAATATATAATTTATAAAAGTAAATACACACACATTTGGTGTACATGTTCAATATTTTTTTTTACTTTTAGGGAAATAAAATAAAAATATTTGGAAACAACTGGCCTATAGAATGAGCAACCAACCAAACAAGCATCTATAGAGTGCCTATGAAGACATTGATGAAAGTATCCCTTCCTCTTAAGAAGATTCCATTCCATAGGAGGGAGACATAATGTACACACACATACACACACTCACAATGATATATAAACTAATCTATTTGGAGTCAGGCATTATCAGCTAGGGAGATGAGAAAAACCCTCATGTAGGTAAGAGGTAGAGGTAGAGGTGAGCTATGAATGAAATTAGAGATTCTAGGAGGCAGGGGCAATGAAGAGGAATCTATCCCCAAATATGGTCAATAGCCTAGGCAAACGCATAGAGAAGACAACTGGTGTGAACCAAATAGGACTATCAGTTTTGTTAGATTTCAGAAAGTGTGAAAGAGGATAATGTAGAATGAGACTGGAAAGGTGAATGAGAGCCAGGATATACTCCCCTGTTTAGTATGTAAATCCCTTTGCAATCTGATTCCCAGCTATTGATTTCATAGTACTCTCCTTTATGCAGCCTACATTTTAACTAAATTAGTCTACTCACTACTCTACATGTAAAATGCCCCATCTCCCACCTCCAAACCTTTGCACAAGCTCTCCTCCATGCCAAGTGTTCTTCCTCCTCATTTCCACCTTTGACGGTGCTCCCAGCTTCATGACTTGACACAAAAACTACCTTCTGTACAAGACTCATCCTTATCTTCCCAGTTATTAGTTTCCTTTTCTTCCAAATAACTTTGTATTTATTTTCTATGAACTTACCTGCTTATATGTTGTACACGTGTGTCTTCTTCCAGTAGAATGTAAGCTCCCTTAGGGCAAAGATTTGTTCCATTTTTACGTTTTTTCCCCAGCGCCTAAGAATGCCTGGTGCTTCGTAGGTCTTTAATAAATGCTTGTGGAATTAGATTGAACTAACATCATTTTGATGTGCATTTTTGTTTAAAATATTGATTTTGTAATCTAAACCACTAATCAACTTTTCTATTTTTTAAAAATCTGGTACCAACTAGTTTCATATAATTATTATTTCATGCAACAATGTGATATTCAGCAAAGCCATTCCCATTTCTTTTCCTTTTTATATTATTTCCACTGATGTTTATGAATTCATACTTCTTCTATATCAACTTTGTTATTCTTTTATCAAATTCTATGAAGTATTCCCATGGTGTTTGATCCAAGGAAGTCCTACTCCAATTCTTCCACATGGCATGAAAATAACACTGGGTTCTTGAAGGCTGTGCCAATGTAATATGAGCATTAACCAGTTTAATTGAATAAAGAATTTGCAGCTGCTTCCCAGGGACCAGAGACAGGGAGGCTCATCTCTTTTATTCTGACTATTGCAGGATGGATTCTTATGACCATGAAACAAATAAATGGTCTTTTGAGCACCCCTTCTCATCCTACAGTGGCCATGCAGAAGCAAAAAGACCATCAGGAAGATAATTGCATCCTATTTATCAACATCAATTGCTAAGGATAAGAAGGCAGAGAAAATCTAGGAAGACATTGATGGGACCCTCCAAATTAAATCAACACATATTTTAATATTATGGGACTTTATTACTGTAGCAGGCAAAGGGGAAGATAGGTTTAAAAAGTGACTCAGACTAACATAAAAAGAGTACAAAGTTATTTGGAAGAAAAGGAAACTCAATAACTGGAAAGATAAGGATGAGTCTTGTACAGAAGGTAGTTTTTGTGTTAAGTCATGAAGTAAGCTGGGAACACCACCAAAGGTGGAAATGAGGAGGAAGAACACTTGGCATGGAGGAAAGCTTGTGCAAAGGTTCAGAGGTGGGAGATGGGGCATTTTACATGTAGAGTAGTGAGTAGACTAATTTGGTTAAAATGTAGGCTGCATAAAGGAGAGTACTATGAAATCAAAGATTTGTAGGGTGTAGAGAAGATGGTCATCTATGTGTCATGAATACTGTCTTCAAGAAGGGAGTTAGGAAGCTTTGGATATGGTAAGTGTTGAATGTCATCAGGAAAAATGAAATAGACTCTATCTTAAACAACAGAAAATGGCTGCTTGCCAAGGTGGAAATAATTTCTGAATCAGTTGTCTGTGTATAGTCTAACTACTGACTAGAAGGGATAGAATTGAAAATATAGCAAGAGAAAGAATAAAAGAAAGAAAATATATAGAATAAGGAAAGTCTCACATAAAATAGGTATACAAGGAAGAGTTTTTACAATAGAGGGGGAAATGGAAGGGTTACAGGCAATGATTGAACCTCAGTCTCATCTAAATTGGTTCAAAAAGGAAATCATATATCTATAGTAATAAGGTCGCTCTCGCCCTCAGGTAAAAGGGTCACCCTCGCCCTTATACTTACCTCCCTGGCCTTACCTTTCCGGTCTTCAGCTATTGCTGGCTCCAAGCCGTGCTTGGAGAACGCCCCCCCACCGAACAACCCAGGACTCGGTCAAACACTTGAAAGATGTTTATTGAAGCAGATACAGGAACAGAGAGAGCTACACACATACGGTTCCCCTTTTTATACCCTAGCTTTTGATCCCCGCCTCCGAGTGCCATCATCGCCCGGTGAGCCACTCACCTACCGTCCGGAAGATAAGGAGACATCTCGCGTAATCATGCCGTCTTTATTGCCAACGTGGCATCCTTTGTTTCAACCCTAAGGCTGAACTAAGTGCTCACGATCAAGGCTAACAGACGTGCGCGGGCCTCTACTCCATCCCCAGACTGTCGCGGTGCACCCCCAGCGGCTGATGACGTCAAACACCCTTACATATAGTTATACATATACCCATATATATATATGTCTTTATATATTTGCATGCATACATATGTATGTTCACATACATATGTATATACAGATATACATATACATAGGTAAGTACACTCAGTTGGGCATAGATTCTATCTTACCCAACAGGGAAACAGGAAGGGAAGGGCAGTTAGAAGAAGTCTACATAGACAAAGGGCATGAGTGTGAATTGATTATGTTGGGATGATCTGAAAAAAAAGTGAAGAGGTTAAAAAAAAGAGAGATTCATTGGGAAAGGGGTAAGGCATAGGTAGAATGGGGACATTTCCTCATAAAAGGGGCTTAGAAAGAAGAGTTTTTATAGTGGAGGGGGGAATAAGGGGGATGTCTGAACCTCACTCACTTGATTCAAAGATGGAAGAATATATATACCCACTCAGCTGGGTATAAAAATCTACCTTATCCAATAGGGAAATAAGAGGAGAAGTGGATAAGAGATTTGAGGTGAGGAATGATAAAAGGGAGACAAAATTGAGAGAGCCAATGATCAGAAGCAATATGAACTTTTGACTAGGGGACTGGATGAAAAAGAGAGCAGGATAAACAGAAGAAAAATGTGATGGAGAAAAATGCAGTTTAGTCAGCATAACTGTGAATGTGAATGCGAATGTGAATGAGATGTGCTCACCCATAAAATGGAAGTGGATAGCAGAGTAGATTGGAGACAAGAATCCAACAATATGCTGTTTACAAAAGACACACTTGAAACAGAAAGACACCAAGAGCTAAAATAAAGGACTGAAGCAAAATTTATCATGCTTCAGCAGAAGCATAAAAGACAAAGGTAGCAATCACCATATCAGGCAAGCAAAAGCAAAAATAGACCGAATTAAAAGATTATCAAGAGAACTACATTTTGCTAAAAGATGCTTTAGACATTAAAGTAATATCAAAAAAAATACAGCAAGTTTCTCTTATAAAGATATCATTTCTCAAGTATAAAAAATTGAGTCAAAGTCATAAAAATAAGAGCTCTTTCCTAATTGATAGAAGGTCAAAGGATATGAACAGGTAGTTTTCAAAAGAAAAAAAATCAAAGTTATGTATGGTCACATAAAAATGCTTTAAATCACTATTGACTAGAGAAATTCAAAGTAAAACAACTCTGAGATACCACCTATCAGAAATAACAAATGCTGGAGGGGGTGAGGGGAAAATAGGTACACTCATGAATTGTGGTAGAGTTGTGAACTCCATTTCAGCCATTCTGGAGAATAGTTGGGAACTGTGTCCAAAGAGCTATAAAACTGTGCCTATCCTTTCACCCAGCAAAACTGCTACTAGTTTTGTCCCAAAAGAGATCAAAGAAAAGGGAGAAGAGTCTCTATGCACAAAAATATTTATAGTAACTATTTTTGTTGTGGTAAAAATTTTGGACGTTGAAAGAACGCTCATCAATTGGGGAATGACTGACCAAGTTGACTTATACAATTGTGGTGGATTACTATCGTATTGTAAATGATGAGGGGGGTAGTTTCAGAAGAAAAAAATGACAGGACCTATATGAACTAATGCAAAGTGAAATGAGAACTGGGAGATCATTGCACATAGTAATAGCAATATTATAATGATAATCAACTATGAAAGACTTGGCTACTCTGATCAATACAATGATCCTTCCAAAGGACTTAAGTGCTATCTAGTTCCAAAGAAAGAACTGATAAACTCTAAGTGCAAATTAAAGTACAATTTTCTCACCACATTTTTTTGTCTTTTTGTGATACAGCTAATATGGAAATATATTTTCATGATTTCACATATACAATTGACATAATTTGCTTTGTCTTCACAGTGGATGGAAGAGTAGTGGGAGGGAGAAGGAGATTTTGGAACTCAAAATTTAAAAAGAAAAGAACATTAAAAATAAATAATAATTTTTCAGGAGAAAAGGAATTTTAAAAAATTTAATTATGAATTAATGCTAGAGATTTGTTCTATTAACTCTACTCTTGATAGGAGTTCATTTAAAATCACATAATTTCTTTTCCTGACAGAAAGTATTTTGTCAGTTTCTGATTTTGTTCATCTGGATATTTTAAATATTTATAGATATTTATCAGCGTCACTTAAATTTTGAGTTTTCTGGAAATGTAATTGAATATAGCAGATAGTGAGAACTTTATTTCCCCTTCTATTTTGTGTTTCCTTTTCTTTTTCATTTTGGTGACTTGGTTTGTCTTTCTATATAAATATAATATATTCATATACAATTAACAAATATTAGTTGATTTTTAAAATTAGCTTTTTTGACTATATGTTTAATTGTAGTTTTTAAAAACTGTTCACCTCATCTTCAATATCTTCTTGTTTATTTAGAGATTATTAATTCTAAAAAAGCCTTTCTTATTTGTAAACTACATAGTTAGATCTCTAGGCCTCTATTGCCCTCGTTCATTGATACAAATATTGAAGTACATCCATTTGCTTCCCAAGACTGCTTTAACTGAATTCCACAGAAGTCTAAGTTTTGTCACTATTGCAATTATAACAAATGTTAACATAATTATTCCATTTATTATAATTTTTATCATTTCTAAGACATCATCTACCCACTCATAATTTGGGATATAGTTTTATATTCTCCATTTGTATCTGTATCTTTTATTCTTCGATCATTATGAATCTCAGTTGACTTTTTCTATTCATATCAGTACATATATAATCTATAATGACACTATTTCATTGTCCATGGAATATTTAAGCATGATATAGTTTCCCTGTTCCTCACTCTTAGTACTATCTACTATGGCTTCTGTGTTGTCTAAAATCATAATTGGAACTTTTGTCTTTTGGAATTTGGCTGAAGTTCATTGTTTTATTCCAGCCTCACTTTATATCTGTATGTGTCCCAAGGCATTAGGTATCTCAGTGAAGGCAGCATGTTGTTAGATTTTGTTTTCTAATCTGTTCTACATCTCTATTCATTTTTATTTTAGAGGAGTTCACTTCATATTTCCAAGGTTATGGTCAATAAGTTTGGGTTTCCCTCTACCGTATCCTGTAATATTTCTTGGTCTTATCAGTACAAAGTACAATACAGTTAGTTCCACTGTATTAATCTAATCCTAGTCCCAACACAGTCAAAAGAGGCGTATATCCTCCCTTTCCCCTACTCACACAAAACAGTCCCAGGAATTCTAGTTTTATTGATATAATCTGCTGTAAATTTTTTCCTTTCTTACCCCTAAGATAGAGAGGTAAAGTGGGGAAACACATTCTTTCATCCATCACCACCCCCCCCCCAAACTTTCCATTAATTTGTACTTTACCTGAGCTACCTAAATTCAAGGTGTCATTACTCTACCACTTGCCCTTCCTATTCTGGGTCATCTGCTTCTGCCTGTTCCCCTGCTATAGGATATCCCCCTCAATCTACAGCCATTGATTTCTCACTTTCCCCCACAAGATAGAGCTTCAGAGCAACATAGTCTTAGGTTAGAAGGCATCATATATTCACTCCTCTCTTTAAAGTTCAGTTTACATTGTTAGAATTTCTCTTCATGCTTAATGTACATTTTACAATCCCTCCTCAGAGCTTAACATCTGTAATTTTTACTAGATAGGTAATTTGGTGATACAGACTGATTTCTCTTACATTTTTTGAGATCTCTTTCAAGACTTGGTGTAGTTTGCAGATTGGATTTGGAGTCAAGAAGACCTGGGCCAAATCCCACATCAGACATTTATTTACAAGCCATTCAACCTGCCTTGGCTTCAGTCCCTCATCTGTAGAATGAAGGGATTGGACTAGACAGACTCTCAGGTCCTTTCCACTTCTAAATCTATGATCTTATGAGCCTTTCACTTCTTGTCCTTAATAATTCTAAGTTTATTTTGCTGAGTTTTGCCCTCTAGATCCACTGCCACAAGTTGTGCTTTTAAATTTTTGTTCTGCTGTTTGTTCTGATGCCTCTTAATTTTCATTTTCCATTGGGACATTTTTCCTGCAGAGAATCAATCAAATCATTAAGATTTCTCACTCACCACCTCCAGCTGATTTTTGTATCTGTCTTTTACTAATCTTCAATTGATTTTATTTCCATCTCCATAAATGCTAGATTTCCTTTTGTCTAACTGTCTAATAGATAAACTCTCTCAAGGTTTTTTTTTTTTTTTTCATAAATTCAACTTCACTTTAGGGGTTATTATTCTTTTCTCCATGCAGCTTCTTCTTGATTCCTCTTATCCCATAATATTAATTCATCACATTGGAGCCTTTTCTTTTTTGCATTGATGGTGAGGAGGGGAGCAGAGGGACTAGTCAGATCTTCAATTACTCTTTCCATTTTTGCTTTAGATAATTTTCTCTGGAATTCTTTCCTTTGCTCTCTTTTTGTTGCCATTGTTCTTTCAATTTATTTGATCCATATGTTGCTGTTTTAAGGTCATGGAAGAGAGTAGGGTTTAGTCCTGACAAATCAATGAACCATCTTTCCCAAATTCCCCTGTATTCTGGCTTCAAAGGTCCCTTTTAGATATAATTTTTAATATCCTGTGGTTGAGTATCTTATTGCCTAATATTCCTTTCAGTTATAGAATTCTAAACTGCTTTCTAAAGACCCTTCCAGTTATAACACTATATATTCTAACGAGTTTTAAGGTTGTTTCTAGTTCTTTATCATATATATATATACATATATATGTATAAATTTTAGAACATAGAATATATATATATATAATATATATATTCTATGTTCTAAAATTTTAAAGGCTAAAGATCTTTCATAAAGTCTATGTTCAATGTTCTGTTATGTTCCAAGGTCACTTCTATCTTTAATAAAGTTATTTCTCATTCTAATAATCTTTCTTTTATGTCCTAACATTCTATGATTCTATGAAATATGAGAGAGATAGGACAGACATGACTGAATTTCAGTTTAATGAGATGATATGAATTATTATTTTATGTGATCCCAAAGATCCTTTCTGTTGTGCCTTCAAGAGATTAGCATTAGCCATTTTTATTTACTTTTTTTAAAAAAATATTGGGAAGGGAGAATCTTTTTCCTTTCCTTTCTTCTATCTTTTTCTTTTTCCCTTTCCTTTTCTCTTTTCCCCTCTCATAGTCAGGGTAATTATTAAAGAGACTAATAGCCAACAGCTGCTGTTGAGAACTGGTGCCAAAAAGGTAGCTCACTGAAGTTTACTCATAGGGTTGATTCTGAATTTTCTACAAATAGTCATGAGCATGACTAAAACAAACTCATGCAAACTTATGACACGTGAAAAGGGCATTTAGCAGATCCAAAAGCTCTGCCAAGTCTATTGTCACTTTGGTTCTCCCAACAGCCCTAGGAGTTATGTAGGATAGTGGTTATTATCACAATTTCACAGCCACAGGGGTGGGGACTTGTCAAACATCAGAAAATTGCTTTGTGGCTAAGGGAGAACTGAAATCCACATCACTTCCGTGGACCAGTATTCTTTCCCTTCTAATATGCTACCACCATTTTCCATTCTGCTTTCCTAGGAAACTAAATTCAGGCCTTATTTCTCTGCTTTGAAACTTCTCATTTTAAACATCTATTTCTCATACTTCTCAGACTGGCTTCCCCTGAGAGGGATGACTAATAGGAATGTGCTTAAGTAACCATCCTTGGAAATATCAAAATTATCAACTAATCCTGTTACTTTTTAGTGGTCTGAAAAAAATATTTCTTGTCTTACTCTGCTTCTGCCAGAACAATAGTTCTCAGGAAAGTGGAGATGTCACATTGGATTAAGACCACAGCTTTTTGTTATTAATTTGTCTTTTAAAAGGATGAGGGAGAGAGCAAAATGGATAAGTGGTCAGAAAATATAAACAGTTTTTTTTAAGGAACTGAATGGTATAACCGATCATATGGAAGATTTCTCTGAATCATTATTTAAAAAATGCACATCAAAACAAATTTGATGTTTCTCCCACCAACAAATTGGCAAACATGATAAAAGATTCAAACAATGTCACAAGGATTGCAGAAAGACAGGTACGTTAATAGACTATTGGTGGAGTTTTGTGTTGGTTTAACTATTCTGGAAAGTAGTTCAGAATTATGCTAAAAAGTGACTAAAATATCCTTACCCTTTGATTCGGAAATCCCACACCTAGAGATTTACCCCCCAAAGAAGGCTAAAAATAAAAGAAAAGGCCACATATATTCCAAAATAGTTATAGCAACAGTCTTCATAGACCAAGAAACCAAATGAATGCCATTTGATTGGAGAATGGCTAAAGAATTTTTGAGTACAGGAATGTCATGGAATACTTCTATGCTATAATACAGAAATGATAAGTCTGAAGAAAAGAAGGATAGGAAGACTTATACGGCCTGATGTAGAATGAATCAGGAGAAATGGGAAAATAATGGGACTACAAAAAGACAAATGTCAAGAACAACAAAAACAAAATAAAATCTGAATACTGTAATGATAATGACAAAGTTTTTTTTTTTTTCCATAGTGAAGAGAAAATATATCTCCTCTTCGTTGTGGGGGGAGCAGATTATGGGTAGAAAATATTACTTATACTATCAGCTGGTTGGTATCTTGGTTAATTTTGCTAAACTTATTTTTTTTCCTCCCTTTTATTTTATTTGTTATAAAAAGATAGATGGTAGATAAGTGATAGATTAACAGAGAGACAAATAGAGGATAGATAGATAGGTAGGTAGATAGGTAGATAAATAGATAGATAGATAGATAGATAGATAGATAGATAGATAGATGATGGGTGGATAGATAGATAGACAGACAGGCAGGCAGGCAGACAGATAGATAGATAGGCAGATATCACTTATTTAGCACTTACTTAGGAAACCCAAACTTAGACTTGGGTTAAATCCCAGCTCTGACACTTAGTACCTGTATGACCTTGAGCAATTCACTTTTCTCTCAGCATCAGAGGTTTACTTGAAAAAATGATCCATCAGGACTAGGATGACCTCTATTATCCATTCCAGATCTAAGTCTATGATCAAATACCTCATCTGTTCAAATTTATTCTCAGGCCATTTCTACTGTTCCCATGTCAAATTTCAAATGTGCAGCTTCATTCCAACTTTCTACCAAAACTCTCTTCTTTCTCCTTTCGCACAAATTCTTACCTAAAACCCACCACTTTCTCACTGGATAGTTTTGCCCAAACACACAGGAAGGACACATTCTCAATGAAGTCACTGGCTGATTCACAAACCACTCACAGCCCAATCAGATGCCATTTCCTGATGCCACTAAATAATACCCTCAACCTTCACTTCTCGGGTAATTGCAAATACCTACAACCATCACCAACATAGGAGGAGATAAGGAGGGGAAAACCTAAGATGTAGCAGGAACATTACCTCCCTTTCCCTTCTCAGCCTGATAGCATCACAGCCTCCTGACAAAGCAGAGGTGGTAGGAAAGGTTGATGGTGATAAGGGCTGTGACCCTAGTCTAGCTTCAGGGGAAACTTATTTCTCACCAAGCAGAGTTATACAAAAATAGTTGGAGAAGGATTTGTCCCCTAATTCATTCACGTTAAGATGTCATCATTTCTTTACTCAGTTCCTACCATATGTAAAGTCTACAAGGAAGAGAGATGAGTGGAGGGCAATGGATGGAGAGCATTGCATATACTGTTGAACTCATATAATTTGTTAGCTCTGCTAAATATGGAGAGTGAGAGATTTGTCTTATCTTCCCAGGCTTAAATTGAATGTTATGGTTTAAGCATGATCCTGACCCTTCCTATTGAAAGGGAACTTATCACATATAATATATATAATATACATATGATAATAGTTCCTAAGTATTGAACAGCTTTTAAAAAAATGATAACTTTTGATTTTATGTCACATTCATTTGTGTGTGCGTACATGTATGTGTGTGTGTGTGTGTGTGTGTGTGTGTATCCCTTCCTATTTCCTTAAAAGGTGGCTA
The DNA here is from genome assembly GCA_028646515.1 of Pseudochirops corinnae. NCBI lineage: Eukaryota > Metazoa > Chordata > Mammalia > Diprotodontia > Pseudocheiridae > Pseudochirops > Pseudochirops corinnae. The sequence goes on along the minus strand of CM053585.1, from coordinate 303,921,848 downwards.
GATAGTACAATTGATATCATACTGGCTTTGAAATCAGGAAGTCCTGAGTTCAAATGTGACCTCAAAATACTTCCTCATGGTGTAACCCCAGACAAAATACTTAACTTTTGTGGATCTCAGTTTTATCAACTGTAAAATAAAATTAATAATTTTTCCTAGGGTTATTTTGAGGACCAAATGAAATTATATTTGTAAAACACTTACCGCAATGCCTGGCACGTGGTAGATGCTTGTCCCCTTCCTTACTTGTCCCTGCTCAGAAATCCATCCCCTATAATGAAGGAAAAAAGAGGAAAAGAACAATTCTACAAAACAGACCAACACGTCAACATCTAACAATACTTGCAATGCTCTGCTTGTACAGTCCCTCCACTTCTGCAAAGAAGGGAGAGAGTTACACTTTTTTTTCCCATCTCTTCTCCACTGCCAAGCCATGATCATTATAGTTCTACAACATTTGGTTTGTTTTTGTTTCCTTTTACAATGTTATAGTTATTGTGTGTGTATATGTATGTATGTATGTATGTATGTGTATATGTATGTATGTGTGTGTGCATGCATGTATAAAATTTTCCCAGTTTTGCTTCATTCACTTTGTATCAGTTCACATATGTCTTTTGATTCTTCTCTGCCTTCCTTCTAGTAATAATTTCTTGCAGAGAAGTATTATCTTATGACAGTCTTATGTTTTAATTTATTTGTCCATTCCCAATCAATGGTATCTACCTTGATTCCAGTTCTTTATTACTAAAAAAAAAAACCAATGCCATGAATATTGTTGAGGGTATGAAGATTTTTCTTTCTATATATGACTTGCATGGAGTTTCTTATTAAATTCTGTCCCTATTCACCAACTATCTCAAATCCAAAGAAGTGTATGAATACCATTGAAGCCATCTCTTGATTAGACAGAATAGTCAAAAGTCGTACACTGAAGTCAGAAGATCAGGCTACTTTAGAACCACAGAATATTAGAAGTAGAAAGGACATGAAAATTCAGAATATTACAACATAGAATTGTAGAATGTCAGAGCTGGAACTCCAGATTATATAATGGTACAGTGAAGAACCATCAAATTGTATTGTATTTGGAAGGGCCATTAGAATAAAATAGTAAAAATTTAGGACAGTCAGTTATTAAATATTTATTAAATGCCTACTATATGCCAGGCACTGTGCTAAATGCTGCAGATACTAAGAAAGGCAAAGGATGGTCCCTGCTCTGAAGGAGTTCACAGTCTAATGAGACATGAAAACAGGAGACATGCAGAATTAATTGGAGAAAACTATCAGAGAATCACCACCATTAAGGAGAGTCAGGAAGAATTTCTTATAGAAGATGGAGTTTTAGCTGGGACTTGAAGCCAAGGAAGCCAGGAGACAGAAATGAGGAAGGAAAGTACTCAGTGATGGGAAATAGCCAGTGAAAATGTTCAGAGTTGGGAGATGGAGTGTCTTGTGTAAGGAATGGTAAGGAAGCTGATATCACCAGATCACAGAGAATCTAGAGGGGATTCGGGTGCAAGAACATTGGAAAGATAGGAGAAAACCAGACTGTGAAGTGCTTTGAATACCAGAGGGTTTTATAATTGATCCTGGAGAGGATAGGAAGCTTCTGGATCTAGGCATCTAGGATCTAGGCAGATCTGTGCTTTAGGAATATTAATTGTACAGTTGAGTAGAGGATGACTGGAATGTGGAGAGACTTGAGGCAGGGAGACCAACCAGCATAGAATGTCAGAGCTAGGATGCACCTAAGAGGCCATCTGGGCTAACTACCTCATCCCATTTTATGGAAAAGGGAACTGGGGCATAGAAAAGAAAATTGTCTTTTCAAAGGTCACAGTCAGTTAATGGTAGAACTGGACTAAAATCAGTGACTCCTGACTTCGTGTCTCCTGTCCAGTATTTTTCCCACTATGTCGTGTCTCTCTTACCCCAAAGTGTCATTGGGTTTGAACTCAAGGGGCTCAAGGAATTAAATATATTGCCTTCACCATTTTCTAGGAGTAGTGGCATATTTCTTTCAGGAGATGGACATTTCACATTTGGGAGTAGAAACGCATAGACACACAAAGACCTTATGAATTCAGACGCCATATTTCAGAGGCCATGAACAAGTTGATCTGATCTGAAATACACCTTTGTGTGATCTATAAAGAGGGCTTGCTATGCAAATGAAATGAGTAAATCAGATTGGGGAGCGAGACGATTGGAGCCCTGGGGTACAAATTCTCTTCTTTACATTCACACAGCTAATGCGGTGATGCGGGCTGTCATTACCTCATGCCTTGATTATTGCAATAGCATCTTGGCGGGTTTCTCTTTCTCACATCTCTTCCGCACTCTAATCCACCCTCCATCCAGCTGCCAAAGTGACTTTCTTAAAGCCCAGGTCTGATCATGTTACCCCTCTATACAGTAAACTCCAGTGGTTATTACCTATAGGATCAAATTTAAATGCCTTTATTTAACATTTAAAGCCCTTCATAACCTGGCCCTAACCTGTGACTTTCTGTCTCTACCCAGGAAGCCTAAGAGGCTCTTTAACCTCCTATATTTTGACTTTGAGCATAGAGATCCATAAGAATTGAGAAGTAAAATGGGTCCCAGAGGTTCTCTGGTTTTGTTTATCCCAGAAAAAAGTATTCCAGCCTGTTTTATGTACAGTAAGTATACACTGATCCTAGGATATTGCAGAGACTTATGACTGCACAGAATTCAGCATGGTTATGTTCTATACAGTGGCCACTACAAGGTGATTTTGACTCAGATAAAATTTCTTTTTTGAAAAGTGTACCTAGTTTTGAGCTTCTAAAACCTGGAGTGGACATTAGTATGAGTAAATACCTAAAAGAAATAGTCTAAATTCTATAAATTTAAAGATTCCCAAAGTCAATTAAAGATCTTGAAATAAAATACTGATACTCTTGTGTGTTAACAATCACTTCATTGTACCCTCATTTGTTAAAATTTGAAAATGCCAAGAAAGACAAGAAGAGCAACATTGAAGAATTTTTTAAGTACTTCAGGTTGACTGAAGCCCACCTAAAAGTAAGCTGTCTTGACTGCCCAAAATAGACACTTATGAGATGATTCCTACTTATCTGAGACCAAACCATCTTTTAGAGAAATTGGCTACTTTAGACCAGTTTCTCTGCAAGATCACACATATGTTACCTTTTCTCTTCTTAAGAGAAGGGGAGGTGATGGGAGGCAAGGAGAAATGAAACTAAACTAAAACTAAAAACCAAACTATAACTGGCCAAAAGAAGAAAGAAATATGCTCCCCAGGCTGCTTCAAAAAGAACTTAGCTATTTTGGAATTGTTCAAGCAGACTGTCAAATACTGAGAATTTGACTTTTCTTTAAAAGAGGGAGAAGAAAAAGAAAGAAAACAGAGAAACCTAACAAATAAAATGGCCAAATAGAGAACATTGCATCATCTGGTATATATTCCAGAAAGAGTAGAAAACTTTTTGGTCGAAAGCTTTATTTTATGTGAATATAATACAAGTGTTTATCTATCTAAAATATATATGTGTGTGTATATATGTATATACAGACATGAACTTCCATTATCAGTCAAAAGAAAGCCAAGAATTCCTCAATAGAACTTTACTAAGGCTGGGTACAATTAATTGGGTCTCAAATTTTCCATTTAATAATTCTAATGAAACTCATAAATAGGAATTATATATACACATGTGTATATATGTATTTGTGTCTATTTGTGTGTGTATGTGTATGTACATACATTCACATACACAGAGGGAAAGAAAGCCCTAAAATAAGAAAAGGAAAATCATTTGGTGAATGTTAGCTTTCAATTTAAGCAGATATATTTCTTGATATGTAATCCAGTTAACTTTAGAGGAAAAGGATTTAATTTATCACTATAGAAAAATTAGAAATATATGTGGATTATTTTGAATATGAAGCAAATTACTTGGGAACAAAGTTGGGTGCATACATATATGTGTATATGTGTATATATACATATCCATAAAAATTTCCCTAATGAAATTTCTCTTTGTGCATTTTATTAGAGTTATTAAATTGAACATTGAAAATTTTATTATAATTATATTTTATTAGTGATGAGGGGCAATTCTTGACTTTCTTTAGACTGATACCAACAGTTTGTGATATTATATAGGTGGCACTTACGCAGTGCAGAAGTTTCTTCAAACCCTGTACTGACTTTATTTATTTCATGTATATTATAATTTCAAAATTGGAAGGCATGAAGCCTTGAAATAAAATAAATTAATCCTCCCAATCTCTGCGTTTACAATATATTTGCATTAAAAGTTAGAATGGAGGATGTGTTCATGTCTTAACTGTGATTTCCCTAGAATGAGGAAGGCATTTTTATTGCTTTTTCTCAGAACAGAAATTTTTTTTCTTTTAAATGACTTGTTTTTTTACTTTTAGTTTATAAGATTCAGTTCCACATTCACTTGCGTTTCAGATTTTCTCCCCTCCCTTCCCCCTC
>CM053585.1:303900345-303916850 GCA_028646515.1 Pseudochirops corinnae | reverse complement strand
TTCCTTCCTTCCTTCCTTCCTTCCTTCCTTCCTTTCTTCCTTCCTTCCTTCTTCTGCAATTTCTATGAGTGGCACAATTGTTCTCCCAAGGAACATCTCAACCTCTCAACAGACAGAATTCATCAATTGTTATAGCTAACAGTATTCCCCACCTGTCCTCTCTAGAGTAAAGCCTTTTCAGTCTTAGCTTAGGCTGGACCTCAAAAAAACAGATACACACCTGCCAACCAGTCAGTCCTCAAACCTCTTGTGCTTGACAGGTACTTTGGGGGTTTACTCTTTGCTATCACAGCCTTCAAGAACCCAGAGTTACCTCCAAGCCCTAGTGATTCATTGAAGGAAGAGGTTAGGGGAGGGTAGATTTACATGCAAAGATAAATAAAAGTCAGTCTCTGCCGAGGGCCAGATGAAAGACCCAACAGCAAGTAATTGAGGAAGTCAAAGGAATCTCATCCTCAGCAAGATCATCTCAAAGGAATTAAGGGATGGAATGTGACCTGGTACTTTCAGTCCCCCAAGGCAGTCTGTCTGGCAGAACTGGTGCCCTGCCCCCAAGTTCTTAAAAATGTCAGTGTACCTTCCTAAGCACCTGAATTATTTCCTAGGAAGGGGGAGCCCAACAGCATTTGCCATATTCCACAGCAGTGAGGCTTGTCATTCATTTCAAATTGACAGGAAGGAACAATATTTTCACTGCAGAGCATAAAATTGGGGCTTAAGTGTCCCCATTCCCCTGAGAGTCCTTAGAGCAAGAAAACTGGCGTGTTTATGTGATTGTAGAGAAAAATGCTCTTCTGTCCTCAAATTCTCTTGGCTCTGGTTCAGAAGTAAATGTCCAAAATTAAATTAAATATTAGAGCAGTTAAAATAACTGACCCTTCTCCCTCACCATGCGTCCCCCTCTTCTTACTCCGCCCCCATCCACTTTTCCAACTTGTAAAGGCTATTAAGACTCTATTGCCTGGAAAATGTAGACCCAAAGAGAAATAGAATGTGTTCTGCTATAAAGAGTACTGGACCTGAAATCAGCAGACTTGAGTTCTAGTTGTGCCTTGGACATTTATTAACTGGTGGCTGTAGACCAGTCACCAACTCCAGCACCTGACTTTCCTCACTGTTAAAAGGGTATATCAATAAGAGTCATTATCTAGTGAGTGAATAGTCAAAGCATATGAATAAACAGTTCTCAAATGAAAAATAAAAAAAAAAACTATTAAAAAACATTTCAAAGATTGCTCCAAATCACTGATAACAAAAGAAATGCAAATCAAATCGACTTTGAGGTTTCACCTCATGTCCAGCAAATTTGCAAAAAAAACAAAAGATGGAAATAGTTAGTGTTGCAAGGATTGTGGGGAAAAAAGAGACCCTTAAACATAAATACATTTGAAAAAGCTGTGAATTGGCCTAACCATGCTGGAAAGCAATTTGGAACTGTATTAAGAAAGTGATTAAAATGTCTGTACCTGGAGATCTTCCTGTTAGGCATACATCCCAATGACCAATGAGGTCAAAGACAAAATACCAGTCCCACATACACCAAAATATTCATAGATATGTATTTGTGGCAGTAAAAAAACCCCAACAAACCAAAAGAAAACAAGACTGGAAACAAAGAGGATCCCCATTAATTTGGGAATGGCTAAACAAAGTGGGGCACACGAATGTACCAGGGAAGAAGAATCAGACCGCTTAAATACTAACATGCCATAAAAAAGCAATGAAGATGAAAAACTAAGCTAAACAGTCCACTTCTTTCCTGCCCAGTTTTCTTACACTCTTCAATCTAGTGACGCTGCCTTCTTTGCTGCTCGTCACATAAAGCCTTCTGTCTTCTGATCCTGAGTGTTTTCTCTAATATGTGGAATACTCTCCCCCTTCACCTCTGCCTCTTAACTTCCTTGGCTTTTCTTTTTAAGTCTCAGGTAAAATCCCACCTTGTGCAAGAAGACTTTCTCGATCCCCCGTAACGTTAGTGCCCTCTGAGACTGCTCCCGGTTTTTCCTGTCTGCACCTTCTTTGTACATTGTTGTTTCTATGTTTTCTCCTTCATTAGAGTGTGAACTCCCCGAGGAAAGGGATTTTTTTGTTGTTACTGTTACTGCTGCTGCTGTTATTATTATAATATTCTTTGCATGTATGTATGTGTATACATATATATATATATATACACATGTATATCTGTGTGTATATGTATATGTACAAATATGTTCTTTGTATCCCAAGGACAGTACCTAACACATAGAGCAGTGGTTCCCAACTGGTGGGTCGCGACCTCTTTGGGCGTCCTAAGACCATCGGAAAAAACACTTATTTCCGATGGTTTTAGGAACTGAGACTGCTCCTCTATCTGTCTCCAGGCCAGTCCACCCACATGCAGATACACCCACATATGAATATTAAAGGATCGTGGCATTAAGAAGGTTGAGAACCACTGACTTAGAGAGTGCTTAATAAATGCCACTTTATCCACAGGGAAGAATGCTGTTGAATAAAATGAGCAGAACTAGGAAAAGAATACATAACAATGACTACAATGATGTGAAGGGAAAGAAGAAAAAAATACAAAGTGAAACAGGACAGTATTATAATGGCTAAGCTTGGTCTCAGAGAAGAGATGAGATAGGGCATGTAGCACCTTCTCTTCTTTAGAGAGGTGGGATGCTACATGTAATGTCAGAATCCACTAGTTTTACTAGTTTATTAGTTTTATTAGTTTATTAGTAAATTAACTAGCCCCTTCTCTCTATTTTATTCTGTTAGAACAGATGGCTTTGCTAGGAAATGGGGAGGGATACATTTGGAAATGAAAGTAATATAAAAACAAAAACTAGAAACATACTTAAAATAAGCCACCACAACAACAGAGAGATGAGAATCCTTGCTTCATAGAGTTGCTGGGAGAAGACTGATTCAGCAAAGTACTATGTAAACATGAGTATTATAGGGGCAGGCATTGGGTACCATTGAACCAAGGCTGGCACTTTGGAACCTGGGACTTCTTCCTGATGGACCGAGAGTTCAGCTCCAAAAGTCAGAGGCAGGTTGTCCATGGAAACTTCTAGCCTTCATTCCAGAACCCAGATGACTTCTTCCAGCTGGCCCCACAGAGATTCAAACCTAATAAAAGAGCTCTATGGTAATCAGGAAGCAATCTGGGAAAGTGTATGCCTGTAGAAATTGGAAACCATGTGTATGTCTGCATGTGTGTGTTGGCGTAACTCCCCCTGGTACCACTGCACCTCATTCTGACAATTATTAAATACCTCACAACAGGTTTTAACCCAAGTCCTCCGAGAACCATTCATGTTCTTGTTTCCTGTAGGAGGAAGACGTCAATGATGTTAGCACAATTTGATTTGGGCTTTTATGAAGTAATAAGCTAATACCCTTGCTCTCCCTCTCAATATGGAAAACTTGAGACAGCAGAGTAGAGAGTTAATTTTTTTTTTTGCTGCATTTTTCCCCCAGAAGGTTCCCTCTACCATTCCCCTTTCCCTCTTTAACTTCTGTCTTCCCCCCACTCCCGCCCCTAGCTACTATAACAACAAAATCCTGAGCTCATTCCCAGAATAACAGCCTCATTCACATAAGCCTGGGAGGAGGACCTCTCCCTGGCCACTTTGGCCCCGTGGCTCTCTCTTTGCCCGTATGTGTTCCTTGTCTGGCTGCTGTGTGTTACCCAACAGCCATCCCATTTCCTGCTAAATCTTCTGTATTCCCACTTAGAACTTCCAAAGCTCAGGCTCTGCAGGGCCAGCAGGAAATATCATGTTAGGTAACCATCCTATTTTCCTGGCAACTTCCTTCCAAATAGTTTCTGGAAAGCTCGGTTCTTATCCCCTTCTGTTAATGCAAATGTATACAAAAAAGGTCTCCTTGGGAACTTCTTTGGGCTCTGAAACTCTCCAAGGCAGGCCTTTCTAAGAAGCCATGAAGTCTTTTTTCTCCATGTTTCTATTATTTCTTTGCCTCTACCCTGTTGCAATCAAGACCAGAATTTCAGGTACCAGACCTCTTGCAGGTAGAATTTTTCTAGAAGTAGGGCATCAGACCCTAAGGTCCAAACATAAGTCAAGAATCTTGCTCTATATACAAATAACCTTCTCTCTGGGCATCTCTCCCACCTACCACTCCACCTATTCCTCCACTCCCATCTTGAGATAAGACAAAGAAATTGGTGCTGACTATGAGTTTAGTCAGGCTACTTATGGACCCCAATCATCATATTTTTCTTCAACTAGAAAACTGATCTAATCTCTCTCCTTCCTTGGTGTTCTAGAGAAAACAAACTGACTCTGCCCTCTAATATCACAGGACCCTTGAGGTAGCCCCAGATAATTGGTATTTTTCTATTCTGTGCCCAAGAAACTACTACCTAAGCACTGCAAAAACCAGACTTCCTGGACAAAATACTTTATCCCTGAACTTCCTCCTCATCAGTACTTTGTGGACCTTTTCCAATGTTCCCCTTACACAGGGGACTGGGGAAAGGAGTAGGCATAGTCCTTAAACCTCAATGACTTGCACAGACCTACACTCTGCTGCCATCTCTCTGCAACTACTCTTCCTTTGAAATTCACTTGATTTAGACTATGTCAACCTATGTAGATTTTTTTGTAATCATGTACTAGTTTCCAAATTATTTTTCCTTTTACAAGGAATTGAGTACCTGACTCAGGCTTCCTTGCCACCCAAAATGCTGTTCTTGTATTTAGAGTCTTGAGTATACATACTGATGTCATTTCAAATTCCCTGGCTTCCCAGTTCATCAATCTCCTAAATTCCCATGATCTACATTTTATATCTACTTCAGCCACACATACTAATAGTCATACCCTTGATCATCACCCATGGAACACCGCTAATATCAAGCTAAGCCTCTAGTGGCTGTCTTGGAAGTTCTATCCATTCAACCACTACTTCTAGCACCCACTTTTCCTCTCTAAATTCTCTCTTGGTCAGCCAATATTGATCACCTGACATAACCTCACAGTTGTAAAAAGACAATTTACTTAAAATAGTAAAATAATATAAGACATATTATCAGTAGAATGGAAGAGTAGCTGTTTTACCCATAAATCCCCAACTTAAAAACATCAAAAGATGGAATTATGGAGCAAATCTGTAGAAACCAAAGAAGAATCTGTAAGATAACAAGAAAAGTGTTAGGTGGTGCAGTGAATAGAGGGCTGGCCCTGGAGTCAGGAGGACCTGAGTTCAAATTTGGCCTCAGACACTTACTAGCTGTGTGACCTTGGGCAAGTCACTTAACCCCAATTGCCTTGCCTTCCTCCAGAAAAAAAAAAGATAACAAGGAAGATGCCACAAAGAGAAAAGCTTTGTGGAATAACAGCAGAGAATGTAAATGCTTAAAATTCTCTCTCACTCTCCTCATCCCCACTCTATTCCACACACCATGTAAAATTGTTATGAGTCGTTTCACAGGCTTGTGATTCAGGATATAGATCTGGAGTTCCCTAACAGATTTTTCATAGCAGTGAAGCAATCTGAGACACCACAGAAAGGCCAAGAACAATGATCCTGGCCTTCCACGTGAAGAAAAAGCAACAAAACTTGGGGATGGGGGAGGGAGAGGAGAGTAGGTAGGAAAATGCAGTCAATTAGAGAGGAAAGGGTTTTTGGTCCTAAAGGAGAGGGAACTTGAATCCTATGTGGTGTCAGGCCTTTCCCCAAAAAGGTTACAATAGAAGGATCCTACATTCCTACAGGAAGCTGAGGATACCCATTCTGGGGATCTATGTGGGAAAAATGGGTGTGCTTAAATAGTGGAAGGTGGAAAAGAATATAGAGTGAGGAGAGAAGCCATAGAAAAGCTGCTAGAAATATAAGAAATGGAAAGATAAAAAATCTAAGAGAGAAAAGACTAGGTAAAAAGTGGGAATTCAATAGGGATGAATGAGTCTTCTATTTGAGTACAAAATCATCAGAAGGACAAGAGGGGGGAGAAATGGAGAAATACGAATTGTTCTGAAAGTGATGTGGGGGTTTAGTGTATGGGGCAGCTAAGTGGCACAGTAGATAAGAGTGCCAGGTCTGGAGTCAGGAAGATTTATCTCCCTAAGTCAAAATCTGACCTCAGACGTTTGCTAACTGCATGATCTTGGACAAGTCCCTTAACCCTGTTTGCCTCAGTTTTCTTATCTGTCAAATGAGCTAGAGAAGGAAATGGCAAATTGCTCTAGTATCTTTGCCAGGAAAAAACAAATGAGGTCATGAAAAGTCAGATATGACTGAAAACCGACTGAACAACAAAATTTAACATTAGTCTGCTGTGTAGTTTGACAACCAGCACAGCTAATGTGGTCTTGGGCTACATTAAGAAGAAGGAGGTGCCAATAGCATTATTGTCCTCTGCCCTTTTGAGATCTCATCTAGATCATTAGGCTTAGTCTTGGGTGCCATGGTTTAACCTGGATTGATAAACCAGAAAGTGTCCAGAGAAGAACAGCCAGGATAGAGAAGGATTATTTGAAGAAATTGACCACGGAGAAGAGAAATCAGCAGAACACTTGGAATGAGGGTGATGGGGATGTGATAATGGTGTTCAAACATTTGTATGTCATTGAGAAGAAGAATCAGACTTGTTCTGTTTGGTTCCAGAGGGCAGAAGCAGAAGCAATGGGTGAAGGTGGCAAAAAAAAAAACAAACCAACCACCAAAAAAAAAACTAGTTTAGGTTAGATATCAAGAAACACTTCCAAACACCTGGAGCTATGCAAGTACTAAATGAAGGTCCTTACTGTCCAGGAGAAATCAGAACATATTCCTCAATTTCACACTTGGCACTCTCAATGAATGGTTTGGGCAAATTATCTCCCTGAAAAGCAAAGAGGGTTTGCCAATGGAGGGAGGGAGGGATAAAGGACCCTGACCATATGGGAGAGGTTAGAGGAAAGTGAGTAAATGTGTTGTCCAGTTGATCCCTCAGATCAGCCTGTGGGTAACGGACAGATAGCTGCTAGTGGGGCCTGCAGAAAAACTTGTGGGTCATAAATCTCTGGGTCAGAAAATATGATTATGTTCATCTAGGGGTAAATATGCTCATTAGGGAGAGGTGGTAGACGAGAGATCAGGGGAAGCTGAGTGAGGGGAGGAGAGGTGACATCTCAGGCCAAGAGATAAATTCCAAAGAAGGGGATTATAAATCACCAGTTTTTGCTTCCAGATACAATTATACAGATATCTTGAACCATAAATGTCTTTCTGGCTTTCTTTTCCTGGTTACTATCTTCCTGATACTATCTCTGGGGCCAGTGACTTCATTGGGCCCTGACTGATTTAGGATCTTGGCGACACTCCAACAATTCTAACTTGAAAGGTGATGTTTGCTTTTTTTTGTCTGTGATTTCCTTTTTGTCCCCTTTTTTAGAGTGTGACTTGATTATTGTTTCCCTTAAGTGTTTTATTTGTTAATACCTAGAAACAAAAGAGTTCTTTACTATTAGATGTAAAGTATGATCTCAGTCATATCATGGCCACTCTATGACAGAGACAAAGAGGTGGAATGTTTCCTCTCTTATTCATTTACTCATTCTGCTGGGGACTCGGGCCTTAAGGGGCTAGCTAAGCTGTATGATGTTAATGATTTAAAACACATGCATAGTCCTTAATCATAGAGATCTGGAATGGGGATAGGCTAAATATACCAAGGCCCCATTTTTTGATGACTCCTGAATAAATCTATGTTGAGAAGGAAGCATAGCTCTTCAGACCTGACAGACTTTAATTCCCGGATGGACTTTTGGGCAGAGTAGTGCCTGTTAACGTATATCCTTGCTAAGTATTTATTTGTATTTAGTAAAAGGTTTTTTTTTTTAAACTCATCTGCCTCAAATTAGGAGAGCAAGGAATAGTTTACCTATCAGATCTATGGGGAAGAGAAGAAGAGATGGAGAACATTATGAGGTGTAAGATGGATAATTTTGATTATATTAAATTAAAAAGGTTTTGCACAAACAAAATCAATGCAACCAAGATTAGAAGGAAAGCAGAAAGCTGGGAAACAATTTTTACAGCAAATATCTCTGATAAATGCCTCATTTCTCAAATATGTAGTGAACTGAGTCAAATTTATAAGAATACAAGTCATTCTCCAGTTTATAAATGGTTAAAGAATATGAACGGGAAGTTTTCAGATGAAGAAATCAAAGCTATTTATAGGCATATGAAAAAATGCTCTAAATCACTATTGGTTAGAGAAATGCAAATTAAAACAACTCTGAGGGACCACATTACACTTATCTTACTAATATGATAGAAAAGGAAAATGATAAATTTTGGAGAAGATGTGGGAAAATTGGGACACTGTTGGTGGGGTTGTGAACTCATTCAACCATTTGGAGAGCAATTTGGAACTAGGACCAAAGGACAATCACACTGTGTAACCTTTGATCCAACATTACCACTACCAAGTCTGTATTCCAAAAAGATCTTAAAAAGGGAGAAGGACTTACATGTTCAAAAAAGGGGATGCCCATCAATTGAGTAAAGGGTGATCAAGTTGTGGCATATGAATGTAACGGAATACTATTGTACTAAAGAAATGATGAGTAGGCAGATTTCAGAAAAACCTGGAAAGACTTACGTGAACTGAAGCAAAGTGAAGGGAGCAGAATCAGAAGAACATTGTACACAGTAACAGCAACATTGTGTGGTGATCAATTATAATTGACTCATTTTCTCAGCAACAAAATGATCCAAGACAATTCTAAAAGTCTTAGGATAGAAAATGATATCCACATCCAAAAAAAGAACTGATGAAGTCTGAATGCAGATTGAAGCATATTATTCTTGCTTTCATCATTTTTTCATAGTTTTTTTCCACCTTTTTGTTCTGTTTCTTCTTATACAACCTAATATGGCAATATATTTTACATGATTGCACATATATAACCTATATCAAATTGCTTACTGTCCTGGGGAGGAGGGAGGGGAAAGAAGGAAGGAAAGGATGGCACTCAAAATTTTATTTAAAAAAATGAAGCTGAAATTGTCTTGATATGTAATTGGAAGAATAAAATACCATTTAAAAGAAAAAATAAGTCATCTGCCTCATTGACTCAATTTCTCCTGATCCTGAACTTGCATTTGAGGCTAGCATTTGCCTATCCTAAAATATATTTCTTTTACCTTCCAAAATTCGAGTTCATTTTGCTTATGTCTTTTTCTTCCTCAGTCTACCTTCCCTTTAAACCCCCTCTCCCAATGTTCTTCTTGTCTACTTGTTTTTATTGAATGTACTTCTGCAGCAAACTCTGTGTATGTGTATGTGTGTGTGTGTGTGTGTGTGTGTGTGTGTGTGTGTGTGTGTGTGTGCTGAAACATCTTTTTCCACTTCCCATTTGCTCCTCTGCATGGCTTCAATTCCACAGAATAAGATGCTGCTGTGCTGGGTACCACCTGGTATCCCATCCTTTTTTGCCTCCTTTTGTCTGTTCTCTCCTGCCCTGTCAGACTCTTGAGAGCAGAGACTATGTTTCTTTTTACTAGTTGTATCCTCAGACTTTAGCACAGTGCCTGGCACATAGTAGGTGTTTAATAAACGTTTATTGGATCGAATTTTGGCCTTTTCAGATAAGCAAGGTCCTTGAGATGGAACCCTCTCCAGTAGTCCTACTTCATTTTTTAATATTCTTCTGGCATACTCCAATTATCAGAAAAAGAAAGTTCCTCATTCTTCTTCATCCTTTCTTCCCTAGTTTGTATATTTTTACTTTCCTTTTCTTTATTCTTTAAAAACCAACAAAATAAAACAAAGCTAAACTCAGATCTTAAGAGCATCTTTCTTAACTCCCTCTGTCACCATTGAAAACACTGGGATTCCTGTCTCTTAGAATATTATAAGCACTTGATCTTCATTTACTTTTAAATCATTTTTGTTATTATAAGCATGAAAAATATAAAAATGAGTGATACTCCCTTGAATGAAGAATAAGAAAAGTACTGTATCAGCAAGCACTCTAGCGTACCCAGGGTGGGTGCTGGCACAGGTTCTGAGACCTGCTTTTCTAAAGGAAAGCAACTCAAAATGGGTTAACAGTCTCACTTCAATCAAGCAAACACATATCATTTACCTAGTTCAGGGGAAAAAGTCAGCACCCCGAACTTCAGAGAATGCAAACACAATACAAACAGAAGTTACAAGCAGTCAAAGAAACAAATCATCAGACGGGCGTCCAGTCATCTGACCATTGCATCCATACCTAGTCAGTTACCAGAGAAGGGAGCATCAGCATCTGGGTTTTTCAAAGCCAGGGGGCTCAATGGCTTCCCAGAGTCTCATCTGGCCAAATCGCACAACTCTTCTCAAAGTGAGCCCCAAAGCAAAACCTCGCATCAGGGCATATATATAGCTTTCTCCTGGCTCGGAGAATGTCACAGTCCTCTTGACCCACTGCCCAATCACAAAGCTACAAGGCCCGGGCATTCCTGAAGAACAAGCCTCCCATCACAGGCTCCATGTAACCACATTCAGCCTATTAAGGGGCAGAGTATACTTTCAAATAGGGGAAGGTTCTCAGAGTTATGTAGCCACTTTAGCAAAGGGCCTAGGGGCAGGGAAGATCTTCAGATCCTCATAACAAATACACATACACAAACTCTGAATCTCTGAAAATACATAAAATGCGTATTAAATACAAATTTAATATTGTAGTTCCAAAGGATCTCAAATCCATTGGTGAGTTAGGTGGGTGTCTACCCAGGCAAGTGAAGACTTCCCCCTGACAGATTGGGTAGATGAGAGCAATTTGTTTTAACAGCCATGAAGGTGGCTAAAGCAAATGCTGTGGTATACTTAGAGCTTGGTCAAATAGTGCTAACAAGATACTCACAGCATCGATGGTAACTATGAATATGATGGCATAATTCTTAATCATAAAATATAACAGACTCTCCACATAGAAAACAGAAACAAAACATTTATTCAGACATCAGAAAGCCAAATCTCCAAACCATAAAACTTAATTAATTGTAGTAACAAAGAAATCTATACACAATGACACGGCAGAGAGCAACACCATACCAAAACCTTCCCACAAACAAGCACACACAAACCTAGCTGTCTCCTTGCCTATGTCCTCTCTTTCCACCTGCTCTAACTGCTCTGACCCCCAGCTTCCTCTGGGCTCTGCTCCACCCATTCAGTAAACTCCTCCCACTACAGGCTCCATGTGATTACATTTGGCCTATTCAGGGGCAGGGAAGATCTTCAAATATCCATTATACATCGACACTTTAAAAACATTTCTTCTTTTTTTAAGTATTACTATAATTATTATCCCATATGCTTCCAATTCTGTCTCTCCTACCTCACTTGTAACAATAAATATAGTCACTCTAAACAAATCCGCACATTGGCCATGCCTGGAAATGTTTGTCTCATTTAGTACCAACAGTTCATCACCTACTTCTACGACAAGAAGTTGGAAGCATGCTTCATCACCTGTATTTGGGAAATGGGATTTGCTATTATATTGATCTTAGTTCTCAAATTTTTTCATAGTTGCTTTCCTTTATAGTATAATCACTAAAAAAATTATTTTCTTGATTCTGCTCATTTTGCTATGAATTAGTTTATGTAGAACCTCCAAGTTTCATTGAATCCAGCCCATCTGTCATTTCTTAAAGTATAATACCCTCTCACATTCATATGTTCACTTTATTTCTACTTTATTACAACAAAAAGCATTGCTATGAATATTTTTGTATACATGGGACTTTACTCCCTTTAATCTTTTTGGACTATAGGCCTTATAGTGGTGTCTCTAGATGAAAAGATATGCAAAGTTTATTGGGGTACAGTTCCAGAATGTTTGAACAGGGCATTATTATGCCTATTTTACCATTATTCTTTCATTAATTGTCATTTTCCTTACATGTAGGATGCCAGATTTAGAATCATGAACACTTAGACTAGTTGTGTGATCTTTGGAAATATAATTTCATCCTCATTTTCCTCATCCGTAAAATGGGGATGATAATAGAAACTATCTCCCAGCATTAATTGGAAGATCAAATGGGATAATATGTGTAAAGCTCTTTGCAAATATTAAAATGTAGTCCCCTAGATATTATTATTTTATATCTTTCAAAAATATTTATCAATCTGTTGAATATGAGGTCAAACCTCAGAGTTGTTTTCATTTGTTCTTTCCATAATTAATGATTTGAAACTTTGCTTTCCTTTTTAAAATAATTGCTTGCTCATATCTTTTTAACAATTATCTATTTGCAAATGGCTCTTGTTCTTATATATTTGTATCAATTCTCTATATGTCATGAAAATAAAACAATTATTAGAAAAAATGAAAGAAAGATTTTCTTCCTCAGTTAATGATTTTCCTTCTGGTTCAAACTGCATTGATTTTGGTTGTGCAAAAACACTCTCAAATTGTATATAATGAAAATTGTCCATTTAAATTCCTGTGATGCTAACTCTGCCTTGTCTGATCAATATATTTTCTCCTCTATTCATAGTTTTGAAAGATATCTCCTTTGCTCTAATTTATTATAGAACCTTTTATATTTAGGTCATGTATCCATTTGGAGCATACATACAGTATGGTATAAACATAATTTCATCCAGGCTGTCTTTCTGGTTTTTCCAGGATTTTTTTTTTTTGGGGGGGGGCACCAAATACTGAGTCCTAGAGAGTGTTTTGTTCTTGGGTACTGCTTACTCTGAGATCACTCTTCCAACCCACACTCAAATTAGCTTCACAAGAGGCTATAGAGTAAAATTATTGCTTCTCCCCTTACGTTTTTAAGGGTGAACCTGATGAGCGGGAGGCAGATTCTCTAATATTTTTTCTTACAACTCTCCATCCAAGTCCCACATATCAATTACAATAAAAATCTCTGTAGTATCATTTAACCAATTAAGATCAACCAGTTTCTACCAATGAGTAGTGAGGTGGTGTAGTGGCTAGAGCTCTGGACTGGCAGACTGGGAGACCTAAGTTCAAATTTGACCACAGATGCTTACTAGCTGTGTGACCCTGATCAAGTCATTTAACTCTGTTTGCCTCAGTTTCCTCATCTGTAAAATGGGTTGACAAAGGAAATGGCAAACAACTCCAGTATCTTTGCTGAGAAAACCTCAGATGGGGCCGTAAAGATATGGAAATGACTAATGACAGAACAATAACACATTTCTGAAAAAAGAATATTTACTGAGAAGATATAACAAGAACCAAAACATAAATACCCCACCTGGGAGAAGATTCTCCTCTACCACCTCAGCCCTTGGGGAGAATATGTACAAATTTAAAGAAGTTGCTACAAAACATTCCCCCTAATAAGTTTACTTCTGGTTATGGCATGGACAGTGGGTCAGAGGGTTCCTTACTTGCAGAACATCATGTCTCACTGCTGCATGGATTCTCCATAGACTGGGTCACACATGTCATTGCTCAGGCCTAACTCCTCACCACACTTGGCCGTTGTTTCTACCAGCTTTGGTGGCTGAGGGGAGTTGCAATGGCTCTTCCATTTTTGGAAGATCACAAAGTTGCAAGCTGATCTGCTCCATCTGTGACACTCATTCACCTAAGATCAGGAAAGGAACCAAGAGCAGAAAGAAAACAGCATGATAATAGGAAGCCTTCATACTGCACTTGTTAGGTGCTAAGTCTTCACAGATATCATCTCATTTGGTTCTTACACCAACCCTGTGAATTAGGTGCTGTTATCATTTCCATTTTATATTGAAGGAAACAGAGACAGACAGAGGTTAAGTGACTAAGGGTCACACAGCTGGCAAATTGTCAAGAGTTCAGATTTTTAAGGATTTTTTTTTGTCAAGTAGTGAGTTCTAGAGAGTAATTTGAACTCAAGTCTTTCTGTCTCCAGACCCAGTGTTCTATCTGCTAAGCCACCTAGCTGCCCATTCAGAGATACTCAGTGGCCCAGTGGAGAGATAAGGTAGCCAACAGCATGTGGCAAGATACTGCTGCTGCTGCTGCCACTGGTCCTTCTTAGCAGAAGGCATATGATAAATACTTCTCACCTCTTTCACCACAAGGGAGGAGAGAGTTTATCTCTTTAACCTTTTGTTGGCATAACCAATTCTGACTCAGCAGCTAATTAAAATGCTTTTGTCACCAGGCAGAGAATAGCTGCACATGCTCCCAAGTGGTTAGAGGAAAGAAACCTTTAATCCCCCATTTTTGAAAGCAGGTTCCCTAGGCTTACACATAGGCTGGCAATAAACAAGGCATATTGTGCATAACATGAGGACTAGGCCATTGGGGGCCAGGTACCCCATTATACTTGTAATCATATAATTCTAGTGGGGATCTTGGTATCTGGAACATCAGATATTTTATGTATTCTGTGGTTATTTCTAATGGAGTTCTCTATCTCTTCTTGCTGTGTCTTCTTGGTAATAGAAAGAACCATTATTTATGGAGTTTATTTTCATCCTGCTTCTTTACTGACGTTATTAACTATTTTCATTAATTTTAGCTGATTGGGGTTCTCTAGCTGTAAAAAAGACGATAATTTTATTGCCCCTTTGCCTTTACTTCTTCCCTCAATTTCTTTTTGTTCTCCTGTTGCGATAGCCAGCATTTCTAGAACTATATAAAATAATAATTGTAACAATGGACAGCCTTATGTTATCCCTTATCAAATTTTTCCATTAGATAGTAATATCTCTTTGCCTTAAATAGATTTATTTTGTCCAAAACAATATATCAATTCATATTAAAGAGTAGTCAATTTTCCTATACTTCTTAATGTTTTTTAACAAACAAGAATGCTATTTTTTTTCAAAAACTTCTACATCTTTTATTGGTTTTTACTGGTTTTGTTCATAATATGCTCTATTAATTTACCATTTTCATAATATTGAACCAACTCTGCCACCACATAAAAATCCAACTTGGTCAGAGTGATTAATTTTTGAATATGCTATTGATACCTTTTTGCTAATATTTTATTAAATATTTTTGAATTGATATGCATTAGAAATATTGGTCTACAATGTTTTTTCTCCATTTTATCACTTCCTGGTCTATGTAAAAGAACCATACTTATTGCATAGAAACATATTTGTTCAAGGGATTTAGTAGGATCCCCCTTTTTCATTTTTGCAAAAAAAAAATAGTCTTAGAATTATTTTTTTTATCTTTGATTTAATTAATTTTTAAATTCATCTGATTCTGAGGGTCTTTTATTTGAACACTACATTATGCTGTATTGATATGAACTAATATATTGTTTTGGGCAAAATAAATTCATAAGGATTAAACAACAATCTTCATTTAAATTTGAATCATTTCTCCAAATTCTCTTCATTGAATATAACATGTTTTGTGCCAAGTAAAGGAAATATTTAATATTTCTATCTTTTTCCCTTTGCTTATGAAGTTTTTTTGTCATCTAACACATTGTCAATTTGTTTGTATATTATATGTAATTATGGAATAGGAATTTTCCTTTCTATTCCTATTCAGTAACTGCTGAAGATCTGCTATATCTAATTTTTTAAAAAATTCCATTCAAGTCCTTAATGTTTTTCCAATTTATGTTTTTGTTAGATTTGTCCAGGTGAGGAAGTGGGTACATTCAGGTCCTCAATTATTTTTGGTTTTGTTTTTCACTTTTTTATGTAATGCAAATTAACTTTTTCTTCATATGAATAGATGTACTTTATGTTGTTTGGTGCATTTCTGTTAGATATTAATATTGTTTCATTAGCTTTAAATCATAAAATATTTTCTGCTTTCACATGATGTTTTTTCCTCAGAATTGGAAACTGATAAGAATAATTTTTAGAAATATTATGTTTTTTTAATCAGAACTAGATTAACTCAACATACTATATCAGTAAATATGTATTTTAAATATTTAGACAATGAATTTTTCAGAGAAGGCATTATGTTCCTAAATAGATACATATGTATTATTCAAAGAAACCAAATTCTTAATGTCAAAATGTTGTTCTCGGAATCTTTCAAAGTCTTTCTACATAATAACTTTTTCTTTCCAACTTTAGATACATTTCTGTTGGAAATACATGTATTAATTTTATCCAAAGGCTTCTTGCTTTCCAGTTTTGAAGTTATAAGAAGCATTTCAAATTCAAAGTCTTTATCCAGGGCACATATGTGATTTATATTCTTACTGGGTACACACACACACACACACACACACACACACACACACACACACACACAGAAAGTATAAACTTAGAAATAAAATAAACCGTGGTCACTTTAAGGAAATTGTAACTCGAAGATGAATGTGCAAATTATTCAACCAAAATGAGAATTAAAGCAACTCAGGATGACTATTATCAAAATAGCTTCTGATCAAACATTAAAAAATTTCTGTTCTACTAATGCATTGTTGGTGGAGTTGTGAATTGATACAACCATTCTGGAAAGCAATCTGGAACTATGCCCAAAGGGCTATAAATAATTGCATACCCTTTGACCCAGTAATACCACTGTTGGGATTATATCCCAAAGAGATTA
>CM053585.1:303871711-303899845 GCA_028646515.1 Pseudochirops corinnae | reverse complement strand
GGAACAGAGTATACTTTCAAATATCCAAGGGTCCTCAGAGTCACGTAGCCACTTTAGCAAAGGGCCTAGGGGCAGGGAAGATCTTCAGATTCCCATAACAGTCACTTGCTAGCTGTGTGACCTTGGGTAAGTCACTTAATCTTGTTTGCCTCCATTTCCTCATCTGTAAAATGAACTGGAGAAGTAAATGGCAAACGGCTCCAGTGTCTTTGCCAAGAAAACCCTAAACGGGGTCACAAAGAGTCAGACGCAAGTCAACAACTTCCTCACAACAACCCATAAAGTAACCAATGAAATTATTATAATATCGTCTTCATTTTGCAGCAGGGAAGCTTTGAGGGGTAAAGTGACTTGGCCACTTTCTTATAGTTTTGTAAGTCTGAGTCAATAACTGGGTCCAGGTCTTCTAACCCTTAAAGCTCAGCTGAAGGCCCACTTCCTCTATGAATTCTTCTCTGATGTCTCCTACCCACAGTGACTTTTCTAGCCTCTGGACACTTTTAGCGATTAGAAAGCGTATTTGACATTTAGTATTGGTCACCTAAGTCTGCTACTCTCTTGTTCTGGGTTATGCCTTGTTTCACCAATTTGATTGGCACCTGAATGAGGGTAAGAGTTATTATCTTAGGCCTCTTCATGTGCCCTTACAGCATCTAGCACAAGGCTTTATATGGTAGTGACATCTAGTAACTTTAACATTTAGAAGAACTTTAAATGAGGTTTTGCAAAAGAAATATGGAACTTTTGTCAATCGATGCATTCCGATTTATGATTTGGAAATCATGATACCCATAGTTATATTTCTTTAATATTTCAAAACTACTAATTCCCTGCTGGTTTCCCTTTTTGTGCCTGGATGTAAAACAGAACAGTTTGTGGAGGTGATCTGAATTCTCTAGAGTCTAAATTAGATCTTGAAGAGGACAGATCAGCAAGACTCAAAAATTAAATTTGGCAGATGAATGATAGTAAAGAGCTAAGGATGAATTTTAAATTATGAACCTAGGTGACTAGAAGGATATCAGTTCCCTTAATCAAGGGGGGGGGGGGAGGGAAAGAAAATTAGAAGGAAGAATTGTGTAGACAGAATGATAATGACTTTTATTTTAGACATGCTAAATGTAAGACATCCCGGTGAAGATGTGTGGTGAATGAAACAGCAACAAAGGCACAGTTTTCTCCAGGGCAAGCCATCATTTTAATAATAGCAACAGGTTATAATGTTAGTAAAGTGGGTCATGCTGGCACTTCATCAAAAGACAGGGACCTAAGCAGGATCAATTTATTGGTTAAGCTAGGAGTAATTAGAAATCAGGTCTCTGGCCTCTCTCTCAATGACCAAAGACCCTAAGTGAGGGCCCACAGGATCTTTTAAATCTAGGTGTGTCTCCCTTCTGATTGGCCTGACAGCAGGTCATTTGGACCTCTCCTGGCAAAGGGAAGGCAATCCTGATTGGTAGGTTCGTTGGCCTTCACATGTGGATCATCACACCCCTCTCTGGCAATAAGGAATGTTAATTGCTTGATGGGCGTCAGCTCCCTCTAGCCATCTTGGATAGAAAAGAAAACCACCCCAGTCAGGATCTCCCCTTTTCTGCCTTTCCCTTGGAGACCAAGTAATTTTGAAGGACAGTAGAGTCATCACCTGGGGAGGGCCTCACCCAATCTGGTTCTCCATTTAATAGGGTAAACAGAAGCTAGGGTCCCAACTTTAAACTGGTTAAGGAGCAGATGCCCTGTGGGTTAGGCACGATCACATTCCTCAACCAAGCCTTAGGTTGGCCTGAGGGAGGTTTCCTTTTGATCTAGGCTAAGAGGTGGGGTTTTGACAAAGTGGGGAATAGGATGCATTACAGAGTAGCTTAGTATTAATTTTCTTCATATCTAGGAAGCAATTGGAGATATAAAACTCATCTCAGGAGTGAGATGGAGACTGTTTGTGTAGATCCGGGAACCATCCACTTATTTCATAGTTTGTCATTTTAGTCCCATCCAACTCTTCATGGCCACATTTGGGGTTTTCTTGGCAAAGATACTGGAATAATTTGTCATTTCCTTCTCCAGCTCATTTTACAAATGAGGAACTGATATAAATAGGGTTAAGTGACATAGCTGCTAAGTAACTGAAGCCAGATTTGAACTTAGGAAGATGAATCTTCCTGATTCCAAGCCCAATTCTCTATACACTGTGCCCCCTAACCACACATCTACATATAGAAGATGGATAAATCCTGGGTAGTTTGTTGAGCCACAATGAAAGGACATGTTGAGAGAGAAGATAAGAAGGGCTAGGATAGAGCCCTGTTGATACACCCTCACATGGACAATGTTCCTACAAATGAGACTAAGAAATATTGTTCTGTCAGGTAGGAAAATAACCATGACAGAATCATGAAAAAAAAGGGGGGGGGGGGAGAAGAGAGTATCCAGATGGAGGGGTGAGTGGTTAACACTGTCAAAAATCTACAAAGATGTCAAGAAAGACAAAGACAGAGCAGCCAATAAACTGGTTTTAGTAATAAAAAGATTGTTGGTGGCTTTAAAAGAGCAATTTCAGTCAAATAGTCAGGACAGAAGCCAGATTGCTAGTGGCTGAAAAGTAAATCAAAGGAGACAAAGCAGATGTAATGATTGTAAACAGCTCCTTCTAAGAGCTTGGCTGGAAAAAGTATCAGAAATAGAGAGTGATTGCTTGGAGGGATGTTTGCTTCAAGTGAAGGTTTTTTTAAGTATGATGGGTAGCTGACTGGATGAATGTGTTGGAAGGCAACAAGGGGAAAAACCAGTGAATAGCTAAGGAAAGGCTGAAAATGATGGTGAGAGGGGGCGATTAAAGAAGCAAAATACCAACAGAGACAAAAGGAATAGGATCAAGGGCAAAAGGAAGGAGACAAAGTAGGTTGCCAAAGAAAAGGTTTAGGACAGCTTCTTTGGGGAATGTGGTAGAGTTGATCCCAGAAGATTAAAAAGGATTTGCATGCACCAGTGAGTGCCCAGTTGAAACTGGATAATATAAATTTATATTCGATCTAGTTTACTTGGTTATGTGACTCGGTTTGGTAGGGATTGGCAGTAAATGAGCAAGAGCAGAGAAGGCAGATGATGGAAGTAATGCAGGGGTGGGGATGGAAAATTAATAGCAATGATATCAGCCAAGGAAACCAAGGATGGAGTACAATTTAAAGATGACTTGTTAATTAAAGGGTACAGATTATAAAGGGAGGAAAATGAGGCCAGAGCAGAGATGACAGGCTGAGAAATCAGGATGGAATGGAATGACTGGAGCTTGGTATTCTTGAACTTGAGTGAAGGTGATAGTGGAGAAGCAAGGGTATTTAAGGGGACATCAAAATGTAAGGTAAAGTCCCTGTGAAAAGGGGCAGGTGTCGAGTGGAAAGAAAACCTATCAGCCAGGTACTGAACTATTTGTAAAAGAAGGTAGAATTGTGTAGATGAGGAAAGAGTTATCTGGTTAGAGTGCACTTCAAAGGAGAAGAAATTGCTGAGTGAAGATGGCAACAGGAAGGCCTGAAGAGCCAGAAGCATCCTCCTGGCTCAATATGTCAGGATACATGAGAGAAAGTACATATGATCCTGGAAAGGAACATCAAGGATATCATCTATTCAGTGCAGGGATGAGGAAGATGAAGAAACAACTACCTGACAGCCCAAAAAGAGTCCATGAAAATGCTTTTATTTGATTTAAAATTCAGGAAATTGTCCACCTTTGAAAAAGATGTGTTTTGACTAAAAGTCGTTTGCTATAAGTCCTTTTCCCTTAGATCTTTATTGTAAGTGAACAAACAACTGTCCAAATACTGTTGACCTCAGTCCCATGACCTTCCTGACATATTTCAGTTGTATTTCAGCCAATAAAAGATGGCCTTGTGTGGGCTGATAACTTTTCCTAAGAACGGTGGTGCAAGACATATTGATATTTCCTATGATGTTTTGCCTCTTTAATCATCAACCTGGTCTCTTTCCTCTGCCCTTTCACTTAGAATTGTGCCCTATTTGAGCTAGAAGGGGCCTTAGAGACCATCCGATTGAGTTTCATCATTAACAGATGAAGAAATTGAGGCTCAGGGATAGAAAGGGCCTTACCAAAAGATGGCAAAACCAGCTCGTCAGTAGCTAGTCAGGAATAGAGCTCAGCTTTTCTGAATCCCGATCCAGTACAGAACACACCCTGGGGGTTTTATTCATGACTGTAGAGCATGACTTAGTGGATGGAGTGCTGGATTTAGAAGACTTGAGTTCCAATCCCACCTAAGATAAATAACAGTTGTGTAACACTGGTCAAGTCATTTAACTTCCTCAGTTTCCACATCTTTAAAATGAGATATTGGGTTCAATACCCTCTCTTTCTACCACATCATATTAGTGTCATTGCTATATGTCTCATCTAATTTTGTGTTGGTCTTTCCACTCTCTACTACATCTGGGATTTGTTCATCTACTTCCAAACCCAGTTCTATCATCCTATGTCCTTAGTCTGCCATCTTTGCTACAACTGACTTAGATGATTCAGATGACAAGTCTCCATATTCACATATGGAGCAGGAGACCACCCACATGTGATTTCAGAGCCCTTGGAAGCCTCCCTCCTGCCATAAAGGTAATTCCACTACTCAGGATTCATTCTTTTAGCTAGTTTCCTTGCTGCCGCCACCCTACCACCCCCAACCTATGAATTCATCATTGTCTTCCTCTGAGGATGACATCAGATTCCTCCTTTGAGATTAAAATTTATCACTAATCTAGATTCTGGTGGCCATTGTCTTCTGAACCCTTGTATATTCTCTAATTAGTTCAGTAACTAACTCACATTCTTTCTTTCCACCACAACTCCTGCCCTCAAATTAGGGAACTTCAAAAACCTTGAAACTCTCACATATGATCTAACTTCCCCAGTTCCTTAATTGATTCAATCCCCACAACCTGCTTCTCTACCTCAACTGCACATTGAAATCATTGTACGCTTCATCTTGCCATCACCCACAAATGTTCCACTTCCATATTTATGCTCTACAAAATTCCTTTTTCTGGTCATCACTATTTTTTTTTAGATTTTACAAAGAGTTATTTACTGAGAAAAGTATAGCTAGACCAGAAGCACAAACATCTCTCTCAATACTAGCAGCACACTGCTCCTTTTGCTTCTCAAGTCATTAAGGACAATAGGACTCAAAATGAGAGTAGCTGCTATGAGCATCCACCACTACCAAATTCACTTCCAGATCTGATTTTTCTTTAGTCCTCATTCTTCTGAGTGAATCATCCTTTCCTTCTCTCCTCTGTAGAGTTTCATTACTCTCCTCTCCCTTGGCTTTTCTTCTACCTGTTAAGGTTCTGTCCCCTTTTATCTTCTCCCTTGGGGATATCATTAGCTCCCATGGGTTCAATTATCATCTCTTTGCATACAATTCTCAATTCTATATATTCAGCCCTAAACTCTCTCCTGAACTCCATCCTTATATCAGAAATTTCATTTTGGACATGTCCAAAACAGAATTCATTATCTTTTCCTCCAAACCCTCCCATCCTACCAATTACTATCAAGGATACCACCTTCTTCCCAGTTTCTGTCAAGAGTACCACCATTCTTCCAATCACATAGGTCATATCCTCAGTGTTATCCTTGACTCCTCACTCATTTATCTCACACATCCAACTGTTGTAAAAGTATTGATGTTTCTACCTTCAGAACATCTCCTGTTTATACCTCCTGTTCTTCATTCATATATGGCTGCCATCCTTGTGTGCCAGGCCCCCATTGCCTCATACTTGAATCATTGCCATAGTCTTCTGGTAAATCTTCCTCAACTCTCTCCCTATTCCAATAAATCTTCCTTTCAGCTGGTGAAATGATGTTCCTAAATTGCATGTCTAACCATTCCCTTCCCCTTTAACAAAATAAACTCCATGGGTTCTCTATTATCTCCAGGACCAAATATGGAATCTTTTGTTTGATTTTTAAAGCCTTCCTGCCTTTTAGGTTTTCTTACACTTTAATCCCTTCTACATTGGCCTCCCTTCCTGCTCTTCAGGCATGACACACCCTCTCCCTTTGCACTGGCTCTCCCTCTCATCACAATACTCCTTAAATTCACCTTCACCTCCTGGCTCCCATGGCCTCAGTCCAGGCTCACTTCAATTTCCCTCTACAAGAGGCCTCTTCAGGTCCCTTCTCATCTCCTGTATCCTCACTCCCAGTTCCTTCCCTCTGAGATTACCTTCCACTTTCACTGGATATATCTTGTACGCACAAAATTGTTTATATATCGCTCCATTCTTTAGAATGTAAACGCATTAAGGGCAGAGACAATGTTTTTGTCTTTCATTATATGCCCAAAGTTTTGCATAGCACTGTTCCATCCTCATTCTTAAGTACTTCCTTGATAACTGCTTATTTGGGTTTCTTGCCAAATTGTCATTTTTGACAACTTAGTGAAGTCATTTTGGTTTTCTGGTCCTCTTCAGGAATGAAGGACAACGACCAGCCATCCATTTTCTCAGTGCTTTATGAGGCAATGTAGCCATCATCAATCTTCCACCATTCCCCTTTGTAATATTTTACAAATGAGTTTATATTCCTGACCATTGCGCCTTTGGCCACCAGTTTTCAGAACTTTGTAAGTAAGTTAGGGGTTTGATGATTGAAGCACTTTTCTAATATCTTGTGGTCCCTCAGTTATGACCACTGGTTTACATTAATTAAACATCTAGGGGTTTTTTTTGAGTTTTCTTTTTTGTTATAAATTTAACAAACATCAACAAATGAAAATTCTATATAATAAAATAAACAGAAAAGAAGATTGTACAATCTGGTTACATAGCTTTTAAATTTTATATTAAATTTAGTACGCTAGTTTTTTTTTAAATGACCCTGGTTATCAATGTCCTCTTCTAAGCTTCCCTTTGTTCTATGTGTTTTTAAAAATATATATTTCATTGATATTCTTTTCTCTTTTTTTTTCCCCACAACTATTCAGCATGTTGTTGAAGATAGGGACTAGGCCTTAGAACCAGGAAAACTTGGGTTCAAGCTCCCCCTCTAATACCAACTGACTATGTGACCCAGGGGAAATGCCCTCAGTGCTCTAGGAAACTTTCTAAGGTGATAAGTTGCAGAGAAAGAAGCCCCCTGAACTGGCAGAGGAAGCTTCTGCATCCAGGAGTTTACTATAGCAATAAAATCATAGGTCTAGTACCTATCCCTATTCACTATTATTACTCCATTCCAACTCTCTCACCTCAAATAGAAGCCTCATCTTGTAACAAATAAGTAGATTTAAGCCAGGGGTGTGCTGGTGAATATTTAACAACTGGCTCTCTGGAGGGGAGAAAGTGTATACACAATATACTTTTAAGTTTGATTTGCATTATTAACGTTTTCTCCATTATTATATGAAATCTAGACAATCAACAAAACCATAAATCAAACTGTGATTTGTAATGGTAATGGGAATTTGAAGATCTTCCCTGCCTCTTAATAGGTCGAAAGTAATCATATGGAGTCTGTGGTGGGAGGAGTTTGCTGAATGGGAAGAGCAGAAAGGGGTGGAGCAGAAAATGAGTCAGAACAGTTAGTGCAGAGGGAGGGAGAGGATCCAGGTAAGAAAATAGTTTAGGATTGTGAGTGTTTGTCTGTGGGAAGGCCTGAGCAAGTGGAAGGCTTTGGACTGGTGTTGCTCTCTGCAGTGATAAGGTGTGTTAACTTCTTTGTTGCTATGATGGATTCCATTTTCTGCTGTTAGGATTTGGCTTTCTGGTATCTGAATAAATGGTTTGCTTCTGTCTTCTATATGAAGAATCTGTTATATTTTGCAATTCAGAACTGTGCCAGTATATCCACAGTCTCCATTGGGATTGTGAATATTGCCTTGGCTATATAAGCATTCATCGATTTCTGAGATGTAAATGCTCATACTGAAAATTTAACAATGCTTCCCACAAGATGGTTTGAACTGGCTTCCATACCACTGAGTCAAGCAAAACAAATCAATATATTGGCTATTTTTTTTTGAAGGGGGAAGGTAAGGCAATTGTGGTTAAGTAACTTGCCCAAGATCACATAGCTAGTAAGTGTCAAATGTCTGAGGCTGGATTTGAACTCAGGTCCTCCTGACTCCAGGGTCATTGTTCTATTAATGGCCATTTCTGAAAATGCATGTCTTATTACTTTTAGTTCATCATTTCTTTGCCAAAGGTTGTGAAGTATGCTTTTGCTCAGTCTTCTGAAGTTATTATTCATCACTGAATTTCAAATTCCAAAACTTGTTTGTAAATATATGAATTCTAATAATTATTTGTTGTTTCTTCCAAAATTGTTTCTAAAATAATAATTAGTTCTGTCATTTTTTACCATGAGTTGCCCATTTTTAAAATTTATAATTAGGTTTCTAATAATCATTGGACAAAAATTTAAAGCTGCAATAGCCATGTTAAAATTTTTGGATGGTTTTAAAATTTCATTATTCTAAGTACCCTCTGAAAACTAGAGTTCAAGCTCTACATCTAATGCAGACTGACTATGTGACCCCTGGGATACTTTGGAATCATCATTGCAGAAATAAAAGGAGGCCTCATAAAACAGATAGATATTTTGTATTTTTCTTTATTTCTTGAGTTGCCATGGCCAAAGAATCCATCATTAAGAGACCAGTCTATCTACAGTATGTCTCCCTATACTTAACTAATCTGGTCCTTGGGGGCACACTTTAAAGCATAGTACAATCTGCCAGAGTTCAAATTCCACTGGCTTCTCAGGGTCATCTCCAAGACATTATAAGTCACTGGAGAAGCACTCTGTGGAAACCATGTACAATATGGCAAAATATAATAAACCACAATTAATATATGAAACACAAGCAAAACACAAAGAATAAAAGGGTGACTTATTCACAATATCCTGCATAATGAGTTGGTCAAAGAATAAATCATAGAAATAATTAACAGAAATCTAAAAGAATGAAAACAATGTGATAGCGTATCAAAATTTAGGGGATGCAGTCAAAAGTCCTCAGAGATTATAGGCAACTCAATCCCAAAATGTGAAATTGAATAAATCATGAAAGAATTGATTGAAATGAAATTTTAAAAATGAATATGAAATGAAAAAAATGATTGAAAATTAAAATTAGAAAATATTCCTGAGGGCGACCAGATGGCACAGTGCATAGAGTACTGGGTCTGGAGTCAAGAAGACCAAAGGTCAGATAATTACTAACTGTATGACCCTGGACAAGTCTCTTAACCTCTGTTTCTCTAAGTTTCCTCATCTTTAAAATGGAGATAATAATAGTACCTATTTCCCACACTATAAAAACTATCTTATCAAGTAAATATGATTCACACACCTAAACTGTGGTAGGATAAAAAAAAAGAAAATAATTGAATCAATATTGATACAAACATTTTAAATAAAATCCTAGCAACATATATGCAGCAATATATCAAAAAGATTATTCAATATAGGATTTTTTTTTTTATTTTGGGATAGATTTTAATGTTCTATTTCTTGTAAAGTCAAATAATAAACTATATTTCTTCATGTCTCAGCAGGCTGTACCACACACTTGTTCACCACGCTCCAGAAACTTCTTCATACTGAGACATCACTTCAACCCTGTAATTCACACGTCAGAAATACTCTTAGCCCAGCTTCTCCCAGAACCTCCATTTAAAGAAGACAGGTATCACTTGAGCTGATAGAGATGAGAAAAAGGGAGCAAACAGTGGGAGGTAGAAAATGGGCCAGGTATCTCTTTATGAATACACCAGGCTGCATTCCAGACTTCTTCATACCCCAGAAATCTCTTCATTCTATAAGGTCACTTTGATCCTGGAATTTATTCCTTGGAAGTTCCTCAGCCCTGGTGGCCTTTTCCTTTGATTGAATGACTTCTCCCCCAGAAATAGTATTCATTTATGCTAAAAGATCCTTTAAAAACATAAGAAAGAAGGATAAATTTATGACTGTGTTTTTTAAACAGGATATCTCTTAAATCAAATGCAAACATGATTTACACTGGAGTAACTGGAGAAACTTTCCCAGTAAGGGCAAGGGTAACACAAGGGTGTCCCTATTCTCACTATTTTTGATATAATTCTAGAAATGCTCTGAATAGGAGTACCACAAGAGAAATAAAGGGTACAATATTAGTAATAAGGAAAGGAAATTATCCTTATTTACAGATAATTTGATTATTTACTTGGAAAACCCCAGAGAATTAGGAAAAACAAGCAAACACCTATCTCCTGGCCTGAGTTAGCATGCCTCGGGGGAAGGAAAGAAATGCCATTCAATCAACTACCCACACTGGTTCTATTTCCTGAGTTACCTAAAGCTCTGAGAGGACTCCATCCTCAAATTAAATGCATAAATGTTGATAAACTAGTTTCATTCCTCAATAATATAACAAACTTATACCTGGTCATATCTTGACATACCAGTGATTCTGAACCCCCAGCTGTTAAAGTTCATATCTCATTTTCTACCCCCCCACTGTTTGCTCCCTTATTCTCATCTCCATCCACTCAAATATCCCAATGTTCCATTTCTAAAACTACTTACCCCTTCCATGTGCTTTCTGGAATGCCTGCTCTCTGTAATACCCAACATGCTTGTTTTCATTTTAATTTTTTTCCTTTCCTGTTCTTTCCATCTTTTCACTCTCACTGAGTATTGGCTCCTTCCTAATGACACAGCCTCCTACTTTCCAGTTGTACTTTCAATGATTCCCTCTGACTCACTAGTCAAGGTAAGGGAGCCTTCATGCTCTTATAGGATATGCAAACTAATGTACTGGCTTGTGCTTGTACTAAGCACAATCAAAGTTTTACCTCCTGCCACATAGCATCTTCCAGTACAACTTATCTCTTGCTCTTCCCCAACCACATTCCAACAAGCACAAGCTATTCTGCCTAGCAATGGAGAAAGAAGTATGAGAATTAGAAGGCAAAAATGAGTTTCCTCATACCTGGGGTGGCCCCTGGCTTGGGGAACACAAAGTCATAGAGATATTGCTCAGAACTGCCAAATTGTCCTTCATCAACTCTGAAAAAAAAATGGCAAATCCTTTTTTCATTTAACCTAGAGAAGCTAGAGAAAGAAGAATAAGAACCATAGACAGAACCCAGGGCTATCATACGTGAGTCGTAAAAATAAATATTCTAAAATGCATCTGGATATTTTTTGTCCACTTTTAACCTGTTATTCATGTTTGTGTGTGTGCATATATAGGCATACTTGCCTTTCTTACGGTTATGGCTCCCCCAAAAGCTACTTGGAACAGGAACAAAAGATAGTAAAAGCTAAATACCCAAATTGGGAGAGAAAAAAGGCAGTATTATAGGCTAAACCAATGGGTATACCCTCTATGGAAGGCAGAGGAGTTGTAAAGTAAGTTCAATTTCAAAAGAAAGAAAATTGAATTGAGCATTTAGAGTTCAAACTGATAAATCTACAAAAAAGATACTGAAATCAGAAAAAAGTGAGTATTAAAACATCAAAAAGATTACATAAATTCCCTTACTGAATATTACAAGGCAAAGAATATTTAAATGATACCTAATGAAACATAGAACCCCATGGACTATCAATGTAAAATTATGTTCCAGAATGGTCTAAAAAAGAAATGAAAATGAAGAGAAGTTAAAGAGAACCAAATGTCAAAACTTATGGTTAATAGGCATTCATCAAAAACAGTATATGCCAAAAATGCACAATGGCAATTTTCCAGTACCAAAGAAACAAAAACAAAATAATCAATTGCATAATGAATGAAAAAACTGTGGCATAAGAATACAAAAGAAAATTGCTTCATTATAAGAAATTAGAAAAATTCAGAGAAATGTACAAAAGTTTATGTGAAAGGATGCAAAATAAATTCAGTAGACTCAGGGAAATAATATCTACAATGGATACAGCACTATAAACAAAAAAAGATAAAACAAATCAGAATAAAGAATAGTTCTAATGACTATTCTTGTCTTAAGACAAGAGATGAGAAAATTTACCTCTCTCCATTCACACAATACATTTGGTTTTTCTCCATCTGAACAAGAATAGTTCATAGACTTTTGTCATAGTAATTTGAAGCAAGCTTTTGAACCTGAAAGCTTATCACGCTTTGGCTATGAGTGAATAAAGAGTTCTGAAGTTTATCAAAGGTTTTTAATAAAAAGATTTATCAAACAAAGCAATGTACATTTTTCTACCATTTGTAATATCTTATTTGTGTGAAACAGGGTTATTGCTGTATTGGGATGGGGGCAGTAGGTAAGTAGTGATAATAATTTTTAAAAAAACAAAGGAAAGAAAGTCAATACCATCAATGAAACATATGTTTAAACACACTGAATAGGGCAGAAACAAGTTCAGAAGGGGACATAGATAGAATGTTTTCATCATTCAATAATTTTAAGTAAGGCAGATATGCTCACATGTGCACACATACATACATGCATAATAAATTAAAAGGGGATAAAAAACCTTCAATTACAAGTTACCTACTCTCAGTCTGCCACTTAACTCAATGTTATAAGGTTAATTTTGTCTTCCTAAAATTTATAGTGATATGGAGGTATGTTGTAGTAATTCACTTCTCATTATCAAATTTGTGATCTCTATCTCACTAATTAACAAACTTGAGTCCCACATTCCAGTTCTTTAAATACAAATTACTTAATGAAGCAAAGAAACTTCTTTTTCCAATATTAATTACTCTTCTTTTTCCAAAATTAATAAACTTAGTGACTTATATATACAATTCCTTAACAAATATAATAGATGGTAAACAAGTGACTGTGTAGCTATTTGCAATATTTTGACTAGGATCAATGTCACAGTCCGAGTCACTTCAAGCCCTCTATCTACCAGTCTGTATATCTTCACTTATCTCAAATCATTTAATTCACTCCTGTCAATGTTTTCAGTCTATTAAATATTTTCTTGATATTTTTCCTCAAGATTAGTCCTTTTTTTCCCTTTATCTTCCTTTTAATAATTACAGGAGAGAATCTTTCAACTCCTTTCAAGCTCTTCATAGATTTTTTTATAACACTCTCTTTATAGGATTACTCCATAAAATAATACTTAAGACCATTCTTATGAAAAAGTAATTAATCCTCACTTTCTCTCTCTTTTCTCCCTATATTCCGCATAGATCTTCATTAATCACAGATAAAACATATACATTCACCATAACTCTTTAAGGAGGAGAGTGCAATATCTAGTCATTTTCTTAAGTGAAACTTCCCTATTTTCTCCACAGATTCATAATAAGCTTTCATGGATTAGAGATAAAGCACATATTTTCTCCCTAATTCAGCAGGGAGAAGTTTTTTACCTTGAATCATTTTTCAACTGACTCTAAAATATGAATTTTTTAAACTGATGTTGAAGACTTCCAGTGTCCAGGCCAGCTGGACTCGGGAACCCCAGGGGCCACAGAGTACCTACCATAGCCCCGCAGTTGTGCACGGCCACCTCCACGGCCCTGAGGGTGCTCTCAGTCACCCCAACGACTCTTCAGAGTTAGAACTCCGCATATGGACAGAATAGTCCGACACACCTCAGTGGAATGGCCAAGCGTCTTTATTGTCTCACAAATCTCCTCTTGCTGCTGCCCCCCAAGCCTTATTTGCCTGCCCCTTTTGTTCCCTTTCCGTCTGCCCCTTTGTCAGGTGTCCCAGCAACAGGGTCCTGATAGATGGGGAGTGCTTCTCCATTGATGGTGCATACTCAATACCCCCGTGTTTGACGTGCAGTCATTAAAGGCAGAATGCACACCTGGAGGCCTCTTACCAATTCAGGTTTTCTCTGTCAGCAAGGGCACACTGACCGAGGTCAGACATCTAGGTAGCTCTAAGGGGCCCTTACATTCCAGGACAAAGTTGTTGAGGGGTTTTTTCCCCCTAACATTCAATTTGATCTCTTTAAAAGAAAACATTGTCACCACAGTTTCTGTTTTTAAAAAAAATTGAAAAGAAGGGCGACATTTTTCCCTATAGACAAACATTTTAAGTCTTCTGAAAACTACTAAGGACAAAGTTATTAATCTAGCATCCATGAACTTGACTTTAAAAATCACATATTTTGATCATTGTATTTTAATATAAATGACTTTGTAAGCGTATGTATTTTATTTTAAGCATTAAAAAATATCATTCTTCCTTATCATGCTATTCAAAATTATGAAGGAAACAGTTTCAGAAAAAAGTGAATTGAGCAGAACCAGGAAAATACTTTATATAAAAACAATATTGTAAAGATAATCAATTTTGAAAGACTTAGTAACTGATCAACACAATTACCAATCACAATTCCAAACGATTCATGATAAAACATTCTAGTCACCTCCACATTGAGAACTGATGGACTCAGAGTACAGATTGAAGCAGATTTTCTCTTCTTTCTTTCTTTTTCATTTTTGAAAGAGAAAATATAGCTAATATGGGAATTTGGTTGTATGTTTAGACATTTTTAATGAGTTTTGTTTTTCTTGCCTTTTCAAAAGATGTGGGAAATGTGGAGAGAAGAAGAGAATTGAGACCTGGAAACAAAATAAAATTGAATTTAAAAAAGAAAAAAAGCATTATTCCAAGAAAGATTCTATAAAATTAATCATACTCCCAAATGGGTCTATGATGCATAAAAGTTAAGAAGTGCTGATTTAGTGATATATAAAATCCACCACAATACAAAACTGTTAGAAGTGGGAGCCAAACACACGTCCTCTTACTCTAAATCTTTCCCTCATACCATGAATTTAGAAGAAAAGAACCAAGTTTTACCAAATTAGTTCAAATTAATAGCCACAGATTATAATCAGAGAATCAGAGAACCTCAGGTTTGGAAATGAACTCAGACATCATCCATTCCAAATTTTGCCCAAAGAGAAGTATCTTCTGTCACATGCAAAAAGTGGATATCTAGACCACTTGAAGACTTTGAGTAATGGGGAAATCATTACCTTTCTATGAGATTCATCTCATTTTAGAATAGTTCTAATTGTTAAGAAGTTTTTAGATCAATATATATTCTTCTTTCTGAATTTTTACTTATTTCTTTTTATTAGACTACAAATTCCTCAAAAGCAGGAGTGGTATACTTTATATTCCACAGGGTCTGTGAACTCATCTGTATAGATACTCCCTTCACAATACATATTACATTCCATCTATTCCTCACCATCCTGTGTCTCTTGCCCTTGTCTTCCTATAAATCCACCATAGGGGGTTCACCCAACATACTAGAAGCCTTCTTCACTTTCTCTTGGCATTGTGTGGATACTAGTGGAATATACAGACAATTCATTGGTTATCACTCATTCTTGATATTTGACTAGTCCATCCTTTTATTTTCTGGTTTTACATTTCCCTTTTTAAAGTATTGATTATTTTACACAATTCCTCATTTGAAGTATATAATAACTAATACACATTCACCATGTTCTTCTCTATTTCCCTTTGAGTGTTCCAAAATTAATTTCATTGAAAACTGAAGTATTCCATGATTCAAAACCACATATAGGAAAATAATATTGATATATTTTTAAATAGATCTTTATTTCAGAGAAGAACTTGGGATCCTTAAATTGTATGTCATTTCAGTCAAGGGGAATGATATAACCAAAGCCAAGAATCATCAATAACATCTTGTTGAATACGGGCAAGTTACTTAACCTCTCCACATGTCAATTTTCTCATTTCTCATTTCTTCATTGCAGAGGTGAGTGATGTGGAATGTTTCCTATACTGTCCATGTCATGACTGGTTTCTTTGAAGTATTTTTTTCTCTTTTTAAATCTTTGTCACAAGAATGGCTCTCTCAGGTAAGGGAGTGGGGAAAGAGATATGCAGACATGACTATGATGTAAAAACAAAAGACATCAATAAAAACAAGAATAAATTTGTATAATTTTCTAAAAGACCACTTTCCTCCTCCATAGTTCTGAGCCCAGCTTTTTATCAATTTGTAGGACCTACTCAAGCTATATGTACTAATGAACCAAGTCTTCATTTTCCATCCAATCGCACATCATGATCTGGACCCCAAGCATTCTTCACACATTTTTTACCTGTGTGAAAAGATTAACCAAACTTTTCTCAATAATATTGTTTGTCAACTATTTTTTAAAAGCATTTGATTCAGTTGAGCAAAATACTACTTTAAAGTCTCTCCTCCAATCAGGAATCTTCCATACACATGTCAAAATCATACAAGATCCCATAAAAAATTAACCACAGAAGACCTTTGTTCAAATCCATTCTCCAATAGATAAGTAGTCAAAAGGATATGAATAAACACTTCTCAAAAGAAAAATTTTAAACTTGGAAAACCTATAAAACAGAATGCTCCAGATTATTAACAACAATTGGAGAAATAATAAAGCAAAGAAGCCCTAAGGTTTCACCTCACACTCCGAAAATTGAATAAGTTGGCACAAGATAAGAATAGCCAATGTAGAAGGAGTTATGGAAAGATATGCACTCTACTATGTTATTGATGGAACCGTCAATTAATACAATCATTCTGGAAAACAACTTGGAACTATGGAAATAAAGTGACTAAAATGGCTATATCATCTGACATAGACATTCGACTGCTCAGCATATTCCCCAAAGGGGTCATTGATTGAATGCTTGTATACTTGCTTTATTTTTATTTATATTTGTGGCGGCACTTTTGTTGTCACGGAATACAGGGAAACGTGGAAAATCGTGTACTAACAAATGCAAAGTGAAGTAAGCAGAATCAAGAAAAGCAGGACTACGAAAATGAACAACAACCCCAAAACAATCAGATATAAATGTCGAAAATTTTAAAAGAAAAAGAATGACCCCAAGGAAGATGTATAAAAAAAATAACTCACTTAACTCCTTTGCAAAATTAGGGCTTCTATGACTGTAAAATGTTGTATATATTGTCATATTTTTCCAATATATTGACTAGTTTTGCTGGGGGGTTCTTTTGCTCTTTTTTTCTCTTTAAAAAAATTTCTTTTTACATGGGGTAGCTTTATGAGAAGGAAGAGGAAAGACACACCACGGGAAATTTATGGGTTATAAATTCAAAAATATATCAATAAATTTTATTTTTAAAAAAGAAACATTTTTCAATTTGTTTATCAATGTCAACCAAGACATAATATGGGGAGACATACTTTTCCAAGGAATTTGCCACTAACATAGAAAATATCCAGCTCAGAATCCAAATGAAAGAGGGATCCATACAAATGATAGAACATCCCAGATGTTCAAATGCAACAGATGGCATTGTACTAATTGCATCAAGTCCCAAAATATTTCAGAGCCTCTTGAGTTTCATCATCACTCAGAAGTATTACGTACTTCTTTATATCTTAGAAGTGCCTAATATAATGCTATATATATCAAAGCTTTGTGCAAATATTTGTTGCACAAATGTGCTATTAAAAAGTTCTCCTCTTCTCCCTTCTCCATTCTTTTCCTCACTCCCAAAAGTCCAATTTTGCCCTGAATGGAGCTATGAGTCAATGGAAAGAACTCTCCATTGAGACTAAGGAAATCTGGTCTGAATTGCAGTTTTGTTATTAATTTCATGAAATGTCAAATTTGGGAAGGGATTTTAGTCCAATGGCATTTTTTTTTGTATAAGGAAATTACTTTTCCAAGTACACACAGCTAGTAATTGGCAGATCAAGGATTTAAATCAAGGTGCTCTAACTGCAAGTTCATAGCTGTTTATTTATGAGACCTTAGGCCATTTGGTTCAGCTCTCTGGACCTTGGTTTCCCCCTATGTAAAATGAGGGAGTGGCCTTAATCTGTAATGGTACTTCTGGTGCTATGGTTCTAAGTGCAGACAATCTTGAATCTCAGAAGAATAAGGGATGTTTTTTTACAGTCTTGTATATTCTAACACTAGACCATTATTCCACCATGAACTTGTTTAAAATATACAAAAATTTATTCTAGGATTTATATTTCCCTTCTTCTTATTGAATCCAATTTGTGGAGTTTTTTTTTTCATTTCTGGAAAGAAGATTATAATGGGATGTGTGTGTGTGTATATGTGTTAAGGGGCAAAAGTGTGCATGAGGATTAAAAGGGGCACACCTGTTTGTTTCACAGGGCAGTAGGAGGGATTCATCTTATTTTTTCATCAGCTTCTATTTGCTTGCACTTTGGCTAAATGATAACTCCCAACAATCAGTCCCCCTCTCCCTAACATGCAACCTGTTGGACCATGTGGGGGTGGAACTGTTAAACACTGATAAGAGCACATGTTATTTCTTTCAGAGAATCAATAGTTTTGACATTTTGTATCCTGTGCCAATAGTATTTATATGATGTTCAGTGCTTTTCACGTTTAGAGATCTGTATTACCTAGTTTCAGGTGTATCTCTCTTTATATTTATTATTTGAATACTCACTGCATGCTTCCATTGAGCTAAAATCAATAACCATATTTAACATAGTTATAATTTCAAATAGGACCAAATCTAAATACACATGACCACTTCTGGGGTTTCATTATTCATCTTAATCAAAGCCAAGCTTGATTAAGATTCATTGGAGGAATTTTAAAATCAAGTGTTTTTATACTTATCTACTAATCTATTTAGTTCAATTAATATTTCTTAAGCACTCATGATGTGTATGGCCCTCTGTTCATTTACTAATGGATCTTTTTAAAAAATATAATTTTCTTACAGGCACAGAGATGGCCATTGATAAGTCCTCCAGGGATAATTATAGGGTGCTTTCAAAAAGAAACCTGGCATCATGGGTTTCTGGGAGATGCAATTTAAGGGAGACAGAGTTGAGATTTTCCTTTGATAGAAGAGACTAAGGACTCTAACAGAAGTGGTACTCAGAGAAAGAGGGGCACATTTTGAACTGCGATCTGAGCAGTACAAGTAAAGGAAAAGGATGGTGGTGGTAGAGAGAACCACAGAAGTCACAGCAGTGGTATATTTCATAATGTCAGGACAGAGGACCTCCAGGAGAGAAGAGCATTTGGAATGACCACAGACTTCATTCATCTGAGGAGATAGAACAGCTGTGAGGTTGGGGAATGTAAGATCATGGGTGAATTTCCCCTGATCAAGGATCCAGGTAGCCAGTAAAGTTGCTTTCCCTACTTTCCATCTACCTATTTATCTGAAAAGAGAGAAATCATTCAGGGTTATCTGTTCTTTGAGGTTTGATTTGGTTTTGTTGTCTTATGTAGAATTTTTTGAATCATTCTAGATAAAAATCTTATCCATTTTAACTGCTTTTAATTTCTACATGTACTAAATTTGGACAGGGCCTATAGGAGAGAATTAGTTGGCTTTGGCTCCAAGAGATAAAGAAAACACCAAGATTAAAATTCTGGTCTAAAAATGCAGGTCTTTCTCTTAGCTTCAAGTGAAACCAAGTCAAGGGAAAATTTTATAGTTCTGATTTACTGAATCTGGACAAACTTCCCAAAATGAATAACTAGACTGGGTCTGTTTCTCAGGGCAAAATGAGTTGGAGCACCATTTTTTTTTTGTCTGGGATAAGACTGGGCTCTAAGGTCACCTGTTCTCACACTTATTCTTCCTACACTCTCCAGAGAGAGAGCAAGCTCTCTGCCAAGTGTGAAGTAACTAGGGAGTGTTTAGTGGAAGAAGAGGAAATGTGGCTAGTCCTGATTAGCATTTGCCACATTCCAAAGGTGGGAGCCATAAGAGGGATCACCTCAGGAGAGGTGCAAATGTTACAATATCATATTCTTAAGAAGGACTATGCCATAGTTTGGTGTGGTGCAGTGGATCAGAAGACATAGGTCTTCATCTTGATCTTTCACTAGCTTCCTACATGAACTTAGACAAGGCACTTCTCTTTGGGCCTCAGTTGCTTGTTGTTATTGATGATAATGAAAGGACTGGGCTGGGTGACCTCAGATTTTCCTCTAGCTTTGATGTTCTATGATCCTGTCATCTGGGATCCCCCACTCACTACTCTAGATATATGACAAGTCCTCAGAAAGGCTACTGAATAGCATTTTCAGGTATGTAGATGGACAAATAATCATCCTACGCTGGCATACTTCTGTGTCTGAATCATTCCCCCTCACATACCTTGCTCTTTCTCATCTATATGTGGATATGCAAAAGAGTACCCACTTGCATATGTGTGTGCATGCACACACACACACACACATGCATAAACCTGTCATAAGCTATAGCAACCTGGCAGGGCCAGCTGTGTTATTTTTAAAGAGATTATTATTTCCAACCATTGCAACAAAACTACCCTCGCCTGCCAAGGATTCTGATTCACCATCTATCAATGGGTGCTAGAGAATTTCATCCCTTCCCTTCTTTCTTTCCTTCTCCCTCCACCCCTCTTTTAACCTCTTTAAACATTTCATCTTTTCTGTGATCAAAGACCTCTGGCTGAACTGTTCCTGGGATTAAAAAGGGAAAACACCTTTTCAGATTTTTTCAATGACATTTGTTTCAGGGACAATCTTTGGCAGACTTCCTAGAACACGTCAGATAAACCTGTTTTTACCATTCCCATGTCTGAAAAATAAAAGCAGAGTTTATCAGATGCCCTCCCTGCTCCAACTTTATTGTGTCCTATTACACCCAACCAAAATTTCAGACTATTAGAGAATGTACAGGGTGAAGCACAGTGATACCTACTCAAACCTGGAATGAAAGTTGGAAAGAAACAACACTTATTTCCATTCCCCACACTCTGCCTCAGCTAAGATGAGGAGTTACTCTTTGGTGATTGAGTACACTATGTCTATTGTCAAAGGGTTTATTTAGAAATCAGCATATGGCACCCTCAGGGGTAGGGAATGAGGAATGAGGAACAGTCACAGAGTTACCAGCTTCAAGAGACTATGAAGAATATTTGGTCAAACCCTATTTTATAAATGAGGAAATTGAGGCCTAGTATAGAACAGTGACAAGACCAAGATTCTGTAGCTAATAAGTAAAAAGGATAGATTTAAATCCAGGTCTTCTGATTCCAAACCCTAAACTCTTTCCACTCTTCCCAATTCTGCTACTTTATGGGGAGGGGGAAGCTTTGGGCCCTTGCTGTTAGGAGATCATGATGAGAAAAAAAAGTGAAGGCTCTGAATTAGGGATGAAGTGTTCAAGTGAGAATGCACCTCAGCAAAACCAGCATCTCCCTTAAAAAAACATCCTAACTCTTTGCCATTGTGGACACTATTCTCTATTTTTAAATTTTATTTATTTATTCTATTTTTAATTTATGGGGCTAAAGCATTTCTGTAACATAGTATAATTTTTTCACAAAACATGATTGCACATGAAACTGCAAATCTGTTACATACAACTTGCTATTCCTTTTAAATACATAATAAAGTTATCATGTAAATTTCTTTTTTTTCTTTTTTTCTTCCCTCCCCCCTGCTCTGGAGACAGCTACCATAAGACACAAATAGGTGTATATATGTCAAA
The DNA here is from genome assembly GCA_028646515.1 of Pseudochirops corinnae. Lineage (NCBI taxonomy): Eukaryota > Metazoa > Chordata > Mammalia > Diprotodontia > Pseudocheiridae > Pseudochirops > Pseudochirops corinnae. Next base: position 303,878,382 of record CM053585.1, on the reverse strand, counting down.
TCATTCTACCCATACTTCTGTTTATCAATTCTTTCTCTGGATACAGATAGCACCTTTATACATCCTTTATGTTTAATTTAGGTATTTATAATAGTCAAAATGACCTATCTAGTCACTCAAAGTCTGTTCTTAAAACAATATTGCTGATACTGTATTAAGTGTTCTCTTGCATCTGCTCATTTCACTCTTCATTATTTTGTGCAAGTCTTTCCATATATATGTGTATATATATATATATATATATATATATATATATATATATATATATATACATATATATATATATATATATATTTTTTTTTTCTTTTTGGAGAGCGATTGGGGTTAAGTGACTTGCCCAAAGTCACACAGCTAGTGTGTCAAGTGTCTGAGGCTGGATTTGAACTCAGGTCCTCCTGACTTCAGGGCTGGTACTCTATTCACTGCACCATCTAGCTGCCCCCCATATTTTTCTAAGATCATTGAGTTCATCATTTCTTATAGCACAGCAGTATTCCTTCATAATCAGTCATGCCCAATTGATAAATAGTCTTTTTTTCTGGAATTTCCTCCACTTCTAGTCTCTGCCTCTGAAATCCTTCCTCATCTTCAAGACTCAGCTCAAAGGTCATAACTGATTTTCCCAGTAAAAATTGATCTATCCCTATTGTTAATCTCCTAAGCACTTAGTGCTGACGTTACATTTTTTAAGATTCTCAAAGCACATTTATTTACATTTTGTCATTTGATACAAAAATTCTTCAAGGTAGGTAGTAAGGGTATTATTATCCTCAGTTTTCAGATATGGGAACTAAGACTCATTAAAGTGTAGCCACACAATGACTGTGGGAGACAGGACTTTTGAACCTCATCTCCAGACTCCAAATCCAGGACATTTAATGTTATTGCAAGTGTTATAAGAATATTATAACATTCTCTCCTACCACTTATGAAAAAACACAAAAGTGTAGGTCCTTCTGCCCCTAGGGGCCCCCTGGCTCTGAGGTCACATGTGGGCCAGGTTCAGTCAGGAGAGAGGTTGGCCTCTAAAGAGAAGGGTCAGGGTCTCTGCAGCCTCCGACTCTTTATACTGATGTTCTAGAGCCCCAGCAGAAATCATATTAGGCTTGACTCAAGTCTATAGTCTCCCCAATAGGATTAGAGAATTCCTTCTAGAAAGGTACTTAATGTACAATGTAGATCAGGTCCAGGACAGCTATGTATTTCCTCCACATCAAAGAAATTCTTTAAACACAAAAGATTAATACATGCTTATTGACAAAGACTTAAGACATGAAACAGTAACCAATATTTCCAATTATTGTTTCCCATGATATTGATGCTTAAAACATAAAAGAATAAAACATTTTACAGGATTTCTGACTCGTCATTTCACCTTTACCTCAGCTCTGTACTGTTGGAACAGTTCCCCCAAGTTCTATCAAACCAGGCCATGGCTTGGGTTCATCATGCTGTCATTGATCATTTTCTCCATGAAGTATATGGCTACAGGAAACTCCTGCTGTCAGTGAGCTGTAAGTGAAGGACCCGAAAGGTCCAGAATTTGTGAACTCATGAGGTTGCCTTCAAGGCTGGGTATGTTCATCTCAGGATCATTGCTTAGGTACCTATACTCGGGGAAAGAAACACCAGCAGAAGAATCAGCAAAGCAGTCAAGGTGCAGGACCAAGCTCACCTAGGCAGATCATGTGCCCACTGCCATTCATCATAGATTTCTCCATTAAGTGTGGGTGTGAGTGTGAGTGTGAGTGTGAGGAGGAGAAGGAGGAGGAGGAGGAGGAAGAGGAGGAGGAGGTGGTGGAAGAGGAGGAAGAGGAAAAGAAGGAGGAAGAGGAGGAGGAGAAAGGAAAGAGAGGATTGGAAAGGAGAGGAGAGAGGGGAGGAGAGAGGGACAGAGAGATATGAAGAGAGAGAGAGAGAGGAGAGGAGGGAGAATTTTGATCTTGTTGGGCAGACAATAATAATAATTAAATAATCAATCAACAAGTGCTCTATCGAGCCCTTACTGTGTGCCAGGGACTAGTTCAAGAACATGTGATATAATTGTAAAACTGAAACCAACTCTACCCTCAGAGAGTTTACATTCTAATGGAGGAGCTTAATAATCATAATAACAACATAATATCTAGTGTTTATATTACATTTTGAGGACTGAAAAGCACTTTACATATATTATTCATTTGATTCTTGCAAATACCCTCTACGAAAAATGCTCTTCTCATTCCTACATAGGCTGTGCATGTATCTGTGTTGCCCATGTAGGTTACATGTATGCACATGGATCTGTCTAGATGTGACCTTCAAGAGCTGTGAGTAGATCTTTCTACAGTTTGCACCTAACTCTTCTCCAAGAGATACTTGGACTCCTGCCAGGAAAGGAGCAGGGGACTGGGGCCGTAAGGCTGGCCACCCTATTCTCCTCAAATAGAGAGTAGAAGGCTAGAATTGTATTTATCTGCCTTCCCCCCATAAAAATTCTGCTTTGCTTATGATCACTATCATATATTTGTTTATATACATATGTGTTGTGTGTCTGCATGTATATGTGTATATGTATGTGTATATTGTGTATGTGTATATAAACACACACTACAAAGTTTGACTCCCTTCTCACCAAATGCCACAGCACACAAAGATTACACATAGCAAAAAGCAATGGAGATGCCAGGCGTTGTGCTAAGCTCTTTACAAATATTATCTCCTCTGATCCTCACAACAACCCTGGGAGGTAGATGATATTATGATTCTCATTTAACAAACAAGGAAGCTGAGGCAAATGAGGTGAAGCGAGTTGCCCAGATTCATACAGCAAGTGTCTGAGACTGGATTTGAACTCAGGTACTCTTGACTTCAGGCCCAGCATTCTAACCACTGTGCCACCTAGTAATCTCAAAGTTTTTTTTTTACTGTGTTCTGTACCAAGTCCAGTCTAAAACACACCAGAATAGACTCTGTTCAATGAATGATAAACAGCAAGTACCAACCAGAGTCATTGAGGGAAAAATTGACTATGGGCTCAAGAACGCTTTGAAAGCTCATGGAGGTAATGGGTCTTGGGCTGGACCATGAAGGATGGACAGGATTTGTATTAATGTTAAAATGTGGGCATTCCTAGTCAAGCTAAGATATCTTATTCCCTTCTAGGTGCTCACTCTTCCTCTGAGCTAAAAAGAGACTAAAGGGAGCTCAGAATTTTGTGATTCAGACAAATTATGTGATAAGCGATCTAAAGGGACTTCTTATGGTCACTGGGGAGGAGCAGTGGGGACACAAGATACAGGGTGCCTGATCACTTTGTAGTGGTGCATGATATTTGTGCTACAAACACCATAGGATTATCATGAGGAAAATAGTGTGAAAGCTTTAAAGGGCTGTATAAATATGAACAATTATGATACAGTAGAAGATGGAGGATGTAAGCCATAAGTTGGCACAGGGGGATGAAGCTAAGCAGTGGAGGAGGATTTTAAGGGGAGCAGAGCAGTGTATGAGGAAGCAGAGTCAGGATCAGAAAAGAGGTACAGAGATGCCAGACTATGCAGCAGTAGGAGCTGAGCAGTGGTCATAATCTCAGGAGGAGAACAGAGGAGGAGAGCAATTAACATATAAACCCTGTACTCCAGTCAAACTGGTTTGTCCACTGCCACCCAATTAGGTTTTCCCACATTACACATTTTTTCTGCTTGGGCTGCCCTCCTCCCTTCTCTCTTCCTGCTTAATTCCTGCTCTCCCTTCCAGACTAAGATGGATTACTGTCTCCTCCAGATAGCTATGATCAGGGTTCCCAGAACCATGGAATGTCACAGTTGGAAGGAACATTAGAACTCACCTATACCTATCCTGTCATTTTATGAAGGGGAAACGAGATCCAAGCTGGTTAACCAACATCCAGGGTCACACAAGTAATATGTGGTAGAGTCAAAATTCCAATCTGCACCCTAAAGGTTTGCAGAGTTGATTTCATCATGTGTCCAAAGACAATATAAAAATATATTTCAAAGGATACTTGATCACTCCACTCAGTAGTACTCAAGATGAGTAGACCTAGAAAAGCCACTTTAGTGAAAACTATAGTATACACATCACAAACTTTAACAGAGAATAAAGAAAACTACTTTGGAAAACTTGATGTGCAATGACTTCAAAGTAAAAAGTAGAACTGGGAAGATGGTGAAAAAAAATGTTTGAAAAAAGTTGTAGGCAATTTAACAGCCTCACGCCTCTGCTGTGAATATTTTCTTTAAGAAGTGAGCCAAAAGACTTTGGCCACAGGAAGTATCAACCAGTATCACAAAAAAAGAATAAAACTGACAATAACAAATGCTTACCAATGTGTGACATGTTCTAAATTAGATTTATTTATTCAGTCGAATCATCAAATTATTGGAGCAAAGGTCAAAATCAAAACCAAACTAGAAGAAAAGATAACAATATTGAACAGGTCATGCTCAAACAAGCTTAATAGCTTAATGGAAAAGATGAGAAATAGACAAAGAAAAAGACATTTACTCTGGTTATTACAATATCCTACAGAAGGTTCCAACTACAAACAGGAAGAGGAGGCCAAGAGGGCCTAGAAAACACCTCAATTAGCGATGATCTAATCTCCTTGAAAAGGGGAGAGACATGATGGCCTAGAGCAACGGCACTTTAGAATATAAAAACTTCTGCAAGTTCTAGCAGAGGAGGATGGTCAAAGATTATAAACAGTTAAGAAAAAAAATGATGAAAGAGAAAATGAGATTATAAAAATCTTGGTATGAATCCCAAGTCATACTATCACCAGAATATTTGTAGATGAATCTATAATGAGGATAACATATTTTTTTCAGTGAAATAGTGTTTCTACAATGAAATATTTTCATCAATCAATCAATGAAAGTGAATATTTAGTCCCTAACATCTCAGTCCCTAATACACAATGTAAGAAAGTTAAAATGGCATTTTAAATGAAGTTATGACATATAGATAGATAGATTATATATATATTATAGGACAAACAAGATGGCGAACAAGAGATTTTCCTTCAGACTCCACTATGTATCCTTAAGTATGTTATCTAAACTGCCCTTCCAAAAAGGAAGAATTATGTACCAGTTGTGGAACAATTACAACTGAGTCCATAGGACAGGCAAAAAGGGAATCTCAACAAGATAAAATCCTTATGCATTATGGAGAGTGCTAATCCTTAGAGTATTCATTTTGCACCCTTCCCATACTAGCCTCCACACTCCCAGCAAGTACACACAAACTGACCCATATAAGCTTCTGACTGGGGTGCTTAAATTGGAATCCCCACCAGCTTCATGGATTTTTACCTGCACATTTTATCCCCTGCATGTGCTCCCCACAAAACACGGGGTAGATAATAATTTCTGCCCAGACATGTGAGGAAGAAGGAATAAAAGGGAAGCCTTCTCCTTGCTGCCAAAAGTAGCTCCTACATTACAGTTCCCCCACCTCCTAAGGCCACAGAGACTTTACCTTGAAGCATCCTTCCTTTCCTGTCTCAATACTGAAAAAACGTAGCAAGCCAATTCAGTCCAGCCATAGAGGGAAAGGAGAGTCTTAGGAGGAACCAAAGTAGGGGGGGCAGTATAAGGGACTAAGAGGGTCTGGGCTAAAATTCCTCCTGAGACAGAACTTGTGCTAAGAAGTTTCTTAACTCTCCTGTTTCCTCAACTCTAAAATAAAAGGATCTCTGAAGTTCCTCCTTGATGTAGATCTACAAATTTCATCAAAGGATTTAATATTGATCGTATTTTTAAGGCTTAAAAAGAAAAAATTTATAAAACAACAATACTTTACCACAAGCATGAATTTCTATCAGGTCACACTTCTCCACTGGGAACCTGGAAAAGCTTCGAAATATTCCCAAGAAATCTAATGTAGAATAGACATAAACCATTTTTGAAGGTCAGCATTGTGTCCTCTGATGCACATAAAAAGCCAAATTATCTTATTCTTTTCATAGGCTGAGATGGTCCTTGAAGGGTGCAAGGGAGTCCATTTGGCTTCCTCTGCTGCCTGAGGTATAAAAAGCCCAGCTTAGCTGGAGACATATGTTGTGAGAGGTTTTACTGGAACTCCTGCGCCCTACTAGTAAGGCCTTCCTGACAAAGCACTGCTAGATGGCTAGTGCACCCATGGAGGATAAGGAAAGTAGTGTTTTATTTGAGTTAGTATCCTTTTAAATGAATTCTTTTTATCTACTATTGTTAAAGTTTTATATCATTTTTTATGAGTTTTGAGGGCTTCTGTGCATTTTATATCTTAAACTTGAATTAGTGGACTGGTCTAGGTTAGACAAGACCAAGAAAATGCTGACCCTAATCTTAAAGAAGGTAGCCAGTAAGAGAAGAAATAAACAAAACAAAAGACTGTAGCCGTCGGGACTTTTACTAAGGAATGGCACACAGTTGTTACTGTTCAGCAGGAATAATATGGTTGGGTTCAATTCAAATATTCAATTCGATATTTATTAATCAATTAAACAATTATCATTTGTTAAGTACCTACTATGTGCCAGGTACCGTACTAAGCACTAGGAACACAAAAAGAAACAAAAGACAGTCCCTGCCCTCTAGGAGTTTGCCATCTAAAATATTATATATTAACATGTGGGAGGCACCATGCTAGGTGAAGGATCAGTCAGTCAGCAGGCTTGTATC
>CM053585.1:303832300-303871211 GCA_028646515.1 Pseudochirops corinnae | reverse complement strand
AACTTATGAAACTTTTCTCAGTATGAGGATAGTTGAAGGGAATATATATATATATATGTATATATATATAAATACATATATGTCTATATAGGAGGGTATATGTGCATATGAATACATATGTGAGTGTGTGTATATATCTGTACAGGTATACATAGACTGAGGACACAGGATCAATTGAATAGGAAGGAATGATATTTTAAAGGTGAAATTGAGAGGTGAGAGAGGAATATAATGAGAGGAGATGGGGAAAGACAGAGTGGGATAAATTATCTCATATAGAAGAGGCAAGGGATAACTGTTACAATGGAGAGAAAGAACAGGAAGGCAAAAGGGAATGGGTCAACCTTACTCTCATTGAATTAGGCTCAGGGAGGGAATGAAATACACACTAAATTGGGTATCCTGTCCTACAGGAGAGTAGAGGGGAAGGGGATGAGAGGGGGATGATGGAAGAAAGGGCAGGTTGAGTGGGAGGGTAGTTAGAAGCCCACACTTTTGAAAAGGGACAGGGTCAAAGTAGAGAGTAGAACAAGTTGGGGGGGTGGGATAGGATGGAGGGAAATATAGTCAGTCTTTCACAATATATCCACTATGGAAATGTTTTGCATAACTACACAGGCACAACCTATATTGAATTGCTTATCTTCCCAGTAAGGGTGGGTGACAAGGGAGGATGGGAAAGAATCTAGAATTTAAAGCTGTAAAATCAAATGCTTAAAAAATTATTATTATTATTTTTATTTACATACAACTGGGAAATAAGATATATAGGCACTGGGGTATGGAGAACTACCTTGCCCTCCTGGAAAGTGGGAGGAGGGATGGGGAAGGATATAGGAGAGAGCAGACTCGGGGAAGGGGTACATGGTGGGCTTGCTATTTTGAGGTGGTGGGTAGGGGAAAGACAGGAAGAAAATTTGTAACTCAAAATCTTATGGAAATGAATGACATAAACTAAAATAGAAACATAAAAATTTAATTTAAAAAAACAAACAAAAAAGAGATAAACAGTGAAACTACAGTATTCTTTAAAGCACCATAAAGAATGATATAATACCATTAGTTTATATACGTGCCCTCAAGGGTAAAGCATGACAACTTCATTAAAAATATGTTGAAAAAGAAAAAGAAAAAAGAAATGTTGAGCTCAATGATTTTTAGAAAAACATGGAAAGATTTGCATAAAATAATGAAGAGTGAAGTGAATGGAGCTGGAAGAGCACCGTATATAGTAACCACAATATTGTTTTAAGAACAGCTTTGAGAGAATGTATTATTTTGACTACTATAAATACCCAAATTAACTATAAAGGCCATATGAAGAAAGACACTATCTGTCTCCAGAGAAAGAACTGGTAAATAGAAGTATGTATGAACATACTTACATATATATGCATATGTGTGTGTGTGTGTGTGTGTGTGTGTGTGTGTTTCTAATGGTAGCCATCTCTAGGACAGGAGAGGTTTGGGAAGAAAAAAGAAAAAAAATGTATATGATAATTTTTGTTATATATTTGAAAGGAATAGCAAGTTATGCATAGTAGATTCACAGTTTCACGTGTAATCATCTTTTTATTGTATTATGTTATGGAAATGCTTGTTTTATCCCATAAATTAATTTTTGTTAAAAATTTGTTAAGTTTCTGAAACCTTATTAGGGCAAACCAGTTTCTGAAGGACATTACTGATAATGAGATTGTATTAACTTTCTCCTCAATACTGTTCAGACCTTACCCAGCTGGGGAAGTTCATTGTGTTCTACTCAGATTTGGATGGGGATAAATTCTTTGATTAGCTCTCCCAAGGCTGGGGGTGGTTTGGAAGTAGATAACATGGTCAAAGTCAGTCGGGTTCCCCCCCAATAGAATAGGTTCACCTTTCATTATAATATTCATTTTCTCATTACTTGTTAACCAATCAGAGCTTATTTCTACCCTCAGGAACATCTACTCTTCCAAGGGCATATAAGCATTGAGTAATTATAGCACAGATATTTAGTACTAGCTACTATCACATGTAATCATCTCTCTGATGTCATGGTCCTCTTCAAGAACCAAGAACAAAAAATTACACACCCACAAGTATTGAGTAGGTTCCATGATCTGGTCTAAGAGAGGCCATCCTTTTATTAATAATATACTAGCATTACTAATAAAATTATTAATTGTGCAGAAACTATGTCCTTCCAACTTTTTATACACCACACATAGGTTTTAGAGCCAGAAGGAAATCCCAGAGAAAACTGAGGGTGAATCAGAAAAGGTTTCCTATTGAAAGTAGAATTTGAGATGAGTTTTGAAGAAAACTGGGAAACTAGGAATTGTAAGAAGTGGAGAATAAGAGGAGTGAATTCCAATCATAGGCTCAGGCTTACAAAGGCACAGCCACAGGAGACTGAATTTCAAGCATGTGACTTTGTATTTGATTTGTATATGTCTTGTTTATATTTATATAAAGGGGCAGAACCCACCTCCACCTCAATTAATATAATCGCAGAAAATTCAGAAACCTCAGTTGAATCAATTAACAATGTAAGCTAAGTCCTATAGAATTTTCCTACAATCCCACTATAATGTATGAAAAAAGTTATTAATCAATCTGAGAGTATTATAGCGTTTTGATCATTGTATGAAAACAAGTCATACCACACAGGAAATGACATATAGTTGGCTAAAAAAAAAAAAAAGTCAGACATACCTGGGCTTGTATATTCAAATAACAGTCAATCCAGAAGTAAAACAGTCTAGAACTGTAGGACTCCAAGTTTGGAGTGGGATCCCTGAGTGAGAATCACTCTTAAGAAAAAGAAAATATCTCCTGCCTCTCTCACTTCACCATAACTAGGTCATTGAAGAGACTCCACTAGTAGCAGACAATGCTATGGGTTGGGATCCAGAATACTGGATCAGAAAGAGACAATGCACCTAGTCAGAAGCAGACAGGCATACTGAGGACAAATAAATTCAGAAAGACAACCACCCAAACAGGGAGGGCCATGACTCCTTGTACCAGGGAAGAATGCTGACTATGGGCTCAGGAAAGAACTTCTAGACTATAAAATGCTGAGAGTTGGGAATTACTCCTTTGCCACACACTGATACTGGCCTCCTGGCTGTTTCTCAACAAGACCCTCTATCTCTCAGCTCGAGGCATTTTCTCTGACTGTGTCCTGTGCCTGGAATGCTCTCCTTCCTCTACTCTGATTACTGGCCTCCCTGGTTTCCTTTAGATCCAAATCAAAATCCTCACCTTCTACAGGAAGCCTTCCCCAATCCTTCTTAATTCCAGTGCCTTCCTTCCATTAATTATTTCTTATTTATCCCATGAGCATCTAGGTAGTACAGTGGATAGAGCACCTGGCCTGGAGTCAGGAAGGCCTAAGTTCAAATCCAGCTTCCAATACTTACTAGTTGTGTAACCCTGGGCAAGTCATTTAACCCTGTTTGCTTCAGTTCTGAGTAAGAGAAGGAAATGGCAAACCACTCCAGTATGTTTGCCAAGAAACCCCCAAATGAGATCACAAAGAGTCAGACACAGCTGAAGAACAATATTTATCCTGTATAAAACTTGCTTCATATGTATTTGTTTGCATGTTGTCTCCCCCATTGGATTGTAAGCTCCTTGAGGGCAGGGACATCTTCTGCCTCTTTTTGCATCCCCAGCACTTAGCACAATGCCTGGCACACAGAAGATGCTTAATAAATGTTGACCGATGGATTGATTGACTCACTTCTATCATATTCTAAGTCTGAATTCACTCTTTCAATGGACCAGTGTGTATTTGTAGGAAATCGCACTCCAGAATCTGGGGGTATGGTGATGTTTTGTACCAACTAATGTTTTTCTACCAACCTTCTTACTCTACCACCTTAGTGAGTACTTTACCATAAACTAAACATCTATGGGCTTCTCATTAAAGGGAAGCGCACCAGTAGAGTCTTATGATTAACAGTACCAGAAATACATCCCTTCGGTAACCCCTAAACTCTGAGTGGTAAGTAGCAACTACCTCTTTGAGGACCCCAAAACAAAAGCTTGAGTAAAAGTTTGGGAGAGCAGCCCCAACAGAGTTACTTGGTTATATATGTAAACGTTATCTCCCCTATTGGAACAAGGGCAGAGAATGATTTACTTTTATTTTCACATCCCTACCATTTGGCAGAGTGACTGAAATACAGTAGGGACTTATTGAATAATGTTGATTGGTTGATTGGGCCAGTTTGTCTGGAACATAAAGTATGTAAAGAGTCGTAGCATATAATGAACCTGAAAAGATAAGCAGGAGGCTAATTGGACAGGAGGCTGATGTAATTTCAGAGTCCTCTTGAATGCTTGAGGTCTTCATTCAATATCTTGGGAATATCAGAATTTTGTTTTCCACAAGAACATGTTAAACATTTCTTATAGCTTCTAATATTGTAACTAAAAGACTTAATTTTTTAAACAAAATTTAGCCAGCAGCGATAATGTAAACTAGAGAACTTTTTTATTTTAAAAGAAAACTCAAGGAGTAAGCTTTTAGAAGTGATCATAATGCAGATATTTAGCATGAGTAGCTATTGGAATCATCTCTGGATAACAAAAGAATTTCAATTACATTTTGCCTTCCAAGACTTATGCTCTATCATTGGAAGACCTCAAGAATAATATACTTATGATAATGTGACCAACATGAAAATTTTCTTTTATTTTATTGGGTAAAAATAATTTGGTTTCTGAATTTTTAATAATGCTTAGAGGTAGGACTTATTATGTGCATAAGAATAGGCTCCAGCTTTTAAGATGTAATTTGAGAGACATTAAAAAGGGCAGTCTACTCCTCAAAATACCCCTAGTAGCCTAAGATGGTTACCAAAATTACACTGTTAAAGATTAGTTAATGTTAACTATCACCCTCTCCAGGCATCTATCCTCATTTAAAATCAGAACCCCATGGCAGAGCAAGAATATTAATTACATTTATCAAGCATCAGTCATTGACACCTTAATGTAAATTAGTTTAAGTATTTCCTCTGTGAAAACAGAGAGAAGGTACCCTAAGAAAATTCCAGGCATGCAGAGGGTTGACCAGGTATGCCAGGGTGTGTTGACATTTACCTTAGATCCACTTATCAAGGGAATGGAATTTTTATGGTGAGGGGGTAAAGCAAAAAGGAGGTGGCCTATTAAAAGGAAAGAACATGGATTTTGGAGTCAGAGCACTCGTGACCATGGGAGAGTTATTTTGTATCTATGGGCCTCAGCTGGATGAAATGACAGAATCACAGAATTAGAAGTGGCCTTGCCTACTCACTAGTCTTTTTCCTTCAAGCATAGTGGAGTGCCACACAACCACACACACACACACACACACACACACACACACACACACACACACACACACATACACGCCCCTCAGGAGTCATTGGGTCTGACTCCCTCCTTTTACAGATGATCAGAGACACAGAAAGGCTAGGGACCAGTAGGCGTCTGACTTAGGATTTGTCTTCTGATGCTTTATTTCATCATCTGCCAAACAAAGAGGTTGTACTCAATGACTTCTATGATCCTTTCCTGATCTATCTAAATCATATTATGAACTTATGATAATTTGAATAAAACACTTCCCTGAGGAGAGGCCTGGATGGGTTGCCTTACAGGATGTCTCCAGGTAACTGAGAGGCAGAATGGGGGCCCTGGGCATCTACATTCTCTCGCTTGGTGACCTCATCAGCACCCACAGATTTAATTACCATCTCTATATAATCGACTCCTATACATGTATATCCAGCCCTATTCTCTCTGTTGAGCTCAAGTGATTGGTCTTCAAATGACTTCACTGTGATTACTGGACATTTCAAATTGGGTATGTTATAGGCAATTCAAACTCAATATGCTTTTAAAAGAATGTATTTGTTTTCTCTTTAATTCAAATCTTCTTCTGAACTTGCTTGTTTCTATCTAGGCTATCACCATCCTTCTAGTCACCCACTTTGCCATCTTGTTATCTCCCTAGCCTCAATCATCCTCATCCCATATATCCAATCAGTAGCCAAATCTTGTCATTTATACCTCCCCATCATCTGTTATATTCATTCTCTCTTCTTTACTTAGTATACCCCACTTTGGGCCCATATCATCTCCCACCAGGATTTCAATGTCTTCCTATCTGGTCTGCTTCATTCAAGTCTCTCCTCATTCCAATACATCCTCCACAGAGTTGCTACAGTGATTTTCCTAAAATGCAAATGCAAAGTGTGTCAGGTTGTTTCTGAGTCATTTCAGTCATGACTGACTCTCCATGTCTGTTCTGTGTTCTGTTGTCCCTTCTGGTGACAGTGTTCTGTGTTGAACAACTCTAAGGTCGCACGTTCCAAGAGCAGTGGATAGAGTACTGGGCTTGGAGTCAGGAACATTCTTCTTCCTAAATGCAAATCTGGCCTTAGACACTTACTAGTTGTGTGATCCTGGGCAAGTCACTTCACCCTGTTTGCCTCAGTTTCCTCATCTGTAAAATGAACTGGAGAAGAAAATGGCAAATCAGGGTCTGACTGAACAACAACATTCTGTGTTCTAACCTCACAACAACAAAAATGTCATTGAGAGGTAAGGTCTTTATGATCTTTAAAATGCTGTATAAATATGTGCTATTATTATTCTGAGAAGGTCTCCTCATAGAGCCATAATTAACAATTCTGGCACCCAGTACAAACAGCACAAAACTTATATGGACAAAGAGCCCAGAAGGTGCCCTCAAATTTTTTGACATTATTTATGAGGGAGAAGTGGGGGAAGGAGGGATGGAAAAGGTCCAGAGAGAAATCCTAGAAATGTCAGGATGCAATGATCTATAGAAGGATAAACTCCAGGCCCTTGCTCAATGGGTAAGAGTGAGAGAAGCTATTGTGCCTCACCCCACCTCCTGGAAGGCAATCTGGAAGCTTCTGCCTCTGGGGAAAGGAGCAAAGCTGGGGAGGACTGGACTGGTCTGCGCAGGGGAGGAGTTCATCTGGGACATGGCTATAAGGGGAAAGAAGCTTGTTCTATTTACTTCTAGTTTGGCACCCTAGGACAAAGACCCATTCTCTCTGCCCTAGTTATACCTCTGCTCTTCTAATTCCAACATTAAGGTCAAAAAAAGGTTGACCCACAGGTACACGGTGGGAGAGGGAGCAAGAAGGGGTTGACAAAATTCACCTATTTCACTATTTTACTGAGGACTGCTCCTGCTCAGAACCATCTACTCAGCAACTAGGAGCCTGTTTTACAGGATCAAATTTTAATAACCACCAGCCCTTATGCACCTGTGCAGAAACTCAGCAGCCTGGCAAGAAACCAAGGCTATGGTACAAAACTGTGGCAACACTGTCTGAAGTCTGAGACACCTTTTTATTATTTGAAAAAATGTCCTGATGCAACAGCCTCGGTCTAGTTTGCTGACTTCAGTTACAGGAAGTAGAAGCAAAGTTCAAGGGGGTGTTATTGACCTTAGGTATCTCTTCATAGCTTTCTAGGAAAAATAGAGGGAATTAGATCAGAATTTGCTCACCATCTAAAGGAAAAAAATCTCCTTGCTGCCTCTGAGCCCAAAACTAGCACAGAGAATTTTTATGTCTTTTTAGGAACAGAAGCTAAAACTTGACTGTGCAGAACTTTGGACAAATCACTTAAACTGTCCAGGACTCAGGTCTTCATCTATAAATTGGGGCATTGGATTGAATGGTCACTAAGTTCCCTTCCAACTCTGAGTCTATGGTTCATGATTAATCCCACAGACTGAATATCTCTCTGTGCCCTAACAGCAAGAATGTGCAGATAAATGTTTAACAACTGACTCTCTGAAAAAAGAAATGTACACATGACCCACTTTTAAGTTTAATTTCCATACTATTAACATTGTCTCCTTCACTTTTCTTTTTTTTTTTTTTTTTTTTTTTTTTGCTTTTTGGAGGGCAGTTGGGATTAAGTGACTTGCCCAAGGTCACACGGCTAGTTATTGTGTTAAGTGTCTGAGGCCATATTTGAACTCAGGTCCTCCTGACTCCAGGGCCAGTGTTCTATTCACTGTGCCACCTAGCTGCCCCCTCTTTCACTTTTCTTAAGTCTAGACAATCATCATAACAACAAATCATGGCTTGTTTTGTAGCCTTTGCTGATTTCTGAGATGTTAATGCTCACACTGATGATTGGCCCTTAGTATAAACTGTCCCTGCCTAATAGACAACCTTCATGAAGGTCTGTGGTTCAAAGAATTCTCAGCCTTGTAGTGATGGAGCTCTTCAGACTTAGTCAGATTGGTCATCAACTGATTCCAACACTGGGCTTATATTTTTCAGCCTGCAAGAGACTCAGTTCTAGCAACCTATCCTTCGAGAGCACAGGACCACCTTTCTGCCATTGTGAAATCTGAGGGTAGGACTTCAAGGAAGAAAAAGAACTGGAATAACAATGATAATAATTGAAACACATAGATTACTTTTTAGTTAGTCACGAAGCGTTTTTACACTCACGGTCTCATATGATTCTTACCACTGTCCTCTAAGGTAGATAGTGCAAGATTTTTTGTTCATTTTTCTTTTTTTAGATAAAAGGAAAGAGGAGGGCCTAGATTTGTGATTTCTTTTATGCAGAGAACTCTATTCAAAATCCCTCCATCAATACAAGTCAGCAACTGCCTATAACTTAGAACCTTAGAGAACTGACTGGGGCAACGAGATGGTCAGAGAACTATATGTCAGAGATAGGTCCTGAAGCCAATTTATCTTGACTCTAAGGCCTCTTTCTAGTCACTATATCCCTGTCAGTGTGACCCTGACCATGTTGGAGGAGGAATATGAGGTAGGAACAACAGGAGCCTCACAAGAGAGCAGTCTACTTGCTATTACCCTTCCAGGAAGCATGTGTTTTATTCCAGGTCTGTAGATTAAGTCTCAGGACAAGTCTTCTGTGCCATAAATTCTATTAATCTAAGAGGAAAAAAGGTAAGGAAAAGAACTTGGAAGCTTGCCATGCCTCAGTGCTGTGGAGCCCTGATAGTAGTCATTCATTAATTCCTTTCACTTCATCCCATCCCCAGATTGGACAACTCTCTCCATTCTTTGTTGCTCTAATCTTCCTCCCCACCACCACCATACATTCTCTTTGGGTTAGTCAGTCTTTGTTGCCTTGGTCTGGGGTCTAGGACCAGAGCACAAAAATTCATGTGTTCTGAATCCAGAACTGGCTGAATTCAGAGAAGACTACTATAGCTGACCCATGGCCTTTCCCAATGGCACAGCTGAAGCTTTAGAACAGCATGACTGAGTTTCATGTTTAGTGCTACCTTTCAGCTTGGTCCACTAGCTGCTACCCAGCTCTAGGTTTCATAACCCTCGGTGCTCCCTTGTCCATTCCCATGGGTCCTGGTCACCTTGAAGAAGATTTAAGAGCTTCCAGAGGGGAATTTTCACATGCCATTCCCAAACAATGGGAAAATCCAGGGTTTGCAAATTGAACATATAATATAATATAACATAACATAACAATATAACATAACATAATGTAATATAATAATCAATATGATATGATATGATACAATATGATAAATATAAAAAGAATCTATGACTCTCATGTGAAGACCCTTTTAATGAGACCTGTCAAAAGAAAAGAGCCCAGAAGTGAGGTTTGCTTGAGGAGGCAATGGGATGTTGTAAAAAAATATGTTGTGTGTACAGTCAGGAGATCTGGGTTATTATCTTGGCTCTGACACTCAGTGTCCATGTGGTCATGGACAAATCACAGAGTCTCTGGATTACCAATTTTATTAAGTGACTACTCCATACTGTGCATTGTACTAGTTACTGGAGATACAAAAACAAAAATGAAATGGTTCTTGCCCTCAGGGAGCTTGTATTCTATTGAAGAGGAAACAGCAAGTAATTTCATTCAAGAGGGCACTAGCAAATAGAGAGGGAGGATGTCCAGATGAACTTCCTATAGCAAGACACTTTAACTGAGCTTGGAAGGAAGCTAGGGATTTATTCACTCCATTATCAGGTTGGAGAAAATAATCTTTGAATTATCTAAGTCACAGAGGTGTTATGAGTAACCCAACTGTCAAATCTTAAGATTCTATCTAAATATGAACTATAATATCCTCATGAGTACTTACAAAATTTCTCACTTAAGAAACTAAGTGTAAGGTGCTAATTATGCAAGTGACGTTTTTCACTTGCCAGACATAGGGTTTACAGCCAGGAGGGTCAGGAAGACTCTGAGGAAATAGAGGTCCAGTGAAGTTACATCAGTTGGTCAAAATTACACAGAAAGAGGGGAGGCTAGGTGGTGCAGTGAATAGAGCACCAGTCCTGGAGTCATGAAGACCTGAGTTCAGATCTGGCCTCAGACACTTGACACAAAAACTAGCCACGTGACCTTGGGCAAGTCACTTAACCTCAATCGCCCTCCAAAAAAAAAAAAAGTTACACAGAAAGCAGCAAAGCTAGGATTTTAACCCACTTCCTTTGGCTCTAAATCTACTATTCTCTTTCCACTCTACCATGCTGTCTCCATCAGAAGAAAAATTTGGAACATCTGGATCTGAAGAGCTGATCTTTGATATACAACATCAAATGTCTAGGTAACTGGAAACATCTGGATAAAGGACCTTTAAAAAAATGAGGAGGGATGACTAGGTGGCTAGGTGGCACAGGTAATGGAGCACCAGCCATGGAGTCAAGAGGACCTGAGTTCAAATTCAGCCTCCGACACTTAACGCAAAAAACTAGCCATGTGACCTTGGACAAGACACTTAACCCCAACTGCCCTATCTTCCCCCCTCCAAAAAGCAAAAAAAAAAAAAAAAGGAGAAGGGGGGACAGAGACACACATATCTCTAGAGGACATTTTCCAATTGCCATTCCAAACTTTTCTGTTTAAAGTTCCTTTGTTACCTCCCATCCTCCGTCTCTCA
This sequence comes from Pseudochirops corinnae, assembly GCA_028646515.1. Classification (NCBI taxonomy): domain Eukaryota; kingdom Metazoa; phylum Chordata; class Mammalia; order Diprotodontia; family Pseudocheiridae; genus Pseudochirops; species Pseudochirops corinnae. Next base: position 303,860,281 of record CM053585.1, on the reverse strand, counting down.
TCATATTGCTTCATGTTTTATATTCCTGTAAAAATCAAGACTATCTCTCATTTTTCTTTTTCTCCCCTCTTCTCCTAAACTTAGAAAAATCGGATAATACCAGAGATTTTAATCATTTTAGATGAGAGTTAATTATGGCTGATCTAACAGATATATTATAAAATATACAACATTGAAAATATATTATTAAAATCATGCATTATATATAATTATATATTAAATATATATGCATATACATAATAAAGTATAAAACAGATACATCATAAATTTCTGAATTTGTCACATGTTCATAAGTGAAAATTTTAAGAATCCAATAAATACTGAATGACAAGGGCATGGCATTTAAACTGAATTGGATGCTTATAATCACTTTGTTACATATCACTTTACTTCAGTATATGAGTACATGTCTAAAAGTTAACATGGGAAACCCTTATGTTCTTTCATTGTCCAGTGTCCATATTTACAGTCAACCTCATGTTTCATCTAATGCGCCACTCAAGGCAAATCTAGCTATTGGTAACAATTAGTAGAAACAGAATTTGAATATCAGAATATCATTCTTCAGGCAGTCAAAAACGTAATTTTCCTAAAATGCAGGTCTGCCATCTTTCCCTACTATTTAATAAATTCCAGCTCCTCCCTCCCAACCTTCATTTCATATAGGATTAAATATAAATCCCTTTGTTTGGTCTTTAAATAATCTGGACACATCCTACTATTCCAGATGTATTACACATTACTCTTCTCCACAAATTTGCCTTCTTGTTGTTCCTCATTTATGGCAATCCTTCCATCTTGGTCCCTTTTTGATAATTCAGATCTCTCAAAAAACCAGTTCAGGTTTCTTCTCAACAGTTCTTTTCATGTCTATCTCTTGGAATCTCCAATTTCTTTCAAGATTCAATTCAAGCTCAGCACTTTTTTTCTCAGCATTTCTGATTTTGCCAACAGTCTAGCCCATCACATCCATTCTTATCCAGATATCCTGGTAAACCTGAATATGGTAGAGTTATAATAAAATCCAAAGATTTAGAATAAAGTTCTGATATTTCTTGGCTGACTAGGAGGGAAGGTGGAGCACAGGAAATGATAGAAGGCTCAGAAAGGTCACCCTACGAACCAGCAGACTTCTTGCTACTCTACACCTCCAAACCCCAATGCATATTTGCCTACCCCACTCCCATGATTCTTTTTAATCTAGTCCCTGTGAAAGAGGTGGCCCTTCTTCTTGTCAAAGCCATCCTCTCCATCAGTGCTCTTGATCCCATTCCCTTCTACCTCATCTGGGAACTTCCCTCATTCATCTTTCCCTTTCCTTAATCATTCCTCATCTACTGCTTCTTCTCTTGCTGCCTAAAACCTGCCCAGATGATTAACAATCTTAAAAAAGAAATCACTTGACTCTACCATTCTCTTAAGCTGTCTTTCCTCCTTTTCTAATAGATGAGAATGATCTACTTTTGCTGTCTCTACTTCCTCTCTGATTCTGCCTTTCTACTAAAATTGCTTGCTTTAAGGTTATGAAGAACAGCTTAATTGATCAATCTAATGACTTTTTTTTCAGTCCTCAAACTCCTTGACTGCTCTGCAACTTGTGATGCTATCAGGCACCCAGAAGCGTGATAGTAAATATTTCACAACCAGCTCTCTGTGGGGGAAAAGCGTGCATGAAACATTTTTAAATTTAATCTGCATTATTAACATTTTCTCCATCACTCTCTTAGGTCTAGACAATCATCAAAATAAATCAAGCATTGATTTGTAGCTTTGGCCAGTTTCTAAGATGTAAATGCTCACACTGAAAATTTAACAATCAACTCTCATGACTCATTCCAGAGGGTTTCATTATACTCTTGCAACCCATCCCACTCTCGCTGGATTTTCTTATTCTTTGACTTTTATCAAACTATTCTCTCCTCTTTCTCCCACTTTTCTGATCATTCCTTAGTTTCCTTCACTGGATCCCCATCCATGTTCTGTCTCCTTAGCATAAATTTCCCCCAAGGCTCTATTCTTGGTCTTTTATTTTCTCTCTATACTCTCAGGGACCTCATTAGCATCAGTATCTGAATAAAGGAGGTTGCTGGGGTTTTTTTCTTTTTTTAATGAGGAGGGGGAGAGAGATAGACTTATCTATCTCTAGGGGAGTAGCTTCAATTATTCATTTATCATTTCTGTGAAGATAATTCCAAGATCTTCAATAATCTCTCTCCTAAACTCTAGTCTTACTTCATGGCCACATCTCTTCCTTAATGTTCTATCAGCATCTCAAACCCAATCTCTCCAGTATGAATAAACATTCATCAAGCACCTCTGCCTAGTAATATTCCAGATACTGGGGATACAAAGACAAAATTGAAACTTCTCTTTTCCTCAAGTAGCTTACATGAGTGGAGGAACCAACCTGTGTAGGTAGATAGATAGATATGTAGATATAGATATACACACATATATACATATATGTATATGCATGTGTATGTGTACATATATGTATATATTGTATATATTGTGTGCATATGTACATATACATATACATCTCTATGTAAACATATGAAAAACACATACAAGGTAACTTTGCAAGGGAAGATATTGGCTGTAGAGAGCAGGAAAGACCTTATGTAGAAGGCAGAGCTTGAATTGAATCTTGAAAGAAATTGGGGATTCCAAGAGATAGACATGGAAAGAACTGTTGAGAAGAAACCTGAACTGGTTTTTTGAGAGATCTGAATTATCAGAAAGGGACCAAGATGGAAGGATTGCCATAAATGAGGAACAACAAGAAGGCAAGTTTGTGGAGAAGAGTAATGTGTAATACATCTGGAATAGTAGGATGTGTCCAGATTATTTAAAGACCAAACAAAGGGATTTATATTTAATCCTATATGAAATGAAGGTTGGGAGCGAGGAGCTGGAATTTATTAAATAGTAGGGAAAGATGGCAGACCTGCATTTTAGGAAAATTACGTTTTTGACTGCCTGAAGAATGAGTGGGGAGAGATTTGAGAGACATGGACACAAAGCAGGAAGCTATTGCAGTTGTCCAGATGAGAGGGTGCACATTAGGATAGTGGCTATGTGAGTAGAAAAGGCAATGGATGTGATACTTGTTATGGAGTTAGAAATTATGAAATGTAACACCTGATGGGATATGGGGGTAAGAGAAAATGAGGCATTAAAGATGAAACTGAGGCTGCAAATCTGGATGATTGGAAGGGTTGGAGTACCTTCAACAGAAAAGTGGTAACTTGGAAAAGGAGTATATTTGGAGAAAAAGATGATGAATCCAGTTTTAGACATGTTCTATATGAGATATCTACTGAACATCCATTTAAAAATCTCTAATAGGAAGTTGTAGATTTATGACTGAAGAGAGACTATCATTGGATTATAGATCTAGAAGTTATTTCCATATGGTTGATAATCAAACTGAAGGGAACTGACCAACTGGTCAAATAAAAAAGTGTAAGGAGAAAAGAGAAGGGTCTATTACAGAGCCCAAATTCATCTTTTCCCTTTATGCCTATTCTTCTAAATTTCTCTGATCTGTCAAGGGCACCACCATCTTCCCAATCACCCAGTTTATAACCTCTGATTCACCCTTGACTCTTTCCTTTCTCATATTTCCCATGTACAGTCAATTATCCAAGGTCTTAGGGTCATAGGACCATAGAATTAAAGCGAAAAGGGATCATAAAAGTCATCTAATCCAGCTTCAGGGCAGCTAGGTGGTAAAGTGGAGAGAGTACATGGCCTGGAGTCAGTATGACTCATCTTCCTGAGTTCAAATCTGGCCTCAGACCCTTACTAGTTGTATGACCCTGGCTATGTCACTTAACCCTATTTGCCTTAGTTCCTCATCTGTAAAATGACCTGAACAAGGAAACTGCAAATCCCTCCGGTATCTTTGCCGAGAAAACCCTAACTGGAATCACAAAGAGTGGGACACAACAGCTGAATAACAATAACAAGAAGTCTGACCTGTTCCTTTTATACACGAGGACACAAAGGCCCACATAGATTGAATGATTTTCCCAAGATTGAAAGGCTACTAAGGGAAGACAAGGGATATGACCTCACCTTCTGACTCCAAATTCAGCATTCTTTCCACTGTCCCACACTCCTCCCTTCTCTCCAATCACATGACCACAATGTAATTCAAGAACTCAAATGGAATGGGATTTTCCATGCTTTCAGTCTTTCTCCTCTCTTAGCCATCTCCCCGCCAATAGCTACCTTAACAATTTTCTTAAGGTATAGAACTGACCATAACTCCCTCCTGCTCAAAAAACTTTGTTAGCTCCCTACTGCCTTTATGGTAAAATATGAACTCCCCAGCCTAGTATTTTAAACCTTCCAAAATCTGGTGATTTTTTTTCTGCTTGTTTGGCTAATTCCTCAACCCCAACCCTGCCTCTGAACTGTCTCGGAGTTTCTCTCTGACTAGTAAGCATTATCCTAAGGCATATACCTTTGCGCTCCACCTCTGTTTGAGAGACAATATGGTATAATAGAAGCACATTTGACTCAGAATCAAGAAACCTGGGTTTGAGTCTTGGTTTTACTGATTTCTTACAAGGTGACCTTGGACAAGTTGCTTCCTTTCCTGGAACCTCTGGTCCATCTTCTGCAAAACGGAAATGATAATATCCGTGCTACTTAACCTACCTGTTCTGGTGAGAAAATAATTTCTAAAGTAACAAATAGCTTTAGAAATGGGAACTATTATTAAATAGGGTTTGTTTTTATTAGGCTCTTATTTGTAATACTATAATAGGGCTTGAGCAATTACTCATCTGGAATTACACAATGTTACCAGGACATTCATGGTTTGAAGGCGTGGTGCAGCAGGGCATATCTACTCTCTGGACTCCTATAGATGTCTTTAAGGGACTGCTTGTCCCTCGTACTGTTGGTCTCAGGCAGATTTGCCCCTTCTCTGACACTCTGAACAAACTTAGAAGGAGCTCACCAAGAATTTCTAAAAACCACCCTAAGCCGACCAGTCAGGTCTTGGTTTTGGCCAGGCAAGGAAAAAAAAAAAGGATCATTAACTTTTTATCAGCATGCTAAATATTAATAATAGTTTTCTTTATAGTTGAAAATTCCTATACATCATTTTGTTTAGGAAAAACTTAAGTGCAGTGGAATGAGTACTGGATTTGGAGTCGACAGATTTAGATTCAAAAATAGTCTCTAAAGTAATTATGTAGCTTTGGACAAGGACCAAATTAACTTTCCATTGGTGCAGTGGATGGAGCCCTGGACCTGGAGTCAAGATCTGAATTCAAGTGCAACTTCAGACACTTACTAGCTGTGTGACCCTGGGCAAGTCACTTAAACTCTGTATGTATCAGTTTCCTCTTTGATAAAATGGAAATAATAATAGTGCCTACCTCCCAAGGCTGTTATGAGGATACCGATGTTGAGTGTGCAAGGTGAAATCTTCCCCCATCCCCTCCACACCAGTTTAAGGAGAATGTTTTTGTAGCTTTTTTCTTAATATATCTTTTCAGTAAACATCCTTTTCTAAAAAAGCATCCCCCAAATGGTGAAAAGATAAACAAGCAATTTTCAAAGGTGGAAATCTAAATTGTTAATATTCATTTTTTTAAAAAATGCTCTAAATTACTAATACCTAGAGAAATGAAAATTAAAGGAAGTCTGAGGTTCCACTCCATGTCTATCAGAGTAGCAAAGTTGACAAAAAAGAAAACGATGAATGTTGGTGGGGTTTGGGGGAAAAGAAGCACATTAATGCCTTGTTGGCATGGCTGTGAATTGGTCCAGTCATTCACGAAAGCATTTAGATTCTGCTCCCAAATTACTAAACTGTGCATACCTCCTGAACAAGCAGTATCACTACTGTCCATTTCCCACCCACTGCTCTGCTCACTTTTGACTCCTTGGACATCCTTCCCTTCCCCCAGGATAAGTTCATCACCAGGGATTTCATCACTATGGAGAGTAATTGAGCTTTGGTACTCAGTACCTCCTCAGTAGGCTCACTTGCCCTTCCTCTCTGATTGGAAGGTTGGAGGGAAGAGCAAAAGATTCTTCCAAAGCATCCTTTTAGAGAGGACTCAAAATATCCAGCCATCTCTTCATCTCCCACCACCTACTCTGCTTGTACTTTAAGAACATTATGTGCCTAGGGCCTGGTACCATCCAGCACCTACTCAGCCTATACCCCCAAAGAGATTAAAGAAGAAAAAGGACCTACATAAACAAAATAGTTACAGCACATCTTTTTGTAGTGGAAAAGAATTGGAAACTAAAGGCACATCCATCAATTGGGGAATGGTTGAACAGATTATAGTATATTAATGTGCTTGAATACTACTGTGTTATAAGAAACCATTAAAAGGATAACTTCGGGAAAACTTGGGAAGATTTGTATGAACTGATACATTGAAGTAAGAAGAACCAGAGGGACAATATGTGCTATAACAACAGTGTAAAGACAAACAACTATGAGAGACTTAAGCACTCTGAGCAGTACAATGACCAACTATGATTCTGGAGGAGTGAAATATGTTACTCATCTCCTTAGAGATAAGTGTGTGCATGTATATATGTGTACATATGTGTGTGGTTATGTGTGAAGATATAGATATAGACATAGATAGATAGATAGATAGATAGATAGATAGATAGATAGGTAGATATACCCATACAAACAATATGGATTCAGGGAGCAGAATGGGATGTGTGTGCGTGCATACACATAAACATACACACCTCTTTATGTTTGCAATACATCTGTATATACACATGTATGTATGTAAGTGTGTATGTGTGTATTCCCTGAAACTCTAGGAAATATATTTCTGCATATGTTTTCCAGCTTACCAAGTCTCCACAAACTTTGTTTCTCCTGAGTCTTCTGGAGTCATAGAAAAGCCTAGGTTACAAATATGTTCCCTTTCCCAAGTCCATTTGCATCTCAGCTCCAGGTTCAAAGGCTTTGCCTCCTGTTAAAGGAATTTCAGGAACCAGGAAGGGATTAGTACTGGGGAGGGGGGAACTTCCCAAAGATCCCTGAAATAAAACCACAAAAGAGGCTGGCTTCCTCCCCCCCCCCCATTTAAAGTGGTTCTTGGAAAGCCTTGAAAATAACTGTAAATACACATATTTATACTGGACAGATTTTCACCCCATTTGGGAACATTAGTTTCAAAGATGCATGAAATTAGGTTTAATTTCTTTTTTTTTTAATATAAATCATTCTTCTCCAATCTGATTTACGGACCTATTATTTCCAAAGTTTTGCTAATAGACTGTAGTAACAAACTGGCAGTAAAAATTTTCATTTTATGAGTATAAAGTTGGTCCTCAGCACTTAGAGTAATATTAATTAACTTGAGATATGAATTCAGTCCCTAGATTTTCCTCTCCCCACTTCAGTCCCTAGATTTTCCTCTCCCCACTGTGGGGATTCATTGAGTCATTCACCACATTTCTAAAAATTCAGAGATTGAATTACAAATCTCTAAAATATTACTGCTTTCCCAAATTTCTTCATCCTGTAGAAACTTACTGAATTGCTTAAAATTCAATATTCTCTCCTATAATCCATCATTTAAAATGTGGGCATAGTTGTGCCACAGGGGAGAGTGTGATAAATCTAAAATTCTGTGAAAAATCTGTATCTGACTAAAAATTCTTTTACTCTATCTTTGTCCTTTAGGGCTGTGCCCTGGTTATTCTAGAGAACTTAAAATCAAGTTTAATCTCCTAATTTTGCAGATAAGGATACTAAAAACCAGAGAGGTAAACATCCTACTTGAAATCAAAATTAGTGAGTGGCAGAGTTAAGATTCGAAGTCCAGTTACCAAGACTCTACTCCATTGTACTTGCTTCCCTACCATAAAGCTATAAGGGATCACAGATTTATGACAAATTGAAAAGAAACAATTCAGGATGGCCAGGAATGAATGAATGAATGAATGAATGAATGAATGAATGAATGAATGGCATTTCATAAACACCATGAGCCAAACACACATTCCCAAATGCTGGGAATGCATGTCCAAAAGCAAATCAGTCCATGCCTTCAAGGAGCTTATATTCATTCTAATGGAATTCTAATTTTAACTTTACTGTTTAATTTTCAATACTAACTATATGATTTTTGTTTATGTAGAACCTTTTCAATTGCATATATTCAAAATTGTTCATTTTAACTCCTGCAATCTTCTCCATCACTTGTTTGGTCAAGAATTAGTCTCCTCTACAACATGACTAATGTGAAAATATGTTTAATAAGAATGTTTATGTAGAGCCTGTATTAGATTGCATGCCATCTTGGGGAGGTTGGAGGGAAGGGAAGGGGAGAAAATTTAAAACTTATGGAAATGAATATTGAAAACTGAAAATTAATTAATTAATTTAAAAAAAAAGAATTAGTCTCCTCTCCAGAGCTGTGAAAATGATTGCCTTCATTGTTCCTGTAACCTATTTATGATATAACCTTTTATATCTAGATCATTTATCCTTTAGGAGGCTATTGTAATATATGATTTGTAACATTGATTTCAGCTTAATTCTTCCAGACTGCTTTCCAGTTTTTCCAGAAGTTTTGATCAAATAGTCAATACTTAGTCAAGTACCTAGCCCAGTAATATGTACGTTGGATTTGTCAACTTTATGCTACTCTGTTCAATTACATCGGGAACTTGAATATTTAATATGTTCCACTGATGGATTTTTTAAAGAAATTTTAACTAATGTCAAATAGTTTTAATGATGAATGACTTAATTATATTTTGAGATCTGGTTCTAGCAGAGTCCCTTCACATTTAAAAAAATTAATCTCATTGAGATAATGGACTTTTTGTTCCTCTAGATGAATTTCAGTATAGTTCTAATTCTTTAAAGCAATTTCCAGACTTCTTTCTAGTTTTCCCAGAAATTTTTCCAAATAGTGAATTCTTGTTCTAATAACTAGAAACTTTGGGTTTATCAAACAGTGGGTTACTGTGCATTTTTGCTTCAGAACATCATATACCTAATCTGTTATACTGATCAGCTATACTGCTTCTTACCCAATACTAAATTGTGTTGACATAATATTAAACCTTTGTATTACAGAAGTTTGAGATATGATACTGTTGGGCTCCTTCCTTCCCCCTTTTTTCATTGATTCCCTTGATATAATTGACCTTTTGGTCCTCTGGATGAAGGTCATTATAATTTTTTAGCTCTATAAAATAATTATTTGGTGATCTGATTGATAGGGCACCTCTTAAGCAAGTCAATTTAGGTAGCATTTACATTCTTATTACTTGACCAGGCCTACTCACGAGCAATTAATATTTCTCCCATTATTTATATTTATCTTTATCTGGGTCAAGAATGTTTTGTGATTGTGTTCATATTGTTTTTGTGTGTCTTGGCAAGGAGACTCTCATATATTTTATACTTCTTATAGTTATTTTAAATGAGAGTTCTCTTTCTATCTCTTCCTGCTGGATTTTATTGGTAATATACAGAAACATTGATAATTTGTATGGGTTTATTTTATATCCTACAACTTTGTTGAAGTTATTTTATCTATTAGTTTTTAGTTGACTCTCTAAGGTTCTCTAACTAAACCATCATATCATTTTCAGAGTGATAGTTGTGTTTCCTCATTGTCTGTGCTATTCCTTCAATATCTCTTTCTTTTCTTGTGGATGTAGCTGGCATTCCTTGTACAATATTGAATAGTAATGATGATAATGGACATCCTTGCTTCACCCTTACTCTTACTAGAAAGGCTTCTAGCTTATGCCCATTGAAGATAATGCCTGCTCTGGGTTTTAGAGAGATACTACTTATCATCTTGAAGAAAGCTCCATTTCTTCCTGTGCTTGTTTGTTATGGCTGTTGTATTTTCCAAAAGCTTTTTTTTCATCTACTTAAATAATCATACAATTTTGGTTGGTTTTGTTGTGAATGTGGTTAATTATATTTATGGTTTTCCTAATATTGAACCAGCCCTGTATTCCTACAATAAATCCAGCCTGATCATAGTGTGTGATTTTTGAGATGTATTGTTGTAATCTCTTTACTACTGCTTTATCCAAAATTCTTTTTTTGCATCAATTTTCATTAGTAAAATGGCCTATAGTTTTCTTTCTCTCTTTTGACTCTCACTGGTTTAGGTATCAAGACTATATTTGTATGTAGAAGGAATTTAGTAGGATTCCTTCTCTACCATTTTTTTCAAAGTTTTTGTTGTATTAAAATTCATTGTTCTTTAAATGTTTGGCATCATTCACTTGTAAATGTCTCTGTTCTTGGAGATTTTTTTCCTTAGGGAATTTATTTATGGTTTATTCAATTTCTTTTTTTCTAAAATGAGGTTATTTATGTATTGTATTTCCTGTTCTGTTCATTGGGAAAACTCATATTTTTATAAATATTCATCATAAGTATTTACTAAAATGGTTAGTTTTATTAGTGTAAATTTGAGCAAAATGGCTCCTAATAACTTATTTTATCTCATCTTTATTGCTCGTGAACTGACATTTTTTAATTTTTAATATTGTAATTTGTAAAAATTTGTAAAATTGTAATTTGTAAAAATCAAACCAGCCACATGGACAAAAATATTTATAGCAGCTCTTTTTGTGGTGGCCAAGATCTGGGAATCAAGGGGATGCCCATCAATTGGGGAATGGCTGAACAAGTTGTGGTATATGAATGTAATGGAGTACTATTGTGCTATAAGAAATAATTAGCAAGCAGACTACAGAAAAATCTGGAAAGATTCGAATAAATTGATGCTGAGTGAAGTGAGCAAAACCAGGAGAACATCGTACACAGTGACAATTACAATATGTGATGACTAACTTGATAGGCTTTTCTCTTCTTAACAATGCAAGGATGAAAGACAACTCCAAAGGACTCATGATGGAAAATGCTGTCCACATCCAAAAAAAGAACTATGAAGCCTGAACGCAGATTGAAGCATATTCTTTGCCATCTCTCTCTTTCTTTCTGTTTTTGTTTGTTTCTTCTTTCTTGTGGTTTCTCCCATTGATTCTAATTCTTCTTTACAACATGACTAATGTGAAAATAGGCTTAATATGAATGCATTATGTAGAGCCTTTATCAAATTACATGCTGTCTTGGGAAAGGTTTCCAAACAAGAATACCCTGCAAAGCTAAGTACATGGAAGAAAAATGAATTTTTAATAGAATATAGGATTTTGAAGCATTTCTGGTGAAAATGCCTTATCTAAATGTCAACTTTGAAATGCAAACATGGAAGGCAAAAGAAATCTGAAAAGGTAATTAAACTTGAGTAATTGAAAATAGCTAAATTATAACTTTATTATGTTCTAATGGGGGAAAAAAACAGACAAGCATCTCTTCAGACTCCTAATGATTTCAAGGGTCAAAGAGAGCGTTAAATAAGAAATACACAAGGCCTAAGTGGGAGTTTGTTCTGTTTTGCTGGTTTTAAGAAAGGATATAGCTGAAGGAAAGGGGGAAAGGAATATAACGGAGAAGAAATAAAGGAGAGGAAGTAATTCATATTTTCACATAAATGAAGTGCTTAAGAAGAAGAGTATGCAAATAAGGAAGAATGGGTGAGGAGAGAGGGCATCTGATGAGCTCACTCTTATATAAAATATATAAAGGACAGTTGAACATATATATACAGAATTTGATAAGAAAACGCCTTAAACCTGTCAAATGGGGACAGGGAAAGAGTAGAAATGGATAGAGCAATGAAAATAGGATTAGGAAGTAAAGTCACAAGCAAAAGACATTTTATCTTCAAAGGGCTAATCATAAAGGGAGGATTTAAAAAGAGAGAAAGAAATTGAAAGAAATAGATGGAAGTGTCTACCTTTGTTAAATAGAGGAGTAGGAATAGACCAATTATAGTACTGATCAGATTCTTTTTCTTTCCCTACTGTCTTTTTCTACGTAAAAATAGAATGGGGGAAAAGTGGGGGGAAAGTATGATTGAAACACCATGTTGATGTGCAGGAGGGAGGGAAGATGGTGGTGATAGCTTCTGGCAGCCCAGTGGGCAAGGGATGGGGCATCATTCTGGCAGCCCTGTAGTGCCACAAGCCCTTTATCAACCACACGGTGTGCATCATCATTCAGGTGGTTCTGTACACTTTTGGCCATTGGGCCAATGAGGGGAGAAGACTTACATAGGAAGAACCCTATCTATTTACACAAAGTCAGCTTCTCCAAAGCATGGATTCATCATTACAACTAGGTTGAGCACGGAAAATAGGACTGAATCCATCAGGTTGCCTCAGAAAACCAAAACACAGAATGTTATTCTAAGTGGGATAGCAATGTGGTGGTGCTCTGTGCTAAAACAAAGCTAAGCAAGAGAATTGAAAAACAGAAATGGAGGAAACCAGGGTAAGTCACCATTATGTGTCAGGATGTTGCATTCCACCTTAGGGAAAGAGTCCAGAGTCCAGCTGAGTCAAATTCTGTCCTCACTTGGCATACAGACTGAGGCTGAGGAAACATGAATTATACAGAGTGGGAAGACTGAAACTACTTTGAGATACAGTAAGGGGAAGAACGCAGAAAATGAGAAAGGGAGAATTTAATGGAAAAAATACTGAAATTACCAAAATCCTCAAGAAAAAAACTCAGTTGAAACTTGGAACATAAGCAGATAAACCAACAGGGAAGATATTAATAACAGAAGAGCATATGGCCTCAATATTAACTAAAGAGTCCAGACATCTATGAATAAATATTGTAAGAAAAAGAAAATGAATCAGCACTTGATGAGTCTGGGGACCCTACAGATTCCCAAGAAAGCATAGAACCACAGCATAATGTTCTTGAATGACTTAAAAGAGAAATAAAAATTGTGGAAGTAGAATGTATGGCCTCCATGACAGATACAATTGACAGAATAAAAAAAGATGTTAGCAAGTCTCACCAAATAAACAAAAGAGAAAATAATTTATTGTAAATGCCAATACATAAAAGTGAAGGACAGTCTGGAAGAAGAGAAGCAAAAAGCAGTAACGTGATTTCCACACAAGTAAAACATATTGATATTGAAGACAGAGTGCATAAGGGCAACCCAAGGATTTTAGGTCTCCTAGAAGAACATGAGATCAACTTGCCCATAAAAGAGAGAATACAATGAAATGGAAATTATAATCCAAAATGTATTGCTTACGAGAAAGATATTTGAAACATAAAGATTCATAAAGAATTAAAATGAGGGGTGCATGAGAATTTATTATGCTACAAGTGAATTCAAAAAAGGAGAGATGAGAATCATGATCTTATGCAAGGCAACAGCAAAAAAAAAGTAATTGGTTAAAGTGGAAAATCAGGGAAACTACACTATTCTCAAAAACTTTACAGGTAATAATTTCCATACAAATACACATACATCAAATAGCAGGGCATCTAAGTTCTTGAAAAAAAATCACAGGGAAGAAGAGAAAGCACAACTATTAGTTGGCTTCAAAGTATCTTTTTTAGACCTAGATTAAAATAGCAAGAAGAAAATGAAGAATTTAGGCAATGGAAGAGGATTTTGGAAAAGTTAGCTGTGTTAGAATTCTGATAATTACTGAAAAGGAATAAAGAGGAGATTACATATGTTTCAGTTGTATACGACATCTTGACAAAAGCTGACCATGTGTTTAAGCATAAAAAAAATCATAAGTAAATACATAAAAGCAAAAAAAAAGTCAAATACTCTCTTTACTTATCACAGCAATATAAAAGTGATTGTCACTAAGGGCTTCTAAAGAAAGGCTCCAAGTTTAAGCGGAGATGAAAGAATTTAATTTTTAAATATTGGTGTTTCAAAAAATGTCATAGAAAAAATGAATAATTTCCTTAAAGAAAAATTACAATTGCTATATAACATACAAAACCATTTTGGATGCAACCAAAGTAGTCATTAAGGACAAATTCATATTACTAAATAATATTGTAAATGAAAGGAAGAATCGATGAATCAGGAATGCAACCAAAAAGAAATCAAATCTCACAACAAATGTAGAGAAGATAAAGGAAATTATTAGAAACTAATAAATAAAAAAGTCCAGGACCAAGTGATTCACAAGCCAATTCTATTAAACATTCAAAGAATAATTAACTCCAATATTAGCAAGATTGGGAAAGGAGAAATGCTAGTAACTATATATGCTTGATCAGTGAAACGAATTACTAATAAGGGATCCCATTCATAAGGTAAAATTTAAGTGACATATTCCTACTTCTCTGCTTCCCTTCTATTTTCTAACCTCGGAGCCCAGTCTCTGATTCTCATGCATTCTCTCTCTTTCTCATTAGTCACTTTATGATCAGGTCTTCAGATGATGTTACTTTTGCTTATGACTGTTCTTTCCATGAATCTACTCTCCCTCTTCTGTTTCCCCCTCCCTTCTCTCTATCTCTGCTATATATCTTTACCCAAGTTTTTTGTGTGTTCTTCTTTGTGTTATGAATTTAAAATAAGAATGAGGTCCGCAGAATATCTGCTTGTACCCCTCCCCCCCAACTTATTCCTTGATGTTTCTGTACTCCTCTTTTTAGGTTCTCCACTTATGTGAGATAGTCAATACCTTCCTCGCCTTCCTCATTTCTTTCCCAAGATATTCTTTTCCCTCTTTCTTTTCAATTTGTCTTATTGCAACTCACTTTTTGACTCTGGAAGTCATCAATTAGGAGTCTAAAGGAACACTTATCTCTTCATTCCCATTAGAATGGTAACACTCCATCCCTTTCCAAATGGAAAAAACATTTTACTTTGTGAGGTTTCTCTTGATTCTAGTTTGTGGATTTCTACATTTCTACTCAGCTCTAGTCAATTCATCAAGAATGCTTAAAAGTTCTCTTTTCTATTAAAGTTCCATTCCTCTTAACCAAAGATTATTTTTAGTTTTTCAAAGTGAGTTATTCTTGTTATAACCCTTTACCTTTTGTCTTTTGGAATATCATATTCCAGAATATTTTCTCTCTATAGCAGTTGTGATCCTGAGTGCAGCTTCTTGACATTTGAGCTATTTCTTTCTGTCTGCTTGTAATTTTCTGTTTTATTTTGCTACGACATTCCTGAATATTTTCAGTTTGTTGGGATTTTTCTTCAGGAGGTGACCAAAGGATTCTCCCTATTTGTGCTTTACTATCCAGTTCTCATAAATCTACACACTTATCTTCTAAAAGTTCTTGAAAAATAGTGTTCATATTTCGGTTTGGACATTGTTTTCAGGGAGTCTGATGATTATTAAATAATCTCCCCTCAACTTGTTTTCCAAGTCAATTATTTTGGTAGTAGATACCCTTTCTCTTTTTTCCCCCATAATTAATATTTTTTACATAATAGAAACCTTTCTTTTTATTATCAAAATTTTGTTCTAATATTTGTTATGTCTCATAAATTCATTAAGTCATTTGCTCCACATAAATTTTCAGCCAATACACTAATTAGATAATATTTTCCATCTTTCTAAACTATTTATTCTTTTTCATTTTTCATTCATTTTTCATTCATTTCAAAAGAGAATGCTCTTTTCCAGAACAATTATTCCCCTTATAATTTCAGTCTTTTTTATCTCTTTATTCACCCTCAGAGTCATTATGAACATGCTTTTTTTTCAGATTCTGCTTGTACTTGTTGTGGACTTATGCTTCTTCTGGGTACATCTTAACCTATGAATAATTCCAACAACATTTATTTATTATGTCCTGTGTTTTCTTATATATAGTTCCTGGTTTAAGACATCATACAAGGATCAGACTCTTGACTGGTCAGACTCACTCTTCAATGGTATGGCCAGACCCTTTGTGGGGGGCTTTCCTTGATTTTAGGGGCTCCTGCAGCTGTTTTGCATTTCCTTTCATATATCTGGCCTCAGAGCACTAATAGGTTTCTGAATTCTTGGTCAGAGCTCTGAGGACTTCTGGCCCCTAGAATGTCGCTCTTAATTGTGCTTTGGTCTTTGAGTGCCCCACATATTCCCAGTTCAAGTGCATCATTCTTCCATCCCCCTTCTACCTGCTGTAAATAACTTTAAGAGTCTAATTGCATAGTATAATGAACTCTGTATTTATTTAGCAATAAACTAAAATATAACATTAAAGAAACTAAAGCACAACATTCACAACATAACATAGTAACTTATTATTAAGGTGACCACATAGTCTTAAATGAAACATATCATTCAGTTTATCCTATAGTCATCTTTTAGGGGTAGCAGAAAATACAAAAACCATCCACCCCTAAGTCACAGTAATTTACAATCTCATCAGTCAATACAGAGTATCCAAGTAGAGTACTCTTTCATCTTAACTTGAGACTGACTTCCAAACCCCACAACTCCTTCTCCACAGGCTGACCACTTCCAACTCTTACCTGGATTCATGGCTAGGCAGCTCTCTGCTCCCACTCCACATCTCAGCTCATGGAGATTGCTCCACTCCAAGCTCTTCACAGTTCCTGTTTCTAGGAAAACAAAGCTTAACAGGAATGCGACATTTGCACACATTACCTGTGCTATCATCTCATTTCACTTTCTGTCTAAGAAACCAATACAGAACAACAGACAGGACTTCTGTCTGAGAAATCAACACAGAACAACAGACAGGACTTCTGTGTGAGAAATCAAAACAGACCAACAGACAAGACTTCTGTCTAAGAAATCATTACAGACCAACAGACAGAGTACCAACATCACAAAGATTCTCTCTCTCAGTTCTGTCTGTTCCCAGCTCTGCTCTTGCTCTTAACTACTCTTTCCTGTTCCACCCATTTTGCAAGCTTCTCCCACTGTGGGATCCCATGTGATTACATTCACCCTATTGAAGATCAGGGGAGATCTTCAAATTCTCTTAGGCCTATTAAGGGTAGATAAAATCTTGTCTATTAGTATCTTATCTATTAAGGGCAACACAATGTATTCCTTTTCCAATCAAAGACTCTTGATATAATCAAAGGCACTTGATCAGCTAAAACTTGTTGCACAAAAATAGCAAAAAATCCTATTTTGCTTGCCACCACACCAACCTCTACAGTATTCTGGCTATTTTTTTTCTGCAGTTCTGAAATAGATGAAGGCATTTACTTCAGTTTCTTTTGAGGATTTCTTTATTGTCAGTTCTCTGGGTTCTTTGTCAGATATATCTCTTCTTTAGGAGAGCTGGCCTTTTCTATTGTTTTCACAATGTCATTTTACCCCCAAATCTCCAGGTATAATTTTAATATGTACCAAGAAAAAAATACAGCCTGGAGACTTTGAATCCAGAGGTCACATTGAACCAATGGCTAAAAGATGATACCTATAAATACTTCAGTCCTCTCCAGTTATGATAAATCAAGTGTAAAGATATCAGGGAGGTTATGGTTGAATACATTCAAAGATTTATTGGCATCATGAAATCAAAGCTGAATCAGATAACTTTCAAAGTATTAAATGTCTACATAATGGTAATGTTTAAATATACTTTAACAACTGTAAAATGGACCAAAAAGTTTTGGAAGGTAATTTAACAAAACTGTATAATTAATAAAGGTAGGACCCACCTCCCTTAAGTAGCTCATAAGATTAACACCTTTCTGCCAGAAAAAGAAGAATAGGATTAACAAATATTCTACACATGATAAAGAGATTAAAAAAAAACTATAGAAAAGTTTTTGGAACTTTCAGATCACTCCACCAAACAGTAAAGGATGTTAACAAATATGTATTATTGAATTTGACAATTGTAACACAAATGGTTGTTTCCAGATAAGACTCAATTAAGTTAAGTGACATGCAAAAGGAGTTAGTTTTAGTAAAGAGGCAGGCCATCTCTCCTTTTGAATCTGGAAGGAGAGAACATCCACAAAAGTCAATCTCTAATGGTTACTGGGATATAAACATGACTCCGGGGTTCTCTAAGGCTTTGAATATGATCCCAGTGAAGAATTATATGTGTATCACCTGAGGATCAGCCTGGATAAGAACAAAAATTCTTATCATCCTAAATTGGTTTTTAATTGATTAGTTCTTTGGCCATGATTACTTATAAGAGGATTAGAAGATCAGAGTTGAGGCAGTTCACAGGTTAAATAGTTTCCATCATTTCAGTAAAATAAGTGATTGGGTCATTTTATTTCATATTCTAATTCACATTTTATTTATCTGTGTCCGTGATTTATTTCCTCCCACAAGATCACAAACTCCATAAGGATAACAAATCTATCTTTTGTTTTTTAGCTGCAGTCAAACTTTAGCTTTATTAATATTGTTGTATTTATATTACTTACAATGGGTGCAATGGAATTTTCTAAGTTTTTCAATGGAATGACTTGAGGCAGTTTGGAATAATATCATATAGTATTGATACTTGAGTAATACATTTTCAGAATATTCTGTAGTATAATATTACATTACAAATACTTCACAGAAAACCAGTTTTAACAGGAAAGGGATTTTTTGGCCAAATGAGTTACTTCTAAGTGAACAAACAAATTCCTTCCCAGCTACATCTTCCTGGGTTGCTGAGACTCAGGTAGAAGGTCATTTCTAAGGGATGGCATCTATTTGGAACTGCCACTTGATTTTCATTTACAGATATCTCCCTTTGCCCTCTTCAAAACACTTTTTCTCCTCTTCTACCTCTACCAGCAGCCAAGGTACAGGGAGTGTCTTCCCCTCTTTGCTGAGGGACACATAGGTGACAAAGGTACTGGCAGTGCAGTAGATTTCAATCTCCATGGACTTATTGCTCATGAAGATGATGCATCCAGAAAAGGTGATGATATCTTATTGACTGCTATAGGCTCCAAAGCTAAAAGGGTATTGCCCATAGTACAGAACTTCTCTAATACTTCAATGTTAAGCCTTCTAAAGATCTGCCATGTTGTCAGTGTGGTGGATACCACCACTGATGTAAATCAAAAACAGTTCTCATGAGTTGATGTAAGTAAAAAAAAAAATCTCTACATCTGGGCAGCCAATCTTCTGGTGATTAATCTCTTTGAACATAGCTAAGCCGATCTTCTACTGCAAAGTATATCATGGGGCTCAACTTGGAGATTTGCCATCTTGGAGAAACAGGCCAGACCTTGTGCTGCATTACCATATCTTTCAAAAACTCCATCACTTGGACAACAGGAGGAGGCACAGGTGTACTGCTCATTGTTTGGGTCTAGAGAAGAAATGTCAAAAGTTGAATAAAAGCACACTAATGTCACAATACAACTGCATATGCCTTAAAGGTATTCTAAGTTAGTCTTGATTAGGCTTTCAAGCAGTGGACAAGATAATTCTTTTTTAACCACTGCCAATATAATGTCCTTCTTTTTCAACCTTAGGAAAGGAGCTTGCCTTTTCTACTCAAAGAAACAAGGAAGCCCCAAACTAACTTATTTTCATATATCCTCTTTAGTCTTGTCTATGGTACTTTCAGCAAAATGTAGTTTCTGGGTTTATCTCATTCATTTAGGTCTATTTTTGTTTTTGCTTTATCTGAGATCATGAGTGCTACCTCTGCTTTTTTTTTAACTTCAGATGAAGTAACAGATTCTTCTCCAGCCCCTTATTTTAACTCTGTAATATTTTTCTTTTTCAAGTGTCTTTCTTATAAACTATATATTGTTAGAGTCTGGTTTCTAATACATTTTGCTATCATCTTCCATTTTATTAATCAGTTCATCCTATTCACATTCACAGTTATGATTGTTAACTGTGTATTTCCCTCTATTATATTTGGTTTTTGTTTGTTTTGTTTTTATTTTTACTCTTTCCCCCTTTAAGAGTCTGCTTTACTTCTGGTCTCTGCTTTATTTCTTTCATCTTTCACCTACCCTTCCTCTTAACTATTTTCCCTTTCTCTAAATCCTTTCTGTCCTACCTTCTTGCTGGGTAAAATGAATTTCTGTAATCAAGTATTTGTGTATTGAACTAGGTCAGATGAGAATGACATTCAAGTGTCATTTGCTCCCCTACTGCTTATATGCTTCTTTGCATGCCCCTTTCATGTGAGATAATATTCCCCATTTTTCCTCTCCATTCCCCATTTCCCAGTGCATACCTATTGTGCACTCTTCCATTCTTCTGAATTCATTTAAATCACACTCATATCTTCTGTTAGGCTTTTTCTAAGACCTCTGCTGATGATAAAGTTCTGAGGAGCTACATGTATTATTTCTCTATATAAGAATGTAAACAGTTTAATCTTATTAAATCCATTATGATTTCATACTCATATTTAACTTTTTATACTTCTCTGGGGTCCTGTGTTTCAATGTCAAATTTTCTATTCAGCTCAGGTCTTTTCATTAGGAATGCTAGAAAGTACTCTATTTCATTAAAGATCTATTTTTCTCCCATAGGATTATATTCAGGAGGTTATTCTTGGCTATTATCTTAGATCCTTTTTTTTCTGGACTATCATATTCCAAGCTCTCCATTTTTTTATAGTGGTGTCTGATAAATCTTGTGTGATCCTAACTGTGACTTCATGGTACTTGAATTCTTTCCTTCTGGTTACTTGTAGTATTTTCTTCATGAACTGGAGCTCTGGATTTGAGCTATAATAATCCTGATGGTTTTCATTTGAGAGTTTCTTTGAAAATGTGAGATTTTTTCAGTTTCTATTTTGATATCTGATCCTAAGATATTTAGGCAGTTTTACTTATAACTTCTTGAAATGCAAAATCTAGGTTCTTTTTGTTGTTGTTTATAGATTTCACATAGTCTAATGATAATCTCTCCTTGATCTATTTTCTAGTTCATTTGCTTTTCCTATGAGGAATATCATATTTTCCTTTATTTTTTTTTCTTTTTAGTCTTTTGGCTTTGACTTTGACATTTATTTTACTTGCATTAAGAGAAAAGGATTTGAAAGCTTGGAACCCTATTGTTGAAAAGCAGTCCACCTACAGCACGTAATTTTCAATGGTGGGGAGGAGGGGCAGTGTTGAGTGGGTATTCACTTTTACTGTCATTTCATTCAATTCTTACAGCAGCCTTGGAAGAGAAACAGAGCAGAGAGTACAAACCATCATTTTAAAGATTAGTAAGCTACAGACCAGAAAAGTTGAGCAAACTACTTCAAGTCATATAAATAATAAATGCAAAATGGAGACTGAATCCCCAGAGAACCCAGGTCTCCTAATTGCCAGTTTGGTACTTCTACCATCTCACATTGCCATTATACACTATGATGCCAGGCCTCCCTTATCTTTCAGTAGACAGAACAATGGCCAAATTAATTTCATAGGATATATCCCTTCTACCTGTCATCTTCACACACATACACACACAATCAATCAATCACTCTTTGGAAATTCTTTGGGTGAGATAGGATTCTCTCTTCCCTACAGTTAACTAGACTGGTTGGTTTTTTTCACATACAAAGTTTGGGGTGGAGCGATGGGACTGACTCACCTTGTCATTAAGGGAGTGGTGTTCATCTTGGCCTCCCACCTAATGCCTAATAGTAAACCTGCTATTAAGAATGAATTCCCTTCAGCCTTGCCAGTTCTCCTCAGGATTTGCGTGACTTTTGTCTTTAGTGAATGCTGGGTTCTGTGTTTTTATTATTGCTATCATCAACATATTGTTACTTTTATTTTGGCTGTTTCAATTATCACCCTGAATCAAAGTGGTCTCCAGAAATCTCTTGCTCTGGACCTTACCAGCTTTTCACAAAGTGCTCACTCTAGGTCTCTTGGCAACTATCTGAGGCATCCTTGATAAATCTTCCTTTCCACTGAAAAAAGAAGGTAAGCAAGAGCTCAGAGGCTTGCAATATTTTTACTTTGTCTTTAAATGGGCCCTGAGGGCTAGTCCCCTGACCTTTCTCTTGTTTGTTATGTTGGGATCCAAAGGCACCTGTGCATGAGTGCATGGAGTCTGAAAGGTAGTTCTCCCTACTCTTCAAGGATTCAATAGTTTGCCTTCAAATTTCAGCTTTAAAGAGTTAAATTTTGCTCATTGGCTAATCATAATGTCCAGGAAATTTTCCAAAGAAATCAACTTTACCAAGTGGCAAACACTTGGTAACAAAATACCTGTTACAGAATATTATTTAATAGTGGAGAAAATGTGGGTGGTTTTTCTGGTTAAGTCCTAAGAGCTCAAATATTACTAAAGAAATGCATTTTAAAGTATATGTGTTTATATTATATATGTGTACATGTATATAAACACATGTGTGTACACCTATATGTAGAGAGAAAAGGAGCAGGGGGAGAGGAAAAGGAGAGGAAGAGAGAAAGAGAGAGAGAGAGAGAGAGAGAGAGAGAGAGAGAATATGTAGTGTACTTTACTCACTGTCCTCTTAGATCAATGGATATGGAAAGTCCCAAGTTATTTTATTAGGTTAATTGCAATCCACATGAAGGTGGGTTTCTGATACTCACCTCACTGATTCAGACACAGAATCATAAAATCTAAGTATTGGCAGCAGCCTCCTAGACAAGATTTTGACTCTGGCTTTCAGTTTCAGGGGTTGCACACCTACCAGCACTTACTTATAGGATCTTTGAATACTGACTTTGGCAAGCTGGGAAATATTTCTGAAAGATGCTAATGATTTTTCATTAGGGAAATTACAATTCAGTACCAGATTAAATCTAATACAAACAAGATGTGTTCAGTGATGACCTAATCCAACCAGGAATGAGATGTACTGTGAATATGTTGGGTCATTGTTCTGTCTTCATTACTTCTTGATTCTTGAAGACCAATTTGGTTTAGTTGGCTTTTATTGAAAAATATCCCTTACTTTTCCAAGAGACTTTAGAGGTATAATCCTTTCCTCATTGTTCTGATGACTTTCCTATGGAGATCGTCAAGACAAGTGACTATGGCAGCCAAAGAGATATTTTGTCTAGAGTTCCCAAATGCTCATGACATTGTTGGTGAGAGAATCTGGGAAAGAGATGGGAAGCTATGACTCTACCTGGGTAATAGTATGCAGGAGTATCCCTCCCTTACCAGTTCTTCAGGGTGGCTGGAGTAGAATGAGTATAGATTAAGAGCAGAGGGGATGAGTTATAGACTGTGGGAAGCTGATGGTGTGTTGGGTGAAAGTGGACGGCTATGTAAATTACATCTTGGTTCCCTTCTGCCTGTTGGGAGGCAGAGGTGAAAAGGCACAAGCTCAGTACAGATTATTGATTCCAAGTTAAAACCAGGTAGTATCTAAGCTATTGTTTCCCTAAGTGCTATCTCTTTTCATTCCTATGCTATTCCAATTGTTTGATAAAATTGTTGAGGGATCAACCACAAGTGGCATGAAAGCAGTGTAGTTAGGAGAGGGAGAAATACTTTTTCCCTTAAAGAAACAGGAGACAGTTTTCCCTCAGCAGAAACTGGAATGGAAAGGAAAGAAAATTTTACAGAGGAAAAGCAAAAACAACATTTAAAGGGCATATTAATTTTATACAAGACAGCAATTTAAGAATTATAGGTCTCCCACAAGAACAAGACAAATCAAAAAATCTGAGTAAGATAATATTTTTAACACTGCCCAGAACTTCCAAAAATGTACAAAAAAGCATCAATTAAGAGAAAGGAAAGAATGCCTCATGGAAAACAAAGCAAACAGCAACAACAAAAAGCCAACAAACCCTGTGCATCAAACTCTAAAAAACAGTGGTTAAATATAACTATTACTACAAATTTTGCAAGTTGTCAGAAGAGCTTCAATATAAAGGGAAGGAAATCTAAATAACTTTTTCCAAAGTCATGAGAAATTCAAGAATGGAATGGGATATTCTGAAAAGCAAAGAAGTTATATTGGAACACAAAATGAAATATCCTACAAACCATCAATGGAGAAAGATGAACATTGAGGGATTCCTGAAACAAAAATAGACATGAGGTCATTATATTTACTTTGAAAAAGCATAAAGAAAGGTAAATAAATACTACTTTAAAGGAAAAAATAGGTTGTGCTTAGAGGTCATATTTAGAAGTTTCTCTCTAAAGAAGAGAAAGAAAAAAGTGAGACTTTCAAAAGAACATAGAGGGATCATCAAGAGACAGAAAGGACCCAGGGATATAGGGATTTAAACTGAACTTACATCTTTAACAAGAAAAACAAAGATGGAAAAACAAAACTGAGGATTCATAAGCTAAACTCCCTGAACCTCTCACAAGTGAATTAGTGTATTTTTTAGGATGAAATTTCAGAAAAAAAGGGATACATAAATGGGAAGGTGTAGGGAACTAATCAACAGAGTGTAAGTGATGCTTCCATATACAGTCTGCAGTGAACAACAAAAAGATGCTTATTGCTAAAGCCTTTCAGCTAGAGAGAGGAGAGAGGGAATGAAGAAAATAGGAAAGGGGATAGAAGAGAAAAACTGAGTCTGGGGATTGGAGTGGAGAGGTCTCACTACAGATAGAGGGGAGAGGGCTCCATTAAAGGGTACTACCATGTGAGAAGAGACACACACCTGTGATGGAGCCTCATAATGTGTTTAGCCTGACGAGAGTTGTGAATGAATGGATATGTGTGTGTGCATAATACATACACATACATATGCATATATATACACAGCATATACATATTTGCTCATAATTTACTATGTGTCAAACAGTGTACTAATTTCTACATATACAAATATAAAAACAAAGACAGTTCCTTTACTTAAAGAGCTTATATTCAAATAGAGGTGTCAACATACATACATATGTACACACATATATGTGTGTGTGTGTGTGTGTTTATAGGGAACTGGTAGTCAGAAAGGACTAGTTAAACTAGGAAAATTACAGAAATAATGAGTGGAACCAGTGAGAATGAAGTTGAAGTGAATAAGGTTTCAGAACTGGGCATCTAAACGTGTGTAGCAGGACAGACTGGGTAGCATAGTTGACAGAGTGCTGGGCCTGGAATCAGAAGGAAGTACTTTAGTTAAAATCTGGCTTCAGACACTGGCTACGTGACCCTGGACAAGTGATTTCACGAGTCACTTAGCCCTGTTTTGTTTTTTTTTTTGTTTGTGTTTTTGGGTTTTTTGCAAGGGGAGGAAAGCAGGGCACTTGGGGTTAAGTGATTTGCCTAAGGTCACACAGCTAGTAAGTGTTAAGAGTCTGAGGTCAGATTTTAATTCAGGTCCTCCTGATTCCAGGGCCAGTGCTCTATTCATTGTGCCACCTAGCTGCCCCCACTTAACCCTGTTTACTTCAGTTTCCTCATCTGTAAAATGAATTGAGAAGGAAATGGCAACCTACTTCAGTATCTTCGCCAAAAAAAAGGGCAAGTGGTGTCATGAAGATCAGGCATGACTCAACAACAACAATAAAGAAAAAGGGTCGAGTCCTCTTGAACTCCATTTCTAGACAGAACAAATGACTAAGAAAAAGACTAGGAAATGAAGAAATGCATTTGAAGTCTAGGCTCAGATGTACTAGGTAACTGAGGAACCACCCAGAATCCCAAAGGGATTCCAGTACAGGAGGCACAGGCATGAAAAGGGTAAGCTTCCCAGTCTATGATTTCTGGACCAGACAGCATGACAGTTGGTAAACCAATGACTAGATAGTGAAGTGCCTCACTCTATCACCCTTCCAAATACATTGGAGTTCTATCTTTTCCGTAAAAGTATGTCTCCATTGGCAACATCCTGACCCAGGAATCCATATGTGTGAGTCACTAGAGCTAGGTGGCATTCAGAATGGAAGTAGTGATATGGGTAAGGGGGAGAGATGAGATAGAATGGGTTTTGGGGAAGAAAACTGATCATGGTGAGAGAAAAGGGTAGGATTGAGAAATGGGAACAAAATTTATGGTAAATCCAAAAAGACAACAGCTGCACTCATGCTATCAAACAGAGCAAAGGTAAAACTTAAAATGTCAGTACAGATAAGCTATGTTATTATTAAAGAAATCATAGAAAATGAAAGTATTGCCACTAAACATATGTGTCAAATGGCATAGGATCTAAATTCATAAAATAAATGTTAACTGAACTATCAAAAGATACAGACACAAAAAACTAATAGTAGAGATATTTCACAGTTCTTCTTTCAAATGTAGACAAATCTAAGAGAAATATAAGCAAATGGTAAAATAAAGAACTGAAAAAACTGTTGGAAGATTTAAGCTATAAGACTTATGAATGGAAATACTGAAGAATATCCATATTCTCAGTACTTCATGGCACTTTTACAAAAATTAATCATGTACTAGGGCAAAGAGAAATTATAAATAAAATCTTTAAAGCAATCTAACCAACTCCCATGGGAGGACTTCGTGAAGCTGAAAGGTCTAAAGCAGGTCTGCACAACTTGTGGTCTGGTTACAGCCCTCAGGTCACGTTTGCAGCCTGCCAAAGGATTTCCTCTGTATGCAAAGGATGTTTTCCTCTATATCTTTCAAGAGCTGCCTGAAATCTTTTGGTATGCTTCTAGAGGCCAGAGGGTGGTAAGCAACCTGAAGGCTGCAAGTTGTGCTGGTCTGGTCTAAAGGGACAGAAAAATTAAAATATTGAAATGTAAAAGGGAAAGATTTCAGAAGCAAAATAAGCAGTTAGAAAAGATCTGAGGCTTGAAAATCTCGTTTGCATATTAAGAGGACAGAAAAGAACAATTAGATTGCCTCTATTCCTGGCTTTGTCCTTAACCACTCATCTGCATAAGATTGCCAAAGTCTAATAAGCATAAATGACTGAATCATGACTGATCACCACAAGTGTAGAGAACCTTACTGAGAAAATAGGCCTCTAACGAGGAAGGACTGGAAAATCACAGAAACTAGGTCTCCAATACCTCCTGTGTGGAGGCTCTGAGAGAATCAGAGAGGAAGACCATGCCAAACTAAGGGTCGTTGCCTTAGCTAAAAGAGAAAAGTAATGCTATAGCTGAAGAGAGAACTAGAATGGTTCAGCCAAGAAGAGTGTAGTATCTTCCAACTGAGTCAGTGGCTGAAAAAAGGTGAAAGACTGTAGCTAGCTTCCCATCAAAGTCAGCCCCAGTAGTCCAAGAGATAAACCCATCCCACAGAGATACTATTTCCTGAGAAGAGTCCATTGTGTGAGAGACCTACCTGGCCCAGCCCTTTAGTAGCAGCCTAATTAAAAAGCAATCTTATTGGCCCAGTCCAACAGCGGTCCAGCAGCAGAATAGCGTGCCCACACCAGTCCTGCTGCAGTCTAAAGTCCAAGAGACCTGCCAGGCCCATCCAATAGGCAACTGTGCCCAGTGGTCAAACAACAGCTAAGATCAGAGAGGAGCCAGCTCAGTCACCAAGTAGACAACTTGACAACCCAGCACCAGATTTATCAACCTAATTGAGACTACATGACCTGTGAGGGACCAGCCCAGATAAACACAGCATGGTGGAGATTGTTGTTGTTGTTGTTGTCTGTCCTTTCTTCTTGAAGAGGATCATGACATTGGGAAGGTGATGCCATGACTTACAAGTGAATTGGATTAAAGTGAGGGAGGGCTGTGCACAGTCACCAGCCTCACTCTCTGCTCCTGAGCCATCCGGGCCCAGTGGCCAGATATAGATCAGGATAACTGGAGACGGCCCCAGATTCAGGGGAGACCTTGGCCTTTTAAAGCTAAGGTCCTTCACAGGTCCCAGTTGTCTCAGACAACATCCTTTCAGTGATTAGGGCTAGGTAAGAAATGAGGCCAAAAATGGCCTCTTATACAAAAAAATCACTCTGGGAGGGAAAAACCCTCAGGATTTCTGGCCAAAACAGAAACAACTACTCTTTATACTCACTCTTAGCCATCAGGGCCCAAACAAGGACTCAGGCAGGCTTGGGCTGGGACCTATTGTTGACCAGTCAATGGCCATCAGAGTGATTTAGCTTTAAGGCGTGGTCCGTAAAAAAGAAATCCAGCCAGCAAACCCCGAGATATCTTGTGAGGTTTCAGTGATCCAAATTTATATTCCTTTGGGCAGAGTACTTGAAGGTAAGGGTATGATTCCCTATGTGGACTGAGGGAGAAGAGAGAGGGAAGGGAGGAGTGGAGAAGAAGGAGAGGAAGGAGGGGACGGAGAAAAGGAGGAAGGATGGA
>CM053585.1:303807739-303831800 GCA_028646515.1 Pseudochirops corinnae | reverse complement strand
TAGCCGAGCTGACTTTAGTGGGAAGTGTCCTTGTGTGCGTTTTGGAGTTCTAGGATTGGTTTAGAGTCCTATTTTATGGGTATTTTGGGGTGGCTATGTGAGAGGTGCGATATGTTGCTGCTGCTACGCTGCCATCTTGGCTCCGTATTTATTTTCTTTACATGTATTGTGTATATATTTTTATACATACATATAGGTGTATCTATATATCTCTCTAAGTCTTTGTTGTCTCCCCTGCTAGAATGTAAGCTACTTGTGTGTAGGTTTTGTTTCATTAATTATATTTGTATTCTCGGTTCCTAGCACAATGCTTGGCTTATAGTAGATGGTTAAAAATACTTATTTGATGACTAATTCCACCCATAGGTGGACTGAGGGGATAGGTCACACTGGTAATGATGAGACTCTCTGGAAGAGAAGAAGGGACTTAAAAAATTTATCTCTTTGAGATCGGGGCAGCTAAGTGGTACAGTGTTGGGCCTGGAGTCAGAATGTTTCTTGACTTGACAACTTTGGGATTTTCTTGGTGCTATTTCCATTAGACCATACTTCCCATAAGCTCCTTGAGATAATAACCAAGATATGGCCTCTTCTCTGTAATGGACATTCCACATTTTCCCCAAGCCTGTAGCATATAAGGAGAGCTGCACAGCTAAGACTTTGAAAACAGTTAAAACATATTAGATAATTAAAATATATTTCTCATGTCAAGTTCAATTTATTATTCATTCATTCATTAAAGCAATATTTATAGAGGCCCTACTCTGTGCAAAGTAACATGTCAGTCTCTGTGGGGACAAAAATGATGATGCCTGCAGCTGTATTGTAATGATTGATGCTGTTCTTTGGCTACTAGAGATGGGGGTTCCTAATAAGTGAATTTGCCCTCCAACCACCTGACACAAAAACCCCAACAAAGTGCGATGCAATGTTTGAAAAATGGCTGTCATTTTGGAGGATGTGCCACATCCTTGATAGGATACAAAGGAAGGATACTTGCGGTTCAAAGTTCATGTCTGATTGTCTTACCTGGCTAACTTTCAGGGTCTTCTGGGGACTGATTCTGGTGAGGTCAGCACTTCCATCAAAGATTCGGGTGACACCAAGCGCAGAGAGACAGTTTTTCATGTCATAGGTACCAGAGATGGAAAACTTGGGTAAACTCACATGAACAGAACTGGGGAAATAGAATCATAAGAGAAAAGTTCCAATCCGGATTTTAAAGCATGTACATTCAATGGTTTAAATAATACCTTTACAATGCCTTGGGAGCAAAGCTAACCCTGCGTAATTTTGTGAAATAGGCAGAATTTGTCTTTAGCGTCTCTGATTTCCAATTCACTGATTTTTTGGGGTAGTCACCTGTTCAGGACCTTCTTTTCTCTTAAAAAAAAACCTGTAATCAAAATCCTGGTTCTGCCACTTTATTATCTGCACATCTTTGGATAAATGATTTCACTTTTCTGGGCCTCAGTTTCCTCATCAGTAAAATTAAGGATGAGATTCAGTCTTCTCTAAGATCTGTGTCAGCCCTAGATTTATGATCCTGTGAAGAACATTCATTCATCTTGAGATTCATTCATTCATCTTACCTTGAGAAGAGCTTCATATTTTTACACTCTTGGAGGGATTTTCATTTAATGACCAAAGCCTGAAACTAAGTAAAGGCTAATAGTTTTTCTCTACATCACCCACTCATTGCAAGGATGAATATGTGTGTGTGTGTGTGTGTGTGTGTGTGTGTGTGCATGTGACAGAGACAGAGGCAGAAAGACAGAGAGACAGACACATAGACACAGACCTTTAACCCAAACTGCACTATGACTAACTCCCTAAACTCTGAAATTTCCCCTCTGATCATACCCTCTTGTCCTTCCAGTTTTCTGTTCAAATTTTTTTTGGCTTCTACTCTAGAGTCAAAAAATGCTGCCAGAATATAGCAATAAATCATGTTGACTGGGCCTGCTATAGACATTCATGCTGTCTGATCTTGTGCCCCCATTGTACCTTAGTCCTTTACATCTCTGTTCAATTTCCTATCACATTCCCCACAATGGCTTTTTCATTTTCCTCAAGCTCCCAATACCAGCCTCATCCTGCTTTCTCTCAGCAGATAACATTATCCTTTGCCTTATTAGGAAGGTTGAGACTCTCCTATTTTCCACTCCCACTGCTCAAAAACTTTGTCTTTACAATGATTGAAAAGTGAAATGTGTATGTGAGGCTGAATTTGAACTCAGGAAGAAGAGTCTTCCTGACTCCAGGCCCAGCATTTTACCCACTGGACCACCTAGCTGCCCAGCAATTGGTAATACAATCAGGAGATAGACCAGAATTAGATATAGATCTGGGAGTCATCTGCATAGGGATAATTAAACCCATGGGAGCTGCTCAGTCACCAAGTGAAACAGTGTAGTGAGAGAAGAAAAGGGTCCCAGAACAAAGAGCACTCACAATAAAAGTTCTTGGGGTTTGGGGGGA
Organism: Pseudochirops corinnae; assembly: GCA_028646515.1. Taxonomy (NCBI): domain Eukaryota; kingdom Metazoa; phylum Chordata; class Mammalia; order Diprotodontia; family Pseudocheiridae; genus Pseudochirops; species Pseudochirops corinnae. Next base: position 303,829,319 of record CM053585.1, on the reverse strand, counting down.
GCAAGAACTTGCCACCAGAGGTCTTTTCCCTGATGGGAATTTCCATCAACCTTTGAAGGGAGGGAGGATACGGTAGAGCCACATGTAACAAATATCACATGATAATTTGAGATGTTCAATAAAGAGGCCAAACCAGAAATTCGCCTATTTCTCCCCCCCTCCCCAAGTGTATCTCAACTCAGCTACGTATAACCTGTATAGGACCTTCAAATAATTCTATGGGTGAGCTGAAATCCTTTAGAGATGCAGAATGTGACCTAACCATTTTATTCCGTGGAATCTCAGGATTGACAAAAGGTCGTGGTGGAATGTAGCTGCCAGACATAGTAGGGACTCTGAGGAGAAAAGCATAGACCTAGAACCAGAGCATCATAGAATGTCAGAGCTTGAAAGAACCTTAGAAATCCTGTCTAGTCTCAAACCCTCAAGGGTGACCTTCCAAATGGAACATCCATATTAATGAAGCACCCCTAATGAAGAAAGATAAGGAGCAGCAGCAGCAGCAACAACCATAAATAAAACTCTCTCTGTAGGACAGAGAAATAAAATCTTTTCCTTTTTTTTTTTTTTTGTAAAAGTGGGAGATCGTAAGTATGAAACATCTCGTGTATTATCAGACCTAGCTGATATATTGACTTTGCTGAACTTAAAGAAATTTTTTCCCCTTTTTTATTCTTTGTCATAAAAGATGGTTAAGGTTGGATGAGGACAGAGAGGAGGGGGGCAGATATATTTGGAAATGATGGCAATGTAAAAAACAAAAGATATCAATAACCCTTAAAAAAACTTTTTTTTTAGACTTTCTAAAGAGAGAGCCCAGCACTCTTATTGCCATTGTACGATTGCCAAGAGGTTGGGGAATAGCCCCATTCAGACTTGGCTCTGTGCTGCTTTTCTGGTGACCTGAATGCAAACCTGTTGGGCTACCTTTGTGAATGAGGTGGCCTATCCTTAGGGTGTATTACATATTTTTCACTTAATTGTGATTTTATCTGAGAACATCTGCAACAGTTAGGAACATTTATTCCCTACCAGATGGAGACTTTATGCTAACCGTAGACAAGATGTCCTTTCATAGATCACATGGCCTGAACAAGTAGGACTGAACCACCATCAAAGACCAAACAGCTGGGCACAGCTGCCTGTGTAAATTTCTTTTGTAGCATCACATCATAGCAAGGAGTCAGGAGCATTTGGTTGGGAGTCAGCAGATCTGGGTTCTGCTCTTGACTCTGCCTTTTGACTAATTATGTTTTGTGATCATGTGCAAATAATTTCCCCTCTCTGGGTCTTAGTTTTCTCCTCTGGGAGATAAGAAGGTAGACTATTAGATGTGACAAACATGCAGCCAGTTGCAGCTTGCAACCTACAAAACTTTCCAGTGCCCTGGAACCAAATTAAAATGTAATTGGGAAATTTTAACAAAATAAAAAAATATAATACAACATAGATAATGTTAATTTGTGGTTTTCTGAGTCAGTATGCATCCCTAAGGACATTGTTTCTATTTGAGTATGACCCCACTAGACTAGATAATCATTTGCTCATTTTATCTAAATTCTCTTCCAGGCCTGGCATCCTGTATTCATTCTCTGAATGAGAATGATGTGGTCCAATGGAATGAGCCTTTGACTTTGAATCAGAAGAGACCTGTGTAACCCCTGGGAAGTCACTCTCTGACCCTCCAGCTCTGCAAAACAGGTGTACAAAGAGGCATTATTTGTAATGGATGGATACCTTGCCTGAGGGTCAGGAAGATGTGGTTGTAAGTTCTGCACCTGCTGTGTACTCATTATGTGGAGGTGGGGGTGAGGGGAAAGAGAGAGAGAGAAAGAGAGAGAGAGACAGAGAGACAGAGAGATAGACAGAGAGACAGAGGGACAGAGAGAGAGAAGAGAGAGAGAGAGAATAGTGCTTATATTGCCCACATTGCAGAGTTGTTATGGGGAAAGAGCTTTAGAGATGTGTGACATATATAAAGAATTCAGGGAAGTTGGGGAAGACATACAAACTGTTGCAAAATGAATTAAGCAGAACAAGGCGGGAAAGAGCACTGCCTACAAAAGTGGAAATGAAAGTGCGATAGGGCAATCCCCTGTACTTTGGGTATAATATATACTTTTGCTGAGTGAACATTATCCTTTGCTGAAATGACCCAGTAGTTCTTTATTGGTCTGTCCTCATAACTCAGGGGTTTTGTGGAAGGTGATTGGTCAGCATCAGAAGGAGCTCCCTACTCCATACGTTGTAAGAGGAACTAAAGAGAAATAGCCAGCTCTTTCCTTTGGGAACCTTTTCTCCCTTAGACTTTTGGCAAGAGGAGGAAGAGTATTTGTATATTCCTCCCTATTGTCTCTTTATCCCCTCCTTGCTTCCCCCTCTCCAGCATTAATGTTGGTCTGTAGCTTGAACATATAGCAGTGATAATCAGCCTATACAGAGTAAGGTGGTGCAGTGGATAGAGCGCCAGGACTGGAGTCAGGAAGACTCATCTTGAGTTCAAATGTGGCCTCAGATGTTTACTAGCTGTGTGACCCTGGGCCAGTCACTTAACCCTGTTTGCCTTAGTTTTCTCATCTGTAAAATGAGCTGGAGGAGAAAATGGTAAACCACTCCAGTATCTTTGCTAAGAAAACTCCAAACGGGGTCACAAAAAGTCAGACAGGACTGACAACTGACTGAGCACTATGCCGACCTGAGACCAGACCTTGAGTGTTTGGTTATTTCTTTCACCTTCCTTTTTTATTCCCTTGGGAAGTAAACAGTGATCCTGAGAAATGGACCCTTACAAACCTGGTAGAAGCCTCATCAGTCACAGATGTTGGAAATTTTCTCCTGTTAGGTGCTGGCTATCGAGTGATGTTTGCAATTAGAGTATTTCTCCAGGGAAAAAAGCCCCACTGTCAGAAGGATTCTACAGCCGGAGAAAGTGCAGGGCATGATCTGATTGACTAGGATATCTGGACCTTGAGAATTGCTTGGACAGTGCAAACCTGAGGTGAATCTAAAAAATCACTTTCACTATTATACCAAGTTGTCTTTACCTCCTAGAAGGCTATTATTTTATGTTTTCCTGTATTTGTTAACACACTTATTTGAGTCCTGTTGTATTATAAACAGGGTCTTCTTCAGAAAAGGATATTCAGGTTAATAATATGAATATCAGACCTAGATTTATAGGTTGATTTCCTTCACCACAGAATATACTTAAGACACCCATGAACTTGATCAAAATCATTCATTAACAAACATAAAAAAACATAAAACAAATAACCCTTCACACTCATTGTACTCTTCTGAGAGGTAAAGATAACTTTGTGGGACTGCTGAACAGATAATTAACATTCACCTCAGATCTACTGCCCTGTTCAAGCAACTCAAGGGGTCTGGAACTCCTAACTGACCAGGGCATGTCTTGGGCTCATGTTTTAGTCCTCTCATAGAATGCCCTTGACAATGGCACCCTTCTCCTCCAAGAAGCAGTGCTATTTTGAAATCATCTTCCCAGCACCTCTGGGTCAGAAACTTCTCATCTATAGAACTCATTAAGTAATGAGCACAGTTGAAAACATCCATGTTTCCAGATTGCTGGGTTTCAGCTGATAATCAGAGAAGAAAACAGAAAGTGGAAGGTGATCAAGGATTCCAGCCTGCCTAAGTAAGCCCATGTTCTTGCCTTGTGGTTGTAGCCATAGCCACAGAGGGAGCAGGAGAAGTCCTCTTCCTCTTTGCTGGAGGTCTAAGGTCCCTCTTCTTCATCCTATTGCTTCCATCTTGGCATAGCCACCTCAATACAGACCTCCCAAGCAGTTTTAATAACTCACTACTAGGTGTCCCCATCTGCATTCTCTCTAGCCTTCATAAAAGGGGGTATTACACTGTGGGGGCAGCTTATGAAATTTTTTCTTACGTCCAGGTGAAATGTGCTACCTTGTAGCTTCCATCTCTTGCTCCTAAATATATCCTTGGGAGCCAGTTACAACATATTAGATATCTTTTCTATATTATAACTTCAGATGTTTGAAGGTAACTACTATATACTAACCTCCCAACCATATCTCCCCCAGCTTCACTCACTGAGTTTTTTTCTTTTCCAGGTTAAACCCCCACAAGTTGTTCAACCTTTCTTCGTATTATTTGGTTTGGGGTCTCTTCTCTATCTTGATTACTCTCCTTTGGACGTGTTCCAACTCAGTAATGTCTCTCCTAAAATGTAGTGCCCAAGACTGAATACATACTATCTGACTAGGGTAGAGGGTGTCAAGGATGGGCTGTCATTCTGGATACTGTTAATTTCTTTGCCTGTATTATTTGTTAGACACTTCTCTTATGCTGCCTCCACCATTTCTTAGAATGTTGTCTTGCAGAATCATTTGACTCTTGCCTTGTTCTGGACTCCTCCATTCTATATTTTTACTGCCCAGTTTGACAGGAAGCCCTTCAGGACACAGAAGGATGCTGTGGGATCCTGTCTCACTACCTGCATTTAGCGAGGGTTCATTAAACACTGGTTAAATGATGACTTGGGCCTAGTGGGAAAGACAGGGGGAAGAACCATGGGAAGTTATCTACTGTTTCACATGAACAAAATCAGAACTCTCAAAGTAGAAGTTAGAACCTACCAGGGAGGGTTGCCACCCACCTCCTACCTCACCTGGAGACTGGTGGTACTGAAAGAGGCAATGGAGAGTTGTAGAAAGATTAGAACTGGCTTTTGTTTTCTTCTTTATATCCTCAGTGGCATAATGTATAAAGGGCAGGCCTTGGCATCAGGAAGACCTGGTTTTGAGCCTCACGTCTGATACGTACAGGCTGTGTGACTCTCAGTAAGTCCCTGGATCTCCCAGGCAATGCTTGAAGACTGTACATTGCAGGACAGTTACAATTTAGAATTTACAGAGGGTGTTTTCTCTGGGCTTTCTATACCAATGAAATCACAGGTTGGTTCAAAGCTCTTTGTGTCCAGAATGTGTTGTTGCCCTTCAGTCCTTTTCTGGTGTGTCCAGCTCTGTGACCCCATTTAGGTTTTTTTGCAAAGATACTGGAGTGCTTTGCCATTGATTTCTCCAGCTCATTTTCCAGATGAGTGAGAGAAATGATTATTTTTGTATTATATTAATAACTAATTATTAAATTAAGATTGAGGTTTCCCCTCTCTCTTTCCTCATTCAGAGACCAGTCCCTGTAGATCAGTCAGTTGCTGATAGATGAGACTGGCCAAATCCTTCTGGGTACACCCAACCAGAAGACCTTACAAACAAAATCTAATCTAGGTAAATTCTTGCCCTTAGGAAATAAGGCCATGTCTTTGTACCCCTCCATTAGAATTTAGGGTGACCCAGATTATGAAGGAGAAAATGAAGATAAAATGGTCTTGGTAGAGATGGGCTCCTTTGTCCAGGTTTCTGGAGGCAGCTGAGTCTCACCATCAAGTCATGTTCTCAACAGGAGGAGCTAAAGACCTTTAGTCCAGCTCCTCATTCATTACCAGTTAGGGTTGATTTGTGCTTGTGAGGGGTATCTTTTTTTTCCAAAGGTATTTAAACATTCAGTGATCTCCATGATTTTGTCTTTGCTTTCCAAGGGACCACTGACCATCAATTTATTGATTATTTGCTCACCTAATTAATAAATTGATTGTTAATTACTTAGAAACTTTGTCTCTGAGACTTTTCATTTGTCACTTGAGGAAACTGGGGAGAATAGGAGTAAGTGACTTGTCCTGGGGTTATACAACTATTAAGTCACTGAGGCCAGATTAGAACTCAGGAAGATGAGTCTTCCTGACTCTAGGCTCAGCCCTCTGTGCACTATGGCACCACCTAGGTGCCCCATGTAGCTGGCATTTAATATTTTGAGGATTAGATTGGATATGGTTTTAGAAGATCTTTGAATCCTAGCCCTGCTATTTCCTACTTATGGAACCATGGGCAAGTCAATTCCTTTCTCTGAGACTCGGTTTTCTTCCCTGTAAAATGAAGGGCTTGGAGGAAATGATTTCTCACACTGATAGATTGTAAGCTCCTTGAGGGCAGGGATTGTGTTTTGCCTCTTTTGTATACCTCTCTGCTTAGCAGAGTGCCTGGAACATAGGAGGTGCTTAATAAATATTGGCTGGTGATTTTCAGTCTCAAGTCTCATGATTCTAAAGGTCATGGCAAGGGGCGGCTAGGTGGTGCGGCAAATAGAGCTCTGGCCCTGGAGTCAGGAGGACCCGAGTTCAAGTCTGGCCTCAGACACAACACAAAAACTAGCCATGTGACCTTGGGCAAGTCACTTAATCCCAATTGCCCTCCCTTCCTCCCACCAAAAAGCAATGAATGAATGAATGAATGAATAAGTAAACAAACAAACAAATAAATGAAGGTCTTAGCACACCAAATTTAGAAGGGAAACTTGAAGGGGAGGGTTGTACCCAGCATGCTTCATTACCGGCACTCCAATGATCGTCTCCATTGGGTCAGCTTGTTCATATGGAACCCTTCTTCCACTTTCTGTAGTTTCCCTTTGTCTGGGAGTATGAAAAGTCCTGTGACATTTCCCTTGAAAGGCATTTCTAGAATTCTACAGGAGAGCTCTTCATCGTAAGCAGTTTTGTACTTGCCACCTCGGTACATCATGGGAACTTTCACTGACTTCCCATTGCTCAGAAGGAAGTCGTCTTCTTTTGTGTCCTTTGGGTTAAACTTCTTTTCCCATTCACCTTAGGGAGTGAAAACAGAAAAAAAAAGGGACAGATAAGTCTGAGAAAGTAGAGATTAATGGACATGATGAACTTTTAGTCATAGGACACATGGATCTGAAGCAGGGAAGGGGGGTGGGATTGAATTTTAAATCCCAGCAAGACTCACTGGAGTTGGGAATGGGTTGTGAGTGGAGGACATCATAAAGAATGTGACAGATGCCCTAGTACACTGGCAGACTTTGACCATATGAACTTCTTCAATACTTTTAGGGTTCTTGATTTCTTAGGTGACATTCCTCTCTCTACTGATGCAGTTTATAGCCCCTTTGTTTCTTAGTAGATGGCCTCCTGGATTGTTCTGGCCAAAGGATTAATCATTTGGTGTTGAACCTTCTAGTGATAACCCCTAGATTGCTTCTCAGATGACAGACTCATACTTTATTGCTGGACCTATACTCAAAGCCTTTTGAGATTAGGAGGAATTGTCAGAAATTGTCAGGCATTGGTATAGGCTTCAAGAACCCAGGATCACCTCCCCTCAATGAGACATCTGAGGTGATCACAGGATTAGGGGTACCTGTTAGTGGACTATCACTTACACACTCACAAACATATGCTTCTCTCTCTCTCTCTCTCTCTCTCTCTCTCTCTCTCTGAATCTCTTTGTCTCTGTTTCTATCTCTCTGTTTCTCTCTCTCACTCTGTCTCTCTATCTCTGTCTCTGTTTATCTCTCTCTTTCACATATACACTTCTGCAATCTGAAGGAAAGAAAAGAGAAAGAAAGAAGGAGAATATGAGGAAAGGGGAAGGGAGGGAGGAAGAAAGAGAGAGACAGACACATATAGAGGCAGAGAATCAGAGAGATATAGACAGAGAAACACAGAAAGAAGCATGGAATCAAAGAGATAGAGAAGGAAAGAAGGTGGGAGGCAGGGAAAAAGAGACAAGGGGGAGAAGAGAAGAGGAGAAAGAAGAAAGGAGGAAGAAGGGAAGGAAGAAGGAAGAAAGGAAAGAAAAGAGGGAGGAAAAGAAGAGAAAGAGAGAAGAGAGAAAGAGAGAGAGAGAGAAAGAGAGAAAGAGAGAGAGCACTGAAAAGCAAGCTGGAAAATAATCATTGGAAGATCTTATATTTACATCCTGTGGAAAGCTGACAAACTCTGGTTACAGGGATGGTTTTTAGTCGCTTCAGAAGAGCAATACCTTTGCTATGTGACTGCATAGTCACACTTTATATTTTTTCAACTTTAACACCAGTTATTTGAGACCCAGGAAAGAAGCACAGAGACAGAGTAGTATGGATGCCCTAGACTGGCCCATAGGACCTCATGCATCTTCCTACTACACTCTGGTTACTGTGGTGAAGACAGGGATGAGTTGACAAATTCTTGGCATAGTCATCAAGTTGGTATAACTATGGCGATCAATTCTACTACTGCTTCCTCCCTTCCTCCTCCCCTTCCCTTTATGTATTTATTTTTGCTTAGCTTTGAATTTCCTTTTTCATTTCATTATCTAGAAAAGCTGATTTGAAAATTTAAGACAGTAGGTCTGACAATCTACTAATGTAGGTAATCCCACCCCTCATCGCCGTGGAATAAATAAAGCACTGTGAGAGCTGAAAGCAATACTCAAGGTCATCCTCTTGACAACAAACATCCCTGCCAAGTTGTCATACATCATCCATCCTCCGCTTGAAGATCTCCAGGGATGGGGAACTTGTTACTTCCTAAATCCTTTTTGGATAATCTTAATTATAAGGAAATTTTTCTTTACATTAAGCCCAGATCTGTCTTTCTGCCACTTTTATGACAACTGATGCTTTCTAGGGCTAACCACAACACACGGAATTGCTCTTAGTCATGGCAGTCAAGCAAATACTTAAAACATAGCTCTCATGTCTCCATGAAAGTTTCTCTTTCCAAGCTAAACCCAAGCATTTCCTTTAACTGATCTTCACATGACATAACTTTGAGGCCCTTCTCTAATCACATGATCATTGAGTAAGAGCTAAAAGAGATCTCAGTTTCCTCATTGATACAATGAGAAATCTGAATCAGATGATGTCCAAGACCCAGAAAAGGATAAAATTATTGGCACCAAGTTTACCTGATGGTGGCAAAGCTAGCTAGGTTATAAGTTGAAAACTTGGAAGAAATGTTAAAGAACATAGAGTCACAACTTAAAATGGAGAAAGGATCTTAGAGACCATCTACTTCAATGCCCCTCATTTTCCAGATGAGGGCACTAAAGGGTTCAATGACTTGACTAAGTTCATATAGACAGGAAGAGCCATGGGTCAGGATTTGAACTCATGTCCCCTGGACTCCAAATCTAGCAATCCTTCCAATGTGTCATGTACCTCTTATCTAGTTCAATCTCTGCTTGATGTTTGATTTATAACAGTGCTATAACAAAAACAAACAACCAAAAAGTACAATATGACACCCCTAAGTGTTTGAGACCTATGCTTTCAGTTTTGGAGAATCTACCAGCTCTTATATGACCAAGTGTTTGATTAGAGGGGACTGTGTTCCTGAAAATATCCCTAGAATTGGAGTCAGGACTTGATTTGATGGCTACTAGATGCATAACTTTGGACATATCATCTCATGGAATGGGAGGAAATAACATTTAGTAAATACCTACTATGTACCAGATACTCTGCTGAGCCCTTCTGATCCTTACAATAACCCTGGGAGGGAAGTGCTATTATGATCCCCTTTTACAGTTGAGGAAGCTGAGGCAGAGGGTAATTGACTTGCCCAGTGTCACTGAGGTTGCATTTTGAACTCAGATCTTCCTGACTGCAGGCCCAGTGCTCTATCCACTGTGCCACCTGCTGCCTCTAACCCACCTCATGTGTCAGTCGCTTTCCTCATTGTTAAAGGGGGATAATAACACCAAATACCGTGTATCTTTAGGATTGTGGTGAGCTTCTAATAAAGAATGTGGGCAAAGCTTTTTTAGAATGTCTTTATATATAGAAGGGCTTACCTCGAAAGTAAATATGGCCAATCAGCAATAACATCGTGCCTGGATCCAAATTCTTTATCAACTTATTAATTTTCCCATGGGTTTCCTGACTGATATAATCATTCATTTGTGTAATGGCTTTTTGAGGGTCCTTGAAATCCGTAGTGATGGCTTCTGCTTCATAAACACTCTTGATCTCATTCAGGAACCTTTTCTGGACTTTCAGCTCTTCCCCGATGAATAGAGTATTACCCAAATGGAGCTTGAGATCTCTCTCAGGTTTGTTGAGACTGTGAATGAGGTAATGGAAGCCTTGGTAGATGCTCTTCATGGGCATATTCTTTAAGTTGAGACTTTCACTTAGTTGAGACAGAGTGTGATCTTTTGCCCCTAGGGTCAACATGGAGAAGCCAGTGGAAGCACTCAGAGGGGAGAAGAAGAGGTTCTTATCTTGACTTTTCTTGGCCATCTCTTGGTACATCTTAAATGCAAACTCAGTGTTTCGACTGACAACGTGTTTCAGGGCTCGTCTCTCCTCTGACTCCTGGAACGGGTGCCTGGCCTGGTGTGTACCTTGATGGTTTCTGTCAGGGGGTTTCTGCTGCTGAAGACCATTTATGGCTAAAAAGCATCCAGCAAAGAGCAACCCCAGAATGAGGGTGTTTTTCATTGTCGTTGAGAATTATTCTGGGGAAAGACAAATAAAAAGTCAGCAGGGGAAATAAGACATTGGATCCAAGTGTTTAAATGCTGGAAGACAGGCAAGAGACCATATAGATCCCTTGGCAGTCTAGTGAGATCTATGAACCCCTTTTCAAAAAAATGCTTTTAAATGTATAAAATGAAATCATAGGATTACAGAAGAAACCAATTTTATTGAAATATAGTTATTATCATAACAAAAATAGCTCACATTTATATAGCACCTACTATGAGCCAGGAGAAGCGGTAAACTTCCGTACTTTATAATTGTTATCTCATTCGATCCTCATAACCACATTGGAGGGGTAGGGACTATCATGATCTCCATTTTAAAGATGAGAAAACGAACAGAGGTTAAGTGACTTGCCCAGGGTCAAATAGTGAGTAAGTGTCTAAGTGGGAATTTGAATTCAGGTCTCCTTGACTCCAGGTCTGGTAGTCAATCCACTGTGCCATCTAGCTACCCCTATGTAAAATAATTTTAAAAAAATGTTCACTATACGTAGGTGAAGAGCCCTGGAAGTTCAATTTCCTTATTTTGTAGAGAGTTTAATTGCCTTGCAATTAAAGTGGTAGAACCAAGTCTTTTTAAACCCACTGCTCTCATTGCTGCCTTATCATCTTCCCCAAGTGGAGAAATATATTTAGAGTCTCAGGGTCAGTACAAAGGTAGTTTGTACTCACTGCACTATAACTAGGGATTTTCAGGGAGTGCCCAATGAACCGCTGAACTCATCTAACATTGCTTTAGATTCCTGCTTGGTACATCTCTTTGGGGGCAGGTTGGTGCAGTGGAAAGAGAACAGGTCTGGAGTCAAAAGACCTGAGTATGACTGCCTCTGATTCTGAAGTCTCAATTCAGCCAAAAAAAAATTACTTGTAAAGTACTGTACTAGGCATTAGGAATCCAAAATTAGAAATGATACAGCCATAGGATTAGAGATTTACAATTGGTAGAGGCAACATAATCCAAATTCTTCATTTTATTTTATGTATCTTGCAGATTAAATTTTATTTTCAGATCTGTTTATTTTATTTTCAGATCTAGATTCTCTCTCTCCCACATCCTCTCCTTCTCCAGGTTAAAAAGCAAGAAAAAAAAACCCATGACAAATGTACGTAGTCAATGAAAACAAATTCCCACATTGCTAGTGTGTGCATGCACACTTATGTACATGTATATGTACATTTATATGCACATATTCAAATCCTATATGAACTGACAAAGAATGAAGTAGGCAGATCCAGGAGAACAATTTTTATAATGACAGTGATATTATAAAGACAAACAACTTTGAAAGACTTAGGAACTCCAATCAACAAAATGACCACGATCCCAGAGGACTAAAGATGAAACGTAGGAGTGATGGACTCAGAGTGCAGACTGAGACATACATACACATATATTTTGCATAATATGTTTATAATATGTTATATAACACACAATCATGTTATATAATTATATTACATAAATAATGTATTTATTTAATATGTGTCATATACTTTATAGTGATCGGTCATTGTATTGATCACACTTCCTAAATCTTTTCGAGTTTTTTGTCTTTACAATATTGCTGCTATTGTCTGAATTGTCATCCTGCTACTATTCAATTCATTCTGTATCAGTTCATATGAGTCTTCCTAGTTTTCTCTGACATCATAATCTTCATCTGAAATCAACCCTTTCCTTTACAGATGAGGAGACTGAGAGTAAGTGACTTGTCCAAGGATATAATTGGCAGAACCTGGATTTGAGCCTAGGTCCTTTGATCCCAAATCTAGTGTTCTTTATTCTATACCATATGGCCACCAAAGAATTTTGAATCCTTTGAGGACAAATCTCCAAAACTAGTACAACATATAAACAAGTTTAATATAGGGTGGGCGTGATAGAGACAGAGAAGAGATCTAAGCAAAACACATGAAATTCTGTGTTTGATCACTTTCAGTCATGTCTGACTCTTTGCACCCCTCGTTGGGGTTTACTTGGAAAAAATATTGGAGTGGTTTGTCATTTCTTTCTCCAGATCTTTTTACAGATGAGGAAACTGAGGCAAACAGGGCTAAGTGACTTGTCCAGGGTCACACAGCTAATAAGTGTCTGAGGCCAGATTTGAACTCAGGAAAATGAGTTTTCCTGACTCTAGGCCCAGTATTCTATCCACCCTACCATCACCACCCCATATATAAAATCAGAATAATAGAAATATTTGCATATATAGTTTTAGAAAAATTATAATAATCTGCCCCAAAGCAATGACATTGTAGGTCATTGATGCTATATTTTCTCTGCTTACCTCACTGGACTGCTACTAAGATCAAATGAGAGTCATGATTAGGAGAGTCTGGTCCACTTAGGAAGATTAAAGGAATATTTGGGACTTTGATTATGTGAGAAAATATTTCATTTTACTTCCTAGGTAAAGCATTTTACCTTCTAGGGGAAGTATCAGTTTGAATTAAATGAAGAAGTGCTAAGGATTTTGCTTATAGTTTTCATCTTTCTAGAGAAGGTATAGGTAAACTCACTCGGCACCTTGTTGAGATGATGGTGGTCATCTTTTTATTGGGTCATGGAGAGTGTCCCGGGCCAAGATACTTTTATATCTCTTTTGACTTGTTAAGGATATGACTGATTATACATTCAGAGCAGTTTATAATCATAACTACTATATTAATATAATAACTTATTATTATTGTTACAATAGTCGCTCAACAAAACCTTGTTGGTGGGTCACTAGATTTATTGATTTGAACTCGTTTTCCCAATTCCAGGTCCTGCATGCCATTCACTGAGCCACCTTGTTGCCTGTTTATGTAACCTCAGAGTTTTACACCTGATTTTTTTCTTCTATGAGTTTCTCTGCATTTAATTCATATCAAGTATCTACTATACTAGGTTGAGGGAGATATGAAGAGGATACAAAAATGGGCTTGCTTTCAAAGAGCTTACTGAAAGTCTTTTCCCGATTGCCCAGCAGAAAGGATCCATCTCCCCTTGAGTCTCTTTGGCTTTTCTATTTGATCTCTTTTAGTCTTTGAGCATTTCCAAATATTATCACAGTGAATTGTGTACATTTTGGGAGAAGGAAGGTACAGTGAGGAAGGCACTGGATTTGGAGTCAGAAGACCGGGGTTGAAATCCTCTCTCAGTCACCTGGGCTTTGGTGAGGTGACTTTATTGCTCTGGCCTTCAGTTTCCTCATAATTAAAAGGAGGGAGTCAGACTAGACTAGCCATGTCACATGCTCATCCAGCAGCAGTAGTGTTCCGCACTCTCCAGAGCCCTAACCAGATTAAAATATGTAATTGGGAAATATTTAATGAAATAAATAAAAATTACAATAGAATCATTGTTGTTTAGTCATGCCTGACTCTTCATGACCCCATTTAGGGTTTCTTGGCAAAGATACTGGAATGGCTTGCCATTTCCTTCTTCAGCTTATTTTATAGATGAGGAAACTGAGATAAACAGTGTGAAGTGACTTGCCCAGGGTCACACAACTAGTAAGGGTCTGAGGCCAGATTTGAACTCACAAAGATGAGCCTTCTAGGGGCAGTGAGGTGGTGCAGTGACTAGAGCACTGGCCCTGAAGTCAGGAGGTTCTGAGCTCAAATCCAGCCTCAAATGCTTGACACTTTCTAGCTGTGAGACCTTGGGCAAGTCACTTAACCCCAATTGCCTTACTTTCCCCATTCCCCCCCCCCCCCGCCCCAAAAAAAGAGTCTTCCTGCCTCCAGGTCTAGCACTCTACCCACTGAGCTGCCTAGCTGCCCATACAATAGAACATACATAATGTTAGTATGTATTTTTCTAAGTTGAGGCCAACAGGGATCCTTATGTATGATCTAGTAGTGCCTGTTTATCTTTGAGTTTGATAGCATTGGACTAGAGGACCTTGAAGGTTCCTTCCAGCTCAAATCAGTCACTCAACAAGCATTTATTAAGTGCCTACTGTTTGCCAGGCACTGTATACAAAGACAAAAATGCAAGTGTCTTCTCTTGGGAGAAACAAGATGTACATAAGTAAGAAAAAATGAACTATGTACAAAGTAACTGAGACATTTCAAGAAGAGAGAGAATCCAGGGGGACTAGGGGCAGAAGTGATGAGGAAGGAGCATGTGTGGAAGGCAGCCTGGGAACTGATCTGGGAAATGAGCTCAGGAGTCTCAGAGGAGGAGGTGAGGAAGGAGCCTGTTTTCATGGATGAGAGACAAACACGGGATGCAAAAATATGGGCTTGCTAAATGAAATGCCTTGTATGAGGAATCACAAACAGGCCAGTACGGTTAGATCTCGGAGTATGTGATAGAGAGTATGTGTACTCAGCTTGCAAAGGCAGCCTGGACCAAGGCTGAGAGGGGTTTTTAATACTAATCAGAATAGTGAAAATCTGACCTCAGATACTTCCTAGAAGTGTGAGCCTTGGCAAGTCATCTAACCACTGTTTGCCTCAGTGTCCTCACCTGTAAAATTGATATCATAGTGACACCTGCTTCCCAGGATTGTTGAGTCTCATGAGAGAGTAAAACGCTTAGAACAGTGTCTGGTACACAGTAGGTATTTAATAAATGCTTGTTCCCTTTATTTATTTATTTTTATTATAGAGGCAATGGGAAATCACTAGAACTTTTCTAAACAGAGGAGTAAAGTGTTGAGACATGGACTTTATTCCTAAATTATCACTTTGGTGTTTATAGGGAAAGTAAACGGGAGAGGGCATTTAGGTGGCCCAGTGGACAGAATGCCTGGCCTGGAGTCCTGAAAACTCATCTTCCTGCATTTAAATCTGGCCTCAGGCACTTACAAGCTCTGTCTACTAGCTGTGTGACCCAGGACCAGTCACTTAACCCTGTTTTTCTCAGTTTCCTCAGCTGGAGAAGGAACTGGCAAACTATTCCAGTATCTTTGCCAAGAAAATCTCAAATGGGGTCACAAAGAGTCAGACGTGATTGAGTAACAACACAAACTAGAGAGAAGGAGAAACATGAGTCAGGGAGACCAATTAGGAAGCTATTGCTATAGTTTGGGCAGGTAGCAGAGGGTAGTAGAAAGAGAATTGTATTCAGGGGCAAGAGACCTGGCATTGAGTCTTAGATGATGAGAGCCTGAATGAGGATGGTGGCCGTGAAAATGAAGTAGACTGGTGTGAGAGATGTCATTGAAGGTAAAATGACAAGAAGACTTGGCATGTGATCACATATGGGGGTCAGGGGTAGGAAGTGAGAGTGAAACATCAAGGATGACATGTTGGGATGGTGGTACCTTCAAAAGAAATCAACAAGTTTGTAAGAGGGATAGGATGAGGGGAAATTTAATTATCTCTCTTGAGGACATGTTGAGTTTGAGATGATTATGGGATATCCATTTCAAAATATTCAATAGGTAGTTGGTGACCCTGGATTTGAGTTTAGGAGAGACAACCTGGGCTGGATATGTAGATCTGGGAGGCATCCACACAGTGATGATGATCAGATGGAAGTTGATGAGATCAGTAAGGGAGAGAATAGAGAGAGAGAGAGGCAGAGGACCCAGGTTAGGGGCTTGAGGGACATCTATGGTTAGGGGTTAGGACATGAATGCTAGTCCAGCAAAGGAGACTCAGAAGTCAGAGAGATGAAGAATGAAGAGAACAGTGCCATGTAAACAAAGAGAAGAGAGGATCCAGAAGGAGAGAGTGGACAACAATGTCAAGTGCTTTGGAAAGATCAAAAAGAATGAGGACTGAGAAATGGTCATTGGATTTGACAATTAAAAGATTATTAGTAACTTGGAAAAACAATTTTAGTTGAATAGCAAGTTAGTTAGCTAGCAAGAAGTTAAGAATGAGTGACAGGAGAGCAAATAAAAATAATGAATGTCACAAGATTTTTCTGGGAGTTTGGTTGTGAAAAGGAGGAGAGGTATAGGAGGATAGTTTGATACTGCTCCATCCCTATACCCAGGCTCGGTTCTTCTATTGGCCCTGCAAGTGAGTTCCCCAGGGGGGGTGGCTGCTATTCCTTTCAGGACTCTAGAGGTTACCTATATGTCTGCATCCTCCAAATAGCAGCTCATGAGCTCCAATCCAGGTGTTTCCTCTTAATCATTTAGCATACTCAATAATTTGCAAAGTATAGATGGAAGAGGGAACCTGTGGCCTCAAGGCCACATGTGGCCTTCTAGGTCCTCAAGTGCAGCCCTTTGATGGAATCCAAACTTCACAGAACAAATCCCCTTAATAAAAGGATTTGTCTCATAAAACTTGAAGTCACTCAAAAAGCTGCACCCAAGGTCCTAGAAGGCCACATGTGGCCTCAAGGATGCATGTTCCCCACCTCCAGTAGATGTTTATAGGCAGCAGGGAAAGAACTAATAGAGAGAGAGAGATTAAAGATTAGAGGGAGAAGGGGAATGACTGAAGGGACATGTGCCAGAGGAGACAGGAAGGTATGGAGTCAAGGTTACAGATAGAAGGGCTGGCTTTTCTGAGGACCATCTCAACATCAGAGACTAGGACCACAACATCTCTTGCTTCCTATCCCTTCCCTCAGCTCACACAGCCCCGCTTTAGCTCATGCTTCCTCACCTCTCACCTAGATTATCGCAACATCTTCTTAATTGGTCTCCCTGCCTTGAGTCTATCACTATTCCAGTCCATCCTATATAGCACTGCCAAGTCAATTGTCATTAGTTAGTTGATCAATCTCAGTCCACAAGCGTTTATTAATGTACGAGATTACTAAGTGCCAGACAATGCGCTAAACATTGAAAATGCAAAGAAAAGTCAAACACAGTTTCTGCTCCAAAGGAGCTAATGGTCTAATTGGGAGGCAGCGTGAGGCAGCTGGAAGGAGTCAGAGAGGCAAAGCCTAGAGATAAGGAGGGAGAGAAGTGCAGGTATGGGATGCAGCCAGTGAAAATGGAGTGTTTTGTGCAAGGAACAGTAAGGAGCCAGTGTCACTGGATCTAAAAATATGTAGAGGGGATAAAAGAGTAAGAAGACTGGCAAGATAGGAAGGAGCCAGATTATAAGGGCTTTAAAAGCCAAGCAGAGGTAATAGAGAGCAACTGGAGTTAATTAAATAGAGGAGTGATATGGTCAGATTTTCATTTTAGGAAGATCTATTTGGTAGCTCAGTGGAAGATGGATTAGCGTGGGGAGAGAATTGAGGTGAGAGGACCTATCAGTAAGCTGTTGCAATAGCCCACAGGTATGATGTGATGAGGGTCTGTGTCAGAGTGGTTACAAGTGTCAGAGGAGAAAAGGGGAGGTATTCCAGAGATGCTGTGAAGGTAAAATCAACAGGACTTGGCAACATGTGGATATAGGAAAGTGAGAGAGTGTGAAGATTCCAGGATAAGACTCAGGTTGCAAGCCTGGTGAGTGGGAGGATTGTAGTACTCTTAACAATGGTATTAGATAAGAGGAGAGGTTTGGGGAAAAGATAAAGGGTTCAGCTTTGTACCTGTTGAATTTCAGATGTCTATTGGATATCCCTTTCTGGATGTCGATTATGAAATGCTTTGAATGTCAAACAGAGGATTTTGTATTTGATAGTGGATGTAATACAGAGCCAACTGGAGCTTACTGAGTAGGGGGAATGCCATGGTCAGACCTGCTGTTCTTGAGGAAAATCACTGGTGACTGAAAGGAGGATGGATTATAGAGAGACTTGAGAAAGGCAGACCCACCAGTAGGCTGTTGCAATCTTCTAAGTGTGCAGTGACAAGGGCCTACACTAGAGTAGTAGAGAAACATGGAGGGTGTATTTGGGAGATCTTGCAAAGGTGAAATCAACAGGTCTTGGCCACAGATTGGATATGGTGGGGTGAGAGACAGTGAGGATTGGAGGATGATAACTGACTTGAGAGCCTGAGAGACTGAGAGGAGGTTGTCCTGTATAGATATAGGGAAGGTAGGAGGGAGATGGTTTAGGGGAGAAGACAATGAGTTCAGTTTTGGACATGTTGAGCTTTAGATGTCTCCTAGACATCAAGTTTGAGATGTCTGAAAGGCATTTGAAAATTTCAGAGTGGAGGTCAGCAGAGAGATTGGGGAAGGATAGATGGATTTGAGAACTGTCAACACAGAGATGGTTAATTAAATGCATGGGAGCTGATGAGATCACCAACTGGTATAGAGGGAGAAGAGCCCAGGAAAGAACCCTGGGGGACACCTAGAGGGCATGATCTGAAAGAAGATTCAGCAAAGGAGACAGAGAAAGACCAACCAGATAAGGAGGAGGAAAACAGTAGAGAATAGTGTCCCAAAAACCTAAGAGAAGGTAATATCAAGGAAGAAAGGGCGATGAATAATGTCAAAGGCTGCAGAGAGGTCAAGGAGGACAAGGACTGAGAAAAGGCCATTGGATTTGTCAACCGAGGACCATTGGTGATTTTGAAAGACAGTAGTTTCAGTGGAATCCTAAGTTTGGAAGCCTGATTGTAAGGGGTTTAGAAGAGAGTGAGAGGAGAGAAAGCAGAGGTACCTATAGTAGATGGTCTTTTCAAGGAGCTTAGTCACAAAAGGCAGAAGAGATACAGGACAATAGTGGGAGTGGAAGTATTAAGTGAAGGCTGTTTTATTATTCTGAATGAAAGAGACATAAGCTTGTTTGTAGGCAATAGGGAATGAACCAGTAGATAAGAGGAGATGGAACATAAATGATAAAGTGGGGAATGACAGAGGGGACAATCTTTTGGAGGAGATGGAATGGAATGAGTTTGATTGAGCAGTTACAGGAGTTAGCCTTGTTAAAGCCTCGCCATATGAGACAGTAGTGAACGAAGAGATGGTGGTAGAAGCCATATCAATGCTATGAAATGACGAACAGAGAGAAGAGGGAGCTCACAGTGAATGACTTCAATTTTTTTTTCTGTTAAATATGAGACCAGGTTCTTAGTTGAGAAGGTAGGGGGAGAGGAAGCCACAGGAGGTTTGAGGAGGCATGAGCAGGTTTGGAGGAGGAATTGTGGAGATTGTCAAAGAGTTGGTTCCAGAGTTTCTTTTAGGGAGAGATATATATGGAAGGTAAGTGAAAATAATTATCAGGATTTTGATTGGATGGTAGAAATGAATAGCATGAACCTCAAAGGAGGAAAAGTTACTGAGTGATGGAGATAAGGACAGAACTTGAAAGTGGCAATAGAGAGCAAGGAATAGTCCAACTCCCATGTGTTGACCAGTGAGTGGAGAGAAATGAGTGAAGGTGCACCCGATACAGAAGTGGGTGGCTAGAGAAGCTGTTTCATTGTGGGGAACCAGATTTCAATAACAACTAATAGATGGAAGAAGTGGGAGAAAAGATTTAGGATTTAGGTTGAAGGAATTTTATTTTATTTTTTTGCCTATGGAACAAGCATTCAAGAGGGCATGGTGAAAGGGTGGGTGGTATTTAGTTAAAACTTTGGAGGGAGAGGATTGGAAGTGATGGGAATAAAGAATGAAGTGGTGGGAGACAGAGAATGGGGTTTGGATGATGACCTACCAGGTTCCAGAATCACTGGAATGTATAAAATGTAACAGAGTATGAATGTTCATCACTGAATGGAAGGTGCCACTCTTCTTCCCAAAGGAAGATGGAGATCAGTCTGGAGATAATGCAGTGCAACATGGGAAGCACATGGTCAGAAAGTCAGATGGAAGGCCTTGCTTCACTACTTCTCTTTATTCTGAAGGCTGGTGATTAGCCTGGAAAGGATGCAAAAGGGATGGAAGGCAAACATGTACAGTAGGATCAGAGAGCTTTACTCCTCACTGATTTTCCTCTTCCTCTTCTCTCAACAGGAAAGCACAGCAAGAGATGGAATGCCTGAAGTCAAAGGGAAGGTTACTCTTCTTTTTTTTTTTGCCTTTTTTTTTGGAGGGGAAAAGGCAGGACTATTAGGGTTAAGTGACTTGCCCAAGGTCACATGGCTAGTTAAGTGTTAAGTGACTGAGACCGGATTTGAACTCAGGTCCTTCTGACTCCAGGGTCGGTGCTCTATTCACTGCCCCACCTAGCTGCCCTCAAGGCTCTTCTTCTTTATACCCAAGGTGACTCACATCTTGGTTGGGAGACCGGACTGGCAGGAGGAAGTAGACCTTATCTTGTGCTGGCACAGATGGGAGTTGTCCCAGTCCCATAGGTAGTGCAACAGGAAGTGGTAGACTACTGGGTGCAGAGGAAGCCAGTTTGGAGCAACTGGATACCTTCCCAAAGCCAGAGGAGATGGAAGATGGTTGGTCAGAGGGAGTTCCCTGGACTGCTACCATTCCTAGGCTTCTTAGTGTAACCCAGTAGGTGGCTATCACGCTAAGTCTGCACTTATTCATCCTAAGTGCTTCTTCCTAACAATCAGTCGGTAAAGATGACTCTTTAATAAAGACAATTACTCAAATTGCATAGCAAAAACAATAGTTATAAAACATTTCCCCCTGAAACCAGAGATGCAAAAAAAAAAAAGTCTGAAGGATGGAAGAGTGGATGTGGATTTAGATTACAATGGCTCCAGAGGTGTACTGGAGCCAGCTTGAACCAATTTGCAAGAGCCTATTATAAAATTTTGGGTATAAGCGTTTATACCTCAGAACCAAATCACAGCTTGATTTATTGTTTTACTGATTTATAGACTTAAGAAAGTGATGAGCAAATCTTAACAGAACAGATTAAACATAAATGTGTATCCTGCTTCCATATACATACATTTTTTCTCTGAGCTACCTGTTAAACTTTTACCATTATACCTCAGTGATAAGGCACATGTATGAAGAATACACTGACACAAGGAGTTGCCTGGGCAACTCACAACTCTGAAACAGTAGGTCCTAGGGGTTTTTTGTTTCTCTGGAGGGAACCTTTAAAAATTTATGGTAGGGCATGGTATCAGTAATGGATGAATCACTTTACTCCTCATTCCACTGGGGACCATCTCCTGTTGTCCTGATCTGTATCTTGCCATTGGACCCAGATGACTTAGGAGGAGAGTGAGTCCAATGACTTGGCACAGCCCTTCCTCACTTAAATCCAATTCATTTGCAAGTCATGACATCACCTTCCTGATGTCATAGTCCTCTTAAAGAAGGAAGGACAAACAACAATCTGTGAGTAGTAGTAGCTGTCCTACTGGGAACCTAACTGGACAGCTCCAGTTGGACAGTGAAGTTCCTTCCTTCCTTCCTTCCTTCTTTCCTTCCTTTTTTCCTTCCTTCCTTCCTTCTTTCCTTCCTTCTTTCCTTCCTTCCTTCCTTCCTTC
>CM053585.1:303791275-303801623 GCA_028646515.1 Pseudochirops corinnae | reverse complement strand
CTAAGTTTATCATCATATCATCTGCAAAAAGTGATAACTTTGTTTCTTCTTTGCCTATTCTAATTCCTTCAAGTTCTTTTTCTTCTCTTATTGCTAAAGCTAGCATTTCTAGTATCATGTTGAATAACCAGGGTGATAATGGATATCCTTCTTTCACCCTCAATTTTATTGAAAATGCTTCTAGTTTATCCCCATTACATATAATGCTTGCTGATAGTTTTAGGTAGATGCTACTTATCATTTTAAGTGAGACTACATTTATTCCAATGCTCTCAAGTGTTTTTGATGGGAATGGGAGTTGTATTTTGTCAAAAGCTGTTTCTGCATCTATTGAGATAATCATACGATTTCTGTTAGTTTTGTTGTTGATATGATCAATTATGCTGATAGTTTTCCTAATATTGAAACAGCCCTGCATTCCTGGAATAAATCCTACCTGGTCATGGTGTATTATTTTTATGATAAGTTGCTGTAATCTTTTTACTAATATTTAAAAAAAATTTTGCATCTATATTCATTAAGAAAATTGGTCTATAATTTTTTTCCCTTTGTTTTAACTCTTCCCAGTTTAGGTATCAGCACCATATTTGTATCATAAAAATAATTTTGTAGGATTAGTTCTTCACCTAATTTCCCAAGTAGTCTATATAATATTGAAACTAAATGTTCTTTAAATGTTTGATAGAATTCATTTGTAAATGCATCTGGTGGTTGTTTAATTTATTTTTCTGAGATGGGTTTTTAAAAAGTATTTTACTTCCTGTTCTGTTAATCTGGGCAATTATATTTTTGTAAATATTCATCCATTTAACTAAGATTGTCAAATCTATAGGCATGCAGTTGGACAAAATAGTTCCTAATTATTGTTTTAATTTCCTCTTCATTGGTAGTGAATTCACCATTTTCATTTTTGACACTAGTAATTTAGCTTTTTTCTTTCTTTTTTTCATTTTTAAAAATTTTCATATTATTTTGCTTTTTAAATAAATAAATTTATTTATTTGTTTTAGTTTTCAACATTCACTTCCACAAGATTTTGAGTTACAAATTTTCTCCCCATCTCTCCCCTACTCCCCACCCCAATATAGCAAGCATATGGAACAACCCTTCCCCCAATCTGTTTTCTCTTATGTCCTTCCCCATCCCCCCCCTTACTTTCTTGTAGGGCAAGATGGATTTCTATACCCCATTGCCTATATATCTTATTTCCCAGTTGCATGTAAAAAACAACTTTTAACTTTTGTTTTTAAAACTTTGATTTTCAGGTTTTTTCTTTCTTCCCTCCTCACCTGCTGCCACTGGAAAGATAAACAATTCAATATAGGTTGTTCATGTGTAGTTGCCCAAATTATTTCCAAAGTAGTTATATTGTGAAAGACTAACTATATTTCCCTCCTCCTCTACTGCCCCCCACTTATTCTATTTTCTCCTTTGACCCTATCCCTTTTCACACATATTCGTTTCTACCTACTCTTCCCCCCAATCTGCCCTCCCTTCTATCATTGCCCTTCTTATGATTTCCCCCCTACTTTCCTGCAGGATAAAATACCCAATTGAGTGTATATGTCATTCCCTCCTTACGCCAAATCCAGTGAGAGTAAGGTTGACTTATTCCCTTTCACCTTTCTGCTCTTCCCCTCTATTGTAACAATTTTCTCTTAACCTCTTTTATGTGAGATAATTTATCCTATTCTACCTTTTTCCTTCTCACATTATATTCTTCTCTCACCTCTTAATTTTATTTTATTTTTTAAATATCACCCCTTCATATTCAACTCATCCTGTGTGCTCTGTCTATGTATACATGTACACACATATACATATACACACATACATATATATATACACACATATACCCTCTTATACATAACATACATGTATGTATACACATATATACAAATATATTCCCTTCAACTATCTTCATACTGAGAAAAGTCTTAAGAGCTGCAATTATCGTTTTTCCACATAGGAATGTAAATAGTTCATCTTTAATAAGTTCCTTATGATTTCTTTTTCCTGGTTACCTTCTCATGCTTCTATTGCTTCTTGTATTTGAAAGTCAAATTTTCTGTTCAGCTCCAGTCTTTTCATCAAGAATACTTGAAAGTCCTCTATTTCATTGAATGTCCATATTTTCCCCTGAAGTATTATACTCAGTTTTGCTGTGTAGGTGATTTTTTGTTTTAATCCTAGCTTCTTTGACCTCCAGAATATCATATTCCAAGCCCTTTAATCCCTTAATGTAGAAGCTGCTAGATCTTGTGTTATCCTGACTGTGTTTCCCGAATACTCAAATTGTTTCTTTCTTACTGCTTATAATATTTTCTCCTCGATCTGGGAACTCTGGACTTTGACTATAATATTACTAAGAGGTTTTTTTTGGGATTTTTTTCAATGAGGTATCAGCAAATTCTTTCAATTTCTATTTTGCCCTCTGGTTCTTGAATATCAGGGCAATTTTCCTTGAGACTTTCTTGAAGGATGATTTCTAGGCTCTTTTTTTTGATCATGGCTTTCAGGTAGTTCAATAATTTTAAAATTATCTCTCCTGGATCTGTTTTCCAGGTCAGTAGTTTTTTCAATGAGATATTTCATATTACCTTCTATTTTTTCATTTGTTTGGATCTGTTTTAGATTTAGTTTTTTTTGTGTGTGTGTGTTAAGTGTCTGAGGCTGTATTTGAACTCAGGTCCTGCTGACTCCAGGGCTGGTGCTCTATACACTGTGCCACCTTGCCACACCAAAACTTTTTTGTTTCTTCCATATTTCTTGGGATTTTACCTTTTTCATTTTTTTAATTGAGGTAATTTGATTGCCATCTGTTTGGTTTTTTTTGCTTTTCCTTTGGAGATGGAGGGCAGGGCAATGAGTGTTAAGTGACTTGCCAAAGGTCACATGGCTAGTAAGTGTTAAGTGTCTGAGGCCATATTGTATATGGTATATTAAAGATACAGTTCTCAAGAATTGTAGCTATCATCTTCCCATGTAGGGACATAAGCAGTTTGTCCTTATTGAATAATATGTTTTGTTTTGTTTTATTTTTCCCTTTCTTGTACCTTTTTGTACCTCTCTTGAGTCTTTTATTTGACAATAAATAAGTCTGGAAGTCCCCTTTTTCATTGAATATCTATCTCCTCTCCTGAAAGATTATGCTCAGTTTCAATGGGTAGTTGATCCTTGGTTGTAATCCAAGCTCTGTTCCCTTCTGGAACATCATATTCCAAGCCATCAAGTCTTTTAATGTAGAAACTGCAAGGTCCTGTGTAATCCTGACTGTGGTTCCATGGTATTTGAATTGTATTTTTCTGGCCGCTTGCAGTATTTCCTCCTTGATCTAATAATTCTGGAATTTGGCTACAATATTCCTTGGTATTTTCAATTTGGGATCTCTTTCAGGAGGTGTTTGGTGGATTTTTTCCATGACTATTTACCCTCTGGTTCTAGGACCTTAGGGCAGTTTTCCTTGATGATTTCTTGAAAGATACTGTCTAGGGTCTTTTTTTCATCATGGTTCTCAAGTAGACCAATAATTTTTAAATTATTTCTCCAGGATCTATTTTCCAGATCAGTTGTTTTTCCAATGTGATGTTTTGTGTTTTCTTCAATTTTTTCATTCTTTCTATTTTGTTCAACTCATTTTTGATGTCTCATAGAGTGATTAGCTTTTCATTTGCCCAATTCTAATTTTCAATGAATTGTTTTTTTTTCAGTTAGCTCTTGTGCCTCCTTTTCCATTTGGCCAATTCTACTTTTTAAGGAATTGTTTTCTTCAGTGTACTTGTTTCCATTTTGTCAATTGTATTTTTAAAGGAATTGTTCAATTTTTCTTCTACTTCTCTTATTTGACTTTTAAAATCCTTCTTTAACTCTTCCAAGAAGGTTTTTTGGTCTTGAGATCAATTCATATTCTTTTTTGAGGTTTCAGATGTGAGTATATCAACCATGTTGTCCTCTCCTGAATTTGTTTTGATCTTCTCTGTCACCAAGATATTTCTATATGGTCACTGATTTTTTTGATTCTTCTTGCTCATGTTGTTTGCCTTTTTTTTTTTCTGGCTTTTAAATTTGATCTCTGGGGTAACTGTCCCAGACTTCTTGTTCTGGCAGCTAGGGGTCTGGTTACTGGTTTTCTGTGCTGGGGCCTCAGGTGCTGGGAGCTGGATGTTGTAGTGGTCTGGTAGTTTACCTGGTGCCATGTTGTAGCTGGTGGTGGTGACTGTTGTATACTCACTGTTGGCTCTTGTGGGCTTCTCCTCCCTGGGGTTCAGGATCTCCTGCTGGTCCTCTGAGGTGGGGTTTGCTGCTGGCTTGCTGGGATACCTCTTGTTCTGTACTGGTTCCCTTCAGCCACAGCAAGAGGGACCTTTCCCATTAATCCTCCAAGCCTCCTGAACTAAAAGACTGCTGTACCCCATCTTTCTGCTGGCTTTGTTATTCCAGGATTTTTCCTGGGGCAATATTCCCTGGCTTTTTCAAAGTCTATAAGGAAGAGCGAGATCAACTTGCTGCTTACTCCACCATCTTAGCTCCTGGAAGTTTAAATATGTGACTTTCAAATATTTAGTTTATGGGAACAGCTGCTGCCACAAGTCTTGTGCAGGATTGCACTACTCTCTCACCCAGTTCTGACAGATCCCCACCTTCTTCTGTGAGAGGTCTGTTAATCATCACTGCTGTCAGTAATTCAGTCCCCTGGGATATGCTCAGACTTTGCTATGGTTGAATGTGTGCTGGGGTCGCCTACACACTAGACTGCGCTCCTCTCCCAGCCTGGTGTAACAGATCCTTCCTGTTGACCTTCCAGGTTGTCTTGGGCTAGAAATCTGCCACACTCTGTCTCTTTATGGATTCTGCCACTCTAGAATTTGTTCAGATTCACTTTTTAGAGGTATTTGAAGGGGTTTGTGGGAGAGCTCAGATGAGTCCCTGATTTTACTCTGCCATCTTGGCTCTACCCCTGTTCCCCCAATGTATCAGAATTTAAATTTTTTAAGCTGTATCTTGAGAGGCTGGATCGATTTCTTCCTAGCTACTTAGGGGAGATGTAATGACTATTCTATGAGAGTACTGAGGCAGAAATGGTTGCAAGGTTAGTATGAGGAAGAGATTCTATAAACTTGGAGTATAGGAGGAGTAAGCTCTGGAGCCTGGGAGGATTTGAAGGCTTCCCACAATGCACCCTCTGGTAGAAATGATGTACCAGTTACATTTTGGGTTGTACCCTGGGAGATTCTGGAGATTCTGGCTGTCATAAGCCTACTTTAGGGACTAGCTGCAAGGCTCATGCTTGGTAAACCAGAAGCTTGTTTTCAGTTCTCCCAGTCTCTATTTTCTATGTCTCTCCCCCCACATTACCTCTTCCCCATCCCTACTTTCTCTCCACTGGCCTCCTCATTCTTCCTTCTATTATCCAAACTGGCTTTCAAAAAAGGCTCCAATAAACCCATTTTTACTGAGGTACAGATGACCAACAAGGTTTAGTATGTTTTCTCTCCCAGAAATTTCTATTGTGTCGGTGAATAGGTTTTATTTTTTCACTCATTGGAATGAAACTCAAATGTTGGATTTTGAACTGCTGGTGGAAGGAAAAGTGTTCCTGATACCCATTTGAAGAGGCAACCATCTATTGTTCCTCCTCACAAAAATGGGACTCATTAGTTAAAAGGGGACATGGTAAGTTTTTGTGTGTGTATGGCTGTTTATTGACAATTGGTAACACAGCTGGAAAATTCATTGTGTAGCTTAGCTATGCAAGATGTACCTGTGAGAGGGACTTTACAGGTCATCCATTCCACATTCCTCATTTTTCATATGAGGAAACTGAGGTGCAGATTTCATACAAAAACCAGGACAGTCTATGGAAAGTGTGATAGAGTAAGAGTCAAAGGAACTCTGCTTAATTCCTGGCTCTATTACTTTCTACTTCTATTACTGACATTGGGTTGGTAAATTACTCAACATCTCTGAGTCTAGTTTCTCATTTTTTGAATGAGGATATTGAACAAAATGGTTTTTAAGGTCCTTTCTAACTCTAAATTTATCATTCTATGAACCCAGGCCCTCTAACTTCAAATTCAACATACATTTTGCTCCACTGCGCTTTGATTCATATTAAGTCATCCATCAACCAATAGAAAGTAGTGAGTCGATTGTTATGGAGAACAACAAATGTGAGTTAATACTATGATCATTTTCGTGATAAAGGAGTTCAACAATTTCAAGTCACAATGTTTATTCAGAGACAGCAGCAAGAAATCTTAGGCAGCCTCAGAGATGCTTGCTTTTTGAGTTTCATTTAGGGTTGACTACTCTTCCCATGAAGAGAACTGACTCTAACTCCGTATCTATCATTGACAACATGAAGGACTGATTGAATTTAATGATTAGGGGAACAGTCATTGGCAGGGTCTCAATGCTAGTTCCTCCGGCAGCTTCTGCTCCTTTTTCATCCATCTTCAACACAGCTTTCTGAATAGCCTAGAAGAGGAGACACAAAAGGGTCAGCTGGTCAAATTCTTTGAAAAGCACTCCATTTCCTCACATGCAACAACTCAGTCTAAGATGGAACAATAAACTGTGTTTGAGTTGATTTCATTCATCTAGTTCTAGTTAGTCAACAATCTTTTATTAAGCATCTCCAGTATGCATATATTTATCTATAAAATGGGAGGCAGTAGGATAAGGGATAGAAGCCTTGCCTTGACTCAGCTTCTTAATTAGTCAGCTCTAAGAATGAAAGTTACAGAGGAATTGACAACCTATGGGTTAAGGGAGTGAATCCAGCTGGATTCTCAAAATGTCTCTTTCCAAAACAAATAAACAAACAAACCCCATCCCATAATGTACATAGGTTATGCCCAGAACTGTGAGATATCTAAGGATTATTAGGACTCTGTCCCTTCTCCTCCAGGAGTTTATAATGTAGTATTAAAAAAAGCCATGTATTTGAATAAATTTATGAGAAGTAAAAAATGCTGTGAAATCTGATGCAGGAGAGATTAGTTTCAGTTAGGAGACCAATTGACAGCACAGTGATGAAAAGACTGGGTTTTGAGTTTGAGGACCTGGTTTTGAATCCAGGTTCTGTTTGTTACCTCTGTTACTTTAGGTAAATCATTAAACCTCACTAGGACTCAGCTTCCTCCTTTATGAAATGAGAGAGTTCTGAATCTTAGGATCTTTTTGTGGATAAGGGAAGGCTTCATGAAGCAGGGAGCATTTGAGTTGGGGTTAGAAAGATGAATAGGGGGCGGCTAGGTGGTGTAGTGAATAGAGCACCGCCCCTGGAGTCAGGAGGACCTGAGTTCAAATGTGGCCTCATACACTTGACACAAAACTAGCCATGTGACCTTGGGCAAGTCACTTAACCCCAATTGCCCTATCTTCCCCCTGCAAAAAAAAAAAAGAAAGATAAATGGAATTTTAACAGATAGAGATGGGGGAAGAAAGGAAATGAGTATTTGTTAAACATCACCTATGTGTCAGACTCTGTGCTGTGCATTTTACAAATATTACTTCATTTGGTCCTCACAATAACCTAGCTTTGGAAAGTTGGTGCTATTATTATTCTTATTTTGTAGTTGAGGAAACTGAGGCCAACAGAGGTTATGTGACTTGCCACTAGTAAGTACCTAAGACTGGATTCTAACTTAAATCTTTGTAACTCTGGGTCCAGTGTAAAATGTGGAATTAAACCTAATTTGTGCCAGACTACATTTCAGTTTTCCCAGAAATTCTTATCAAATAGGGAATTTTTTCCTAGGTAATTTATGTTTGAGGTTCATCAGATATTTTATTGCTAGCTCGTTTATTTCTGATTCTTATTTGTCTAGTGATTCCACTGATTTCCTTGTTTATTTTTTTTTAATCAGAAGCAAATTGTTTTGATTATTCTTGCCTTATAATATTGTTGGCAGTCTAGAAGCCCCAATCCTTCTTTAGTCTTACTTTTTCCCCATTATTCCCCTTAATATTCTATATTTTTTCTCCAAATATGTTCTGCTATTATTTTGTCTAGCTCAATAAAGTATACCCTTGTAACTTTAATTAGTTTTGTTATGATAGAATGTTTACAACGCCTGTGTTTTTTTGGTTTGTTTCTGATTCACCTGATGTATATAGTAAGCTGTATTCTAGCCAATGGTTTAATTCTTTACGTGTCTTTATTTTTTTAGATGAGTTTTCTTTTTTTGAGGGGGTAGCAAAAGATTGTGAAGTTTTGCTTCCTTATCTATTCTGCTGTTTTCATTTGATTACATTGTTTAGTCTGCTAATATTTAAAGTTATGAGTTAGGGTATTTATTTTCCCATTTGTTTCTTTAATATTGTTTTGGAAAAGCCACTGGCATTGATTTAAGAAATTTACTTGTCTAGGAGTTCCTTATAACTGATGAAATCAAAGCCCAGTCTCTCTTCTTTTGAATAAAAGGTGTTTGGAGAAAGAAAATCTGCCGTGTTGATGGTTACGTGACCCAGACCTCCACTAATGATTTTTTTTCACGTTATACCATATAATTACAGATTGTTTCCTTTAAGATAGAGGTATTGAACAAATAAGATGACTGAGGAAGGGCCAAATCCCAGTTTCCTCAACTCCAAGGATATTTCCAAGTTCTTTTGTTGTCTTGGAATTTTGTCATATCAAATATTGCTCAAAAGAAATGGGCCGGGGTCTGGAACTTGGAAATCTTTTTTCTTATACAAATTTTATGGTTATGATACTGTATTTGTTTTCATGGGATTTAACCTTTGGCATTATAGCTATAAACTTGTGGAGCAGAAGGCTAGTTTATCAGAATGGTTATGAAAACCATTGAGGATCGTAGGTCACTAGACATTAGGCTTGAAAGGACTTTAGGTGTACTTCCTGCTCTGACCTGCCACTTTTAGACCTACCTCTTGCTATCAACACTCAGTGATCTTTCTTTCTTTCTTTCTTTATGGTTTGCTGCATTCAGATAGGCAGCCTTCTTCAGATCCTGGTGACAGTTATCATTTTCACGTCTTTCTCAGTACTGCTTCCCTGTTTTCATCTCTACTCCTTATC
Organism: Pseudochirops corinnae; assembly: GCA_028646515.1. Taxonomy (NCBI): domain Eukaryota; kingdom Metazoa; phylum Chordata; class Mammalia; order Diprotodontia; family Pseudocheiridae; genus Pseudochirops; species Pseudochirops corinnae. The sequence goes on along the minus strand of CM053585.1, from coordinate 303,792,577 downwards.
CATGTCCCTATATTTGAGGATTTCAATACAGATGCAGATGTCCCCTTAAACAAGCCCCAACTCCAATACAGTCCCATACAGTCCCATACAGCTATTGATCTCATGCCACTGATTTCATCATTACCAATGTATCCTATGCCCTCAGTTCAGAACTATAGAATTCCACTAGATGACTGTAACTTGGTACCTGTCCAACTCTTCTCGTGGTTTGTATTCAGCATCCTTGTCAGGGATAGTTGAGATGGGATTTCTGTTCAGGCGTATGTGTGTGTGTGTGTGTGTGTGTGTGTGTGTGTGTGTGTGTTGTGTGATTAGATGATATTTGAGGTCACTTTAAACTCCAAAATTCTCTGATTCTTGAAGAGAACTTAGAACCTGTAATCTGAACCTTGAATTTTCTATATGCACAGTCTATATCTGAATGCTTTCAGTAACAGAGAATTCTTGACCTTGTAAGGTCCTGCTATATTGTCACATGCTTGTAGTTTTAAAGAATTTCTTCCTTCAAGTGAGCTGACATCATCTCCAACACTATTCTACCTCTATCTTTCTCTCTCTATAAACTCTCTTGGTGATCTCATTGGCTCCCAGAAATATGATTGTCACCTATATGTTGATGACTCCCAGATCTTTATCTCTAGCCCTAATCTGTCTCCTAAGTTTTAATACTACATCACAGACTGGCCCACCATATACTTCACATCTATCACCTTCTCTCTACTCTAGTTCAAGCCCTTATAACCTCTTACCTAGATTATTGTAGTCATTTTCTAACTGGTCCCTTCCTCAAGTCTCTCCCCACTTCAGTCCATCATCTACACTGCTGCTGCAGTGATTTCTTGAGTGCATTTCTAACCATGTCATTTCCCTCCTTAGCTCCAGTGACTTCCTTTGCCTCTAGATTAAAATACAAAGCCCCTTATTTTAGCTTCTAAAAATTTTCAATATATCTTTTGAGCACCATCATATACCACACCTCCTCCTACACTGTGTGATCCAGCCAACCTGGCCATCTCTTCTGTTCTACACACATAGAATTCCATCTTTTGTCTCCATTGATTTGCACTGATTCTTCCCCATGCCTAGAATGCACTCTTTCCTTATCTCAGATCACTTTCTCCTGAGTTTCCTGAGTCCCAAGTCTCAACTGCTAGTATACTCCCTCTCAAACTAGGTTGTATTTAATTATTTAGTATTTATTTTCTTTTTTTTTTCCTTTTTTTAAAAATTTTATTATAGTTTGCATCATTCATTTCCACAAGATTTTGAGTTACATATTTTCTCCCCCTCTTTCTCCCACCC
>CM053585.1:303774946-303790775 GCA_028646515.1 Pseudochirops corinnae | reverse complement strand
TATTTGAGGCCCCTGGTGGGGGTGCTCTGGCTGCGCTCTCCTCCTCCCTCTCTCTCCCATGATCTTTCTTTTCCCCAAAGAAGGAATCTAGGGTTTGGGAGCTGTTCTTACTTTGCTTGCTATGCTTATTCTTACTCATGGTTGTTCCGTCCGTGATTTTTTTTTAAAATCTCTGTGGGGCTCTGCTTCTAGAAGGGAAAGCTCTGTCCCAAATCGCTGGGGTCTTCCCAGCTGCCATAGCTCTGAGGAAGGTGCTGGGACCCTTCCTACTTACTTCCGGCTTACTGGATAATGAGGACTCCAAGACCGAGGCCCAAGACGACGATCCGGATCCAGGCTGCTCAACGTGAGAGAACTGGCCTCAGAACAATCGCTTAGTCCCCCTGCTGTCTGCAGGCCGCAGGAGGGAAGCTGCAACACAGAGGCAGGTGCAAAACTTCTGCCTTTCGCTTTTCCGCTCTGGAGGCCTTTCAGCCAGACTGCTCCTCCCTCCCAACTTCTCAAGCTCCACTGACCTAGTTCTGAACTCTGCTCGCAGCTGCTGCTAATCCACTCACCAAAGAGGCTCCTCTGCTCCTCCCATCCAGCCGCCCCCCGGGGCACAGCCACAGCTTCAGGCCAGGCTGGTTTTGGTTTGAGGTGTTGATATGGTTCCTCGTAGCCGAGTTGACTTTAGTGGGAAGTATCTTTGTGTGCATTTTGGAGTTCTAGGATTGGTTTAGAGTCCTATTTTATGGATATTTTGGGGTGGCTATGTGAGAGCTGTGATATGTTGCTGCTGCTACGCCGCCATCTTGGCTCCACCCCCTCTATCAACAGTTTAGATAAAGGAATGATTAACATGCTTATCAAATTTGCTCTTGATACAAAGCTTGGAGGGATCTTTCATACGTGGGATTACAGCAGCAGGGTCCAAAAAGATCTTAGCATGCTTTAAAATTGGGTCAAATCTAATAAAATTCATTTTACAGGGAATAAGTGTGGTTTTACATTTGGTTACAAAAAATCAGTCTCACGAGTATAAGTTAGTAGAGGTACAATTAGGTAATAGTTTTTCTCAAAAAGATCTCTGGGTTTTAGTGAATAAGAAAGTCAATAGGAATCAAAAGTAGGGGAGGGAAGAAGCTAACACAATCTTAAGCTACTTCAAAAATGAATGAGATTAAGTAATAAGGAGATGATAGATCTAATGTGCTGTCTGCCTTGGAGTGTTGTGTTCAGTTTTAGTCACACTTTGGCAAAGACATTGATAAGCCTGAAAGTGTCCAAAAGAGGGAAGCCAAGATGGTGAAGGTGCTCAAGTTCACATCAAATAAACTTCTCTGTTTAGCTTTTCAAGCCTTAGCCAACCTATCTTTATAACTTCACTGTACATTATTCAATCCTTCCAGTAATCTATGATCAAACCAAACTCTCTTTTCCTCCTACACAACACTCTTACCTATTCCCATCCTTTACACTGACCATCTCTCATGTCTGGATTACACTTCCCTGCCTATTTCTACTACATAGACTTCCTGATTTCCTTTAAGGTGAAATTCAAGTATCATCTTCTGCATTAAGCTTTTCCTGATTCCCCCAACTGCTAGGATCATCCTCTTAAATTACTTTTCTTTAATTATTTTGTATATATTTGTATTAATTAACTTTATACTATATGCATATAATATATGTGTATAACACAAGATAAATTGTATGTGTGTGTGTGTGTGTGTGTGTGAGTTTATAAAAATATTGAATATCTCAATCTTGCCCAGGCTGGAAATTCAATGGCCATTCTTTGACTGATCCCACTACCAATTGGCATGGTAGTCTTGACCTACTCCATTTCTGACATGGACTAATTTGCCCCTCCCTAGGTAGCCAGATAGTTCATTGTTCTTGGAGGCTTATCCTAATGTAGCTGGGATCTCATGAACTCAAGTAATACACTAGCCTCAGCCCCCTGGCTACAAGGATTACAGGTGTATACCACCACTTTTGTACTTTTATATGTAACACTCTAACTCTAACCCATAGCATTAAGCTTATTTTAAGTAGTAATTGTTTCATTTTTATACTTGTATCCCCAGCACCTCACATACTACCTAAAACATACTAGGTGCTTAATAAGTGCTTGCTAATTGATTGATTGTTATGAACGTTGCTTGAAGGAAATGTGGATGTTTGGCCTGAAGAAAAGAAGGTTTAGTAGAGACAAGATAATTCCCTTTAGGTCTTTGAAGGATTATTATCTTTAAAAGGATTAGGCTTGCTCTGTTTGGCCCCAGAGGGCAAAAACTAGGAGCACAGTGGAAGTTGCCTAGACAGATGTTTAAGTTTGAGATTTAAGGAACAACTCTCTAACAATTAGAGCTATCCAAAAGTGGAATGAGCTATCTTTGGCAATAGCAGGTGGAATGAATTATCTCTGACAATGGTAGTTTTCTTCTCCTTGTAGACTGGATGGTGACTTCTTATGCATATTATAGAAGAAATTCTTTTTCTGGGGGCAGTTAGACTAGAATGCCACTGAAGTGCCTTACAACTTGAAAGTCTATGATTCTGTGATCTTTTCAAGGTCAAATGACAAGTATATAGCAAAGAAGGAATTTGAACATAATATCTTCTTAAAAACAAAGATTCTTTCCATTATCTTCTAATCTACTCCCTAGTATTTTGATTCACCCCTTCCTGATCTCCCACAATATCTTGTTTATATCATATATTTGGTCCCTTGACAATATATTTTTTTTCTCTAATTGTTTGCTGTGTGTATGGCAAAATGTGATACTCAAGATTATAAGATCCTAGAGGACAGAGACCAGGCCTTACTCTTCTCTGTTGCTGATGTGTGGGTCAGAAATCCCACTTACCCAATCAAAGGAAATGCAGAAGAGTGCTTGCGGTGGACAGGAATATTTCTTTTAAATACCCTGAGAAGCTGGGAGGGGAAGTCCCTTCCCGATGCATGTCCAAAGAAAAAGAGAGAGCAAGCCCCTCCAGGTGCCCTCTTTTTAAAAACCCTGAGTGTCATAAAAAGTACATTCTTTTGTCGTACCTAACTTCTATTGGGTGAACGTGGGGGCACAGACTCAGCGCAGGGAAAGTCCAGGGCATCCCTTACTTCTCATTGGAGGAGGGGCGGGGTCCCGTTTCGGCGCGAATTCAAAGAAAAATTCACCTCCCTCTGTCCCGCTATCCTTTGCTTCTGCTTGAGCAAAAGGTGGGGCACACAGTCTTACATAGGGAGGCAACTCCCGTCCTCATTGATTTGTCCCCACCCTATTCCCAAACAGAAGTTCCAGTCTGCATCTCCCAGCCTGTTCCCAAACAGAAGTTCCAGTGTGGATTCCTATAAGTAAATGAGGCCAATCTGCCTCTAGTCCACTCTAAACAAAGGTTCCGATCTGCATTCCAATACCAGTTCTGGAGAGTCTCAACTTAAGAACTCTCCCCATTCACTGACTATATTTAATGCAGCACAGAAAAAAATACAATGAGTTGAATTTAATTAAGTAACCAAAAGTAGGTTACTTTTAAGACTTTAGGATTATCATGCAGTGGAATATAAAGTGGAATTTTAACAGATTACACTGAAATTAAAGTATAATTACGCCAAATTTTTCACATTTTATGTAATCACAAAGTTAAGGGAATAATGCATTCCTTACAATTCAGAAGAGAGAAATATAGTGAGTTGCCAAATGAAGTGAATGCTGGATTTGGAGCTGGGAATTTTGGAACTGGGTTCAAATCACACTTCTGGCATGTATTATCTATATTTCTATGGGTAAATTATCTACTCTCACTTTATCTTGGTTTCTTCATATATAAAATGAGGATAAAATAGCTGTGCTTTGTAGGGTTGTTGTGAGGCTCAAATGAGATAAAGTAAAATTTAAAGTACCTTTTCAAAGAACTATCTGAATGTGAGTTATTGCTATAAAAATGATGACTATGAAGAATACAAAGAAACATGAAGAAAACATAAAACAAAGGCAGAGTAAAATAATCAGAACCAGAAAAACAATATGCATAATAACTGCAACAAATTAAGTGAAAAGGATCCCCCAAAAGTCAAATAACAGAACTGAACACTATGTAATTATAATGACCAAAAAGTGGTGAGAAAATGCACCTCTTTCCCTTCTTCATGGAGGTGGGAAGCTGTAGGTTCAGGACAGTAACAGACTTGGTTAATGCATTATAAGGTTTTGTTTTAGAACATTTTTATTTCTTTATTTTTTCTTCATTTCTTGATCTGGGAGAGGGAAGAAAGCTATTTGGAAATGAAAGTGATAAAAAAACAAAAGAATCAATTAAAATATAAAAAGAAAATAGTAATAGTCAAAACAAAAAAAAAAGAATTCAGAACATAAAACAATTTAGAACAGGATTATAAGATTTCAATCTGGAAGGGACCTTACAGATGTTATCCTAATCCCTGATTTTACAGGTAAGGAAACTGAGACCTTGTAAATATATGAGGGTTCACCCCTTTTAGATATTTATTTTCCATCATAAAAGAAGTCTTTGAGGGGCTGTGTAAGTATAGGCACATTAATGCTTTGTTGGTGGTCCAACCATTCTGGAAAGCAACTTGGAACTATACCATTAAGGTCACAAAACTGAACATGCCCTTTGACCCAGTGATACTGTTACTATTAGGTCTATATCTCAAAGAGATTTTTAAAAAATTATGGAAAAGGGAGCAGCTAGGTGGCTCAGTGAATAGAGCACTGGCCCTGGAGTCAGGAGGACCTGAGTTCAAATCTGGCCTTAGACATTTGATGCCTACTAGTTGTGTGACCTTGGGCAAGTCACTTAACCCCAATTGCCCTGCCTTCCCCCCTCAAAAAAAATATGGAAAAGACCCACATGTATAAAATATTCATAGTACCTCATTGTAGCATAAACTTAGAAACTGAGAAATTATGATTCATGAATATAATGAAACCACATAATAAAAAAATGATGAAAAGGATGGATCCATAGAAGCTTGAGATTTGTATGAATTAATCCAGAGGGAAGTAAGTAGTAACAGAAACAGCTTACACAATGACTACAACGTTGTAAAAATAAAAAATTTTTAAAAATCTTTGAGAGACTCTGATAAATGTCATGAACAATTATGCTTCCAGAAGACTGATAATGCATCGTGCTTCCCTTTCTTGGTATAGAGGTAAAGATTGAGATGCACATTTTCTGGCATGACACATGTGAGTTTTTAGTGTGACTACTTTTTTGTCACAAAGGAAAACTTTTATTCATTTGGTTGTGGGCAAGTTGGAGAACTGATGGAACAGTGATAGCGATGCTAAAAGAAAAAAAAGGAAGAAAAGATGGTGAATGAATTATTTAAAATAAACAAGAGTTCAAAAGAAAGGTAAGAAGGGGACATAGACTAGCAGGACAATGCTGAAACTGCCATGTTAAATTTGAAATATACCCTAAAAATTGTACATGGTGGAGACTCATGGTTCACGTGCAGTCCTCTTTCTGTTTTTTATTGTATAGAGAAATATTCGTGTTTATTAATCTTTACCAAGCTAGTAATAATAAAAAGGGAAAAATGTTAAAGTAAGAGAGGCTCTGGGGAGTCACTCATTTGGTAGTTAAGAAGAGCTCCAACTACAGAGGAAGAACTCAGTTCTTGAGGGGAATCATTCTCTGCCCCCTTCCTTGTATTCACGAGGGAGGAGATTTGTCTCTCTTCCCCTCTCTGCACTGGAAATGGTATCTTTCATGGGAGCAACTCATCTAGTAGGAAACCTTATACTCCAGAGAATAGGCCCGCGAATGCTAGCCACAGAGTTGAAGTGAGTCATGAAGGGAATAAAGCCCAGGGAGCCCAGAACAATGACGTGTCCAGCAAAGAGAGTGAGCCAAGGGGAGCCATGTGAGGAGGACACAGGAAAAGTAATATGGCTGGGAGATAGGTACTATTACTATTTCTATTTTACAGATAAGGCACTTAAGACACAAAGAAGTTCATTGATTGGTCCAGCATTGCACAGCTAGTATCTGAAGAAGGGTTCAAATTCATGTCTCCTGGAGGGCCACCAACACTCAAGTTCCAAGCATAGTATGCTGTGCAAGTACCCAGAGCCATCCCTATGCCACTCTGAGGCATCACAAGAGCACGCTAATAGAAAAATACTTTAATATTTCAAGCAATCATGGTTTCCTTGGCTTCATGGTAACCCAAAAACAGATTACAAACCTACAACTAGCTAAGAGTCAGCACAGCACAGTGGGGGTTCCCTAAGATCCTTTCAGGGAGTTCACAAGGTCAAAACTATTTTCATAATAATGTTTTAATTTTTACATGCTAAATATTAACACATGTAACTTGGATAAACAAAAGCTCTTCGTTGCCCTCAATCATTTTTGAGATTATAGTTTTTGGTCCTGAGACCAAGAAGTTTGAGACTTGATAGCATAGAAGGTAGAGAACCATATTTAAATGAGGAATACAATTACTAATAATGAGCATTTATATAGTGCTTTATGATTTGCAAAGCATTTCATAAATATTAATTTATCTGACCTTCACAATAATCCATAGAAGATAGGTGCTATTTTTATTCCCATTTTATAGATGATGGTATTAAGGCACAAAATGATTACATGGTTTGCCTATGGTCACAAAGCTAATCAATGCCTCAAACTAGATTTGAACTCAGGTCTTCCTGACTCTAGGCTAAGTGCTCTATCCACTGTGCCACCCAGCTGCCAGTAAGACCTGGCCTTAAGACCTACCTTTGACACATTTTTGACAAGTCACTTAACCTTTGGGTGCCCTAAACAATCTCTCTAATGCTAAAAAGGTGCAAGTGTGCACTGGCATAGGGAGTTTTCTCACCCAGGAGTTCCCTATACCAGTGAATCATAGGTCCAATCGTTATTCCTACAACAATCCCTAAATGGTTTTTGAACATCACTTTGGCAAAAAATAAAAATAAATAAAGTTTTAATTTTAATTAAAAAAAAAAAACACATTCCCCATGGTCAAGTCAATGACAAATTACTTCCAAATTAGCTAGATTGCTCTCCAGAGCACAGAAAACCAGACTAACAGCATGCTCATCTGCAAAGCTTTCCTACTTTAATTGGCTTTGATAGAATTTGTTTCTGCTGACATTCTTTAAGTGAATCTGGGTTCATTTCTATGGTACCATAAGGTAAGTATGAGAGATAGACTTCTGAACAACAATAGCTTTAACGCTATCTTTGGATTCATTTGGATTCTGCTACTTGGGAGCATGAAAAGATGTCTACAGTCAGAGAGGACTTCAAAGGTCATTTAGTCCAGATTTTTCATTGTAAAAATAAGGATACTAAGGCCCATAGAGCTTAAATGATTTGCCTAAGATCATACAGGTAGTAAGATTTGAACCCAGGTCCTTCGGCTTGAAATCCTACATTTTTTTCCCACCACTACATTTGGGTCTTCAGTTTCCTTATCTGTAAAATAAGGAGGTTGGAATAGATTATTTTTCAGGTCCCTGGGAGCTCTAAATTATAGACTCCTAGCCTAGAATTCTACAACTTGACCTAGTCCACCATAAGGATTTAATAAATATCTGTTGAATCTCATTGAATTTACCCAAATTGAATTAGCCTGAAAAATTCTCATGTTAGATAACTTTGATTAGTTGGTTTCCTGGTAAAAGACCATGTGGGGCATGAGGTCAATGATACAGACAGTAACTGTTGAGGACTGTGGTATCTACCTGGATATATGTTCAAAGGTCAGAGGGAAGAAATACAATGTTGGTATATTTAGTCCTATCTAGAATTCCATGGAACTCACCTTAGGTCTCTTTTCAGAGTCCATTCCAGGGAGCCTTCTTCACAAAATTGCATTCAATAACTTTCAGAAGGGGAAGAAAATGGTGGTGGTTAGCCTAGAGAAAAGAAGACTCATGAGGTATGGAGTAGCTGTCTTGGAGTATCTGAAGCACTGTCATGTGGAGGAGAAATCATATGTGTTCTCCAGAGGCCAGAACCAGGAAAAACAAATGAAACAAAGTTGGGCTTGATGTCAGAAAAAACTGACAGACCCTGAGGTCTGCTCCAGCCAGACTGTGCTATAGGTCTATGCCACCCTACCCACATGGGATTGGGCTCCACTCCCACCCTTGTGCAATAGACCCTTCCTGTTGGTTTGCCAGGCTGTCCTCAGCTGGAAACATATTTCGTTCTGTCATTTTGTGGGGTTCTATAGCTCTAAAATTTGTTTAGAGTCATTTTTTACAAGTATTTGAAGCAACTGGACACAAACTCAAGTAAGTTTCTGCTTTTACTCTGCCATCTTGACTCCATGCCCAGGGGATTTCTTTCTTATATGAATGGAACTAGATGGCCACTGAGAGTTCTTCTAACTCTGTTTCTGTGATCCTGTGATTCCATAAGTTATTGACCTACTAAAACATCCAAGAAAAATCAATGATTAAAAAGTATTCTTATCGATGACTGAGTTATTTTGAATATTTTTGATAAAAACAAAAGGTTACTTGGGTTTAAAAAAACTTCATTTGCACAGATTACAATCATTATTTATTAAACACCAATTTATGTCCCTGACAGATTCAGAAGCATATTTTTAAATGTTTGCTAAAAGGATTGTCTATTTTTCACATAATATTATAGTGTTTTGATGTACAAGAACGTACTTTGTAAACCACAATCTTCACAACAGCCCTGGGGGCAAGTAGGACAGGAGTTATTTACTCTCATTTCACCAGTGAGTATACTGACAAATATAAGGTAAACGACTGGCCCAAGATCACATACAACTGAGACCAAACTGGATTAAATCTAGGACTAGATCCCAAATCTTATCATATCAGATCCAGAACTTTTTCCTTAACATCACGTACTATTCAAAGGATAGGTTAAGGAGAGTACATTTTGATCAAACAAGTCTGCTAATAATTATTTCAGTATTTCAAGGGATCTGTTGTTTCATCAGAGTCAACATTTTCCCCACTAATTATATTTGTTCTAGTAGATTTTCTTTCAATTTTAAATAGATTGTTATTCCTCAGGAAAGGATTGCATTTCAACTTGGTTTTAATACTGATAAAGTTTGATTTAATATAGTTGTTTCTTTGCCTTGTCCCAAAATCAAGGATTCAGATTGTCTAAACTTTACACAGCAGTTCAAATGTGATTTTCAAACTGCCCCTGCACTTAACCATGGTTACGAATTTGAATCCCTTAATTTTTGAAAAACTTTGTGAAATTTTCTCTCTTCTAATGCATATGGTCTTCTTCTTCAGTGGTAGGTCCAGAAGGGGCCTCTCTATAGTGAGCTGCTCCATCATCTAGGAATCTGCCAGGAATGCTTCTTGGAAATGCCTCCCTGAAATAGCTTAGTAATGCATTCTGATATAGCTTAGTAACGATAGGGTTACAGAAATTCTGCAGCTTTTTCCACTGATGCACGATTTTTTCCTGCCCAGCTATCTCATCCTTATCCAGCCAGTTTATTATTTTATTACATTTTTCAAGGATCTTCTATTTGCCCCCATTATCAGTTTTGATGTAAAATCTTTCATGCACTGTAGACCTGATGTCATAATCATTTGTCTCAAATGAGTTCTTGGAGGATAGCTTGTCTCTTCGCTTCCGCTCTTCAGTTTTGTATTTCTCTGCTTCTTGGACTAAGTACTCCACATTCTCTTTCCTTGGGTGGGCTCTGGCATTTGTGATGATGATCTTATGCTTCTTACCTGTGCTCTTATCCATAACACATACATTAAAATTTCCATTTGCATTGATGTTAAAGGTCACTTTGATCTGAGCAATACCATATGGAGTAGGGAGGAATCCTGTGAGCTCAAATTTGACAAGTAGATAGTTATCCTTTGTCCTTACCCTCTCACCTTCATTAACCTGGAGAATTACACCGATCTGGTTGGCCAATTGAATGGCCATGGTCTATGGCTGTCTGGTGGGCCAGAGTTAGGGGGTATTTGAGCTTTACCAAAACTGACATAACTCTGCCAGCACTTTTAACAGCAAAGGAAAGAAGAATGATATCTAAAAGCAGCGAATTCTCAACATTCTCAGCCTTGTCCCCAGAGAAGATGGCAGCCTGGACAGCTGCACCATAAGCAACAGCTACGTCAGGATGGAGGCTCTTGTTTATCTCCCTTCCATTGAAGAAGTCTTGAGGAAGATTCTGGATCTTGAGGATGCAGATGGAACTACCCTCCGAGATAATGTGATGGCTCTGTGATTTCTACAGCTTGGTATGTGTTAGGGCCTTTGCTATCAGGTCCAATTTACTTCAGAAGACATCAACATTCAGCTCTTCAAAACAGACCTGAGTGATAAAAGTATAGAAGTTGATACCTTTGTAAAGAGAACTGATCTCAGTACTGATCTGGTACTGAAGGGGAGAGTACACTTTGCATATTTCCAAATAGAACAGGATAGCCCTCTTATTCTTAGTGGTATTTTCATATACTTGTCCTTGAATTCAGTAATGAATGTCAAAGTCTTCCCCAGCTCGGTGGACTTGGGTGTAGGCTTGATTTCAAAAGTGATACACATAGAGACACTGAAAATGATACCTCCAAAGTCAAAGATCAGCCCATTTCTTTCAACACCAACTGTTATGCCCAAGCTATAAGCAATAACAACAACAGTTGACCTATTGATGATCCAGAAAGCACTGAGACCAGAGATCATTGTTCAACCTGTCATTGGTAGCTGGTCTAGGAGTCTTTGAAGTAAACTGGTACTGTGACCACAGCATTGGGAACAGTTTTCCCAAGATAAAGCGATAGTGTCATATAGTTTTGTCAAGTTCATCCCTGTTGACACAACCTTTTTCTCCCCTCTATATTTTATCTGGACCTTAAGCCTGTCTGCATCATTTACCACCATGAAAGAATTATGCTTCATGTTGGAGTTAATGTTTCATAATTCCATCAACAAATCTGTGACCAATCAAATGCATGGCATCAAAAACTGTGTTGGGCTCTTCTGGAAGCCAAGATGGTGGAATAAGCAGGAAGTCATCTTAACTCCCCAATATTCACTTCTAAACAATCATAAAATAGCACCCAAAATGAAAGCTGGAATAGGAGAACCAATAAAAAGATGGGGTAAAACAATCTTCTAAGCCAAGGAACTTGGAAGGTCAGAAGAAAAGGCCTGTCACACACCAGGAAAGGTACACACAATCTAAGACAGGAAGCATCCCAGAAAGTCAGCAGAAAGCCCCACTCAGCAAGTCAGTGGGAAGTCCGAAGCCCCAGTGCTTCAGAATTCTGCCTAAACTAATTTATTTATTTGGTTCCATACAAATCAAACTACCAAAAGAGCTAGAAAAAATACAGCAAAATACATCTGGAAGAACAAAAGGTCAAGAAAATCAAGGGAATTGATGAGAAAAAATGCAAAGGAAAGTGGCCTAGCAGTACCAGCTCTTAAACTATATTTTACAGCCATAATCATCAAAACTACCTGATACTGACTAAGAAATAAAGTAGTGGACGAGTGGAGTAGGTTAGGTGCACAAGACACTGTAGTAAATGACCATAGTAACCTAGTATTTGATAAACCCAAAGATCCCAGGCTCTGGGATAAGAACTCACTATTTGACAAAAATCACTGGGAAAACCAGAAAACAATATGGCACAAACTAGATATGGATCCACATCTTATACCACATACCAAAATAAGGTCAAAATGGGTACATGATTTAGACATAAAAGGTGACACCATAAGCAAATTAAAAGAGTGAGGAATAGTCTACCTGTCAGACGTATGGAGAAGGGAAGAACTGATGACAGAATCAGAAATAGAGAGCATTACAAAATGTAAAATAGACAACTTTGACTGCATTAAATTAGAAAAATTTTGTACAAACAAAATCAGTGCAACTGAGAATAGAAGGAAAGCAGAAAGCTGGGAAACAATGTTTACAGCAAGTGTTTCTGATAAAGGCCTCATTTCTCAAATACATAGAGAACTGAGTCAAATTTATAAGAATACAAGACATTCCCCAATTGATAAATGGTCAAAGAATATGAATAGTAGTTTTCAGATGAAGAAATCAAAGCTATCTATAGTCATAAGAACTGCTCTAAATCACTTTTGATTAGAGAGATACAAGTCAAAACAACTCTAAGACACCACTTCATACCTATAAGATTGACTAATATGACAAAAAAGGAAAATGATAAATGTTGGAGAGGATATGAGAAAATTAGAACACCGATGCAATACACATTACTGAATAGAGTAATTCAGAACTATTCCTAAAAGGCTATAAATTTATGCATATCCTTTGATCCAGCAATAGCACTACTAGGTCTGTATCCCAAAGAAATCATTAAAAAGGGAAAAGAACCTACATGTACAAAATATTTAAAGCAGCTCTTTTTGTCAAAGAATTCTGGCAAAGAATTGAAAATTGAGGACTTGCCCATAAATTGGGGAATGGCTGAATAAGTTGTGGTATATAAATGTAATGGAATTGTGCAATAAGAGATTATGATCAGGTAGATTTCAAAAAACACCTGGAAAGACTTACATGAACTGATGCAAAGTAAAAGGAACAAAACCAGGAAAACATTGTACACAGTAACAACAAGCTAGTACAATGATCAGCTGTGAATGACTTAGTTCTTCTCAGCAATACAATGATGTGACAATTCCAAAAAAATCATGATGGAAAATGCTATTCATATCCAAATAAAGAGATGAGGACTCTGAATGCAGATTGAAGCATACTATCTTCATTTTACTTTTTCTTGTTTTTCTTTTCTCTTGCTCTTTTTCTTCTTTCACAACTGTGACTAATATGGAAATCTGTTTTACATGATTGCACACGTATAACCTCTATCAAACTGCTTACCATTTTAGGAAGAGGAGGGGAAAGAGGGAGGAAGGGAGAAAAATTTGGGATTCAAAATCTAGCAACGAATGCTAAATATTGTCTGTACATATAATGGGAGGGAATAAAATACTATTTAAAAAGTAAATAATTTTTTTTTAAAAACTGTGTTAGGGTTCCTTGCAACTTGATTTGTTTTGCAACATTACTAATCAAATGTTTTATTTTGGTGAAAGTGACATAGCTTGGAATAACCTTGTTTCCTTTATTGTTAACAATGATCTCCATTTTCCCATGTTGGAAAGACTCCCATTCAGGAATAGTCTGTGCCATGATCACTTCCAGCCGTGGGTTTTTGACATGGCTGTTAGGCGTCAGGTTCAGGCTGACTAATTAGGAGTCCCAAGGGATGCTGCTATATTGAGTGAGACCCAGTGGATATTTTCATAATTAGCTATGACGCCTCACCCCAACCCCAAATCATTAGCAGATAGCCAGATTTTCTTGGTGATGAATCTCTCCAAATTTGGCAAAGTTATTTTTCATGTAAGGGGAATGCCATCTATCCCCTGGCAAGTTTTCCTAGCTTGATAGGCCTTGCTAGAGCTTGTGCTATACTGCTATTATTGCCATTGTCTTTAAGAGCCAAGAGTTAACTTCTATTTATTTATTATGCATCATAATAAAGCATCAGCAGAAATTTTAGGGGAAGAGTTAATAATTAACAGAGCCTAAACTTAATGATGGTGCCAAAATCCACTCCAAACCAAATATGTAATGACATCCCTAATACTGAAAGATCACTGGATTTAGAGTCAAAAGAATTGAATTCCAGTCCTTAGGCTGCCGTTTACTTGGAGTGATCTTGGACAAATCCTTTTCCCTCTCTGAACTGCTGTGTCCTTATCTGACAAAAAAATGAGGAGATAAGAACAGACGATCTCCAAGGTCATTCCCAGCTCTAACATTCTATGAGTCTGTATCAGAATAAATCGTAACTAGTTATTGATCGTGTACCTTGTTTTGTTTCTGCCATCATGAGAGTTTCTCACTTCTGGCAGCAGAAGTCTTTTGGTTTGCCTTTTTCTTGACTCATGATCATCTGTATCCTCCCTGGCCCAGAGTACTCTAAGACTCTGGGCTCATACAGATTAAGTCTGAAGTTGAGGTTTTGCTCCCAAAATCCAGTTTCTTTCTTTGGTTCTTGCCCCCATCTAAGAATTTTATTATTGGGAAATGCCCTGATTAAAGTTCAATGTGGCTGATGTCTCAGTTTCCCCCAAGTGAGTAAAGAATTCCCAATTTCCATACATCTGCTCAACGTATAACATGGGCATCAGGTATAGAACAATCCTTAATTCATTTGTCATATTAAATACATAGAAGGCAAAGGACTCACAGGAGCCCACAGACAAATGCAGAAAGATAAAGTTCTCAAGTTGGCCATTAAAACTCTCAGACTCCTAGAACTTAAACACATTTTGTGGGACTGATGAATAAATAGTACATCAGACTTGCCCTGTCTGAGTAACTCAAAGCAATTGCAGGGTTGCCAAGGTCCAAATCTCTTGACCCCACAATCCCCTGGCATCATTTCAGTACTCCAGCTCCTGGAAGCTTCTTGGTTAATGATCCTCTTCCTTCTTCAAATAATATGATGTCAAGAAAATATATTTCTTGGTGACCAGTTAACAAACAGTTGAATGCAACAACTCTGGATCTCTTAAGAACTCTCAAACTCATGAGGTAAACTCCAAAACTTTTAAAAAAAAGTCTATTCTAGATAACTCTGATTCTATACTATTTTCAAAAAGAAGAAATAGAAAAGCAGAAGAATACCAGGAACTCATGCTCCAGGAAATTCCTTCACTATCCTCTTAAGCTTGCAATGTATTTCTTCTGAAAATGTCTATCACTCTTCATTGCAGAGAGAAAAGGAGAGGAAGAAGGGACAAATATCCTAATGTCTTCTCCTTAGGATCACAGATCTTGAATGGTAAGGGACCCAAGAGGCCATCAAGTATAATTTTCTTTTTTGCACAGATGAGGAAAGCAAAGCCCAGGGAAATTAAGTTACTAGTGAAGAGTTACAGAAGTAGTAAACAACAGAGGGCAGATTTGAACTCAGGTCTTTTAACTACAGAGTCAGTGTTTTTTCCACTGTAGCACATTGTCTCCT
Organism: Pseudochirops corinnae; assembly: GCA_028646515.1. Taxonomy (NCBI): domain Eukaryota; kingdom Metazoa; phylum Chordata; class Mammalia; order Diprotodontia; family Pseudocheiridae; genus Pseudochirops; species Pseudochirops corinnae. The sequence continues at coordinate 303,775,755 of CM053585.1, read as the reverse complement.
TGCTTTACTCTGATTGGAAAGTCCAAGGAAGAAAAAAGTGTGAATAAGGAAAAGATCAGTGTTGGTCACTGAGCTCACTTTTATGTACACTGAGTTAAAAATGGCTTTTCCGACTTCACCCCATTATTCTCAGTTACCAAACATTTTTGTAAGCAGCTGTAGTCACTAGGATCCAATCAGAGAGATAGCCTGTGTGATCTTGGCAAGGGGCACTTCTCATCAAACTGATTGGAAAACTCCTCAAATTGATCAGGGTCTCCTCCGATCAACCTCCCTAATTACATCTGTTTGGTATAAGTGATAGCAGCTCTGACTTGTGAGAAATTTGAAGACTATTTTTCTGCATAAAACGTGTATTGCTTTTCTTTGTTATCCTTAGCACTTAGCATAGTGAACTGTGCCTTGTAAGTACTTAATCAATGTTTGTTGAATGACTGAAAATTCAGTTTTATTGGGCACAAAAAATTCCCATCAAATTGGGAAAGAATTTTTACAACCAGTGTATCTGATAAAGGCCTCATTTCTAAAATATACAGGGAATTAAGTAAAATCTATAAGAATACAAGTCATTCTCCAGTTGATAAATGGTCAAAGGATATGAACAGGCAATTTTCAGAGGCAGAAATTAAAGATATCTATAAGCATATGAAAAAATGCTCTAAATCACTATTGATTCGAGAAATGTAAATCAAAACAACTTTGAGGTACCACATCTCTCCAGCCAGATTGGATAGGATGACAAAAGAGGAAAATAACAAATGCTGGAGAGGATGTGGAAAAATTGGAACACTAATGCATTGTTGGTGGAG
>CM053585.1:303764077-303774446 GCA_028646515.1 Pseudochirops corinnae | reverse complement strand
ACCAATATTTGTGGTCAAATAATAATATAGGAATAGTATCCTCCTAAGGAAGAAATAATTGGACAAAGTAATAAGACAAAGCTGTAATGTGGTATGGAATAGTAATGTTTGTTGTTGTTGTTTTTTAAGAAACAGGATAAGACAGTTTTCTTTAAGAGCTCTATACAGATGTACATGATTGGCTTCCAAAATTTTTCTATCAGAAAAATTCAGGTTTGAGCAATATAGGTAATAAGATCTCAAAAGTGGATTTTTACACATAAATAGTATGGATAATGGTGAAGAAAGTGAAATTATTTTCCCATTATTAAAATATCTGTCTGATAGTTTTAAAAGGCATAAAGGTTCATTTTATGATTGAATCCTCAAAATTTAGGGGAAAAAAGGATTATTGTATCAGATATAGGATTTAGGTAATGATAGAAACAGCAAATAGTAGATGAAAAGAAATTCTCTGAAGTTTCAAAATTGGAGAACCAAATTTAAGTGATTGTACTAAATTATATGGAGTCAGAATTATCTAGGAACCTCTAGATTTGGAACCAGAAAAGAACAAAAACCCCTTTTAGAGCTGTTCTGAGAATAAAGTCTGCTGTCCAAGAAGAGATATCTAGGAACCCTACATGAGACGTTTGGACTCAAAAGGTGCTAATTAAATGGACATTGAGAATGGGTCACTTGGGATACAAGGAGACGATGTTAGTTAACGTTGGTGATAACTATTCATTGCTCTTTATGGTTTAGGTTTAGGTTTTCTTGATTATCTTGGTGACATGCCAATATCTCTTCTCAAAATTAGTCAATTGTGAGCCCTCTAAGAAGTTTAATCTGCATGTGACTTAATGTAATTATGCAATCATGGGAATTGTGAGAAAAACTCATATTGTGTATATTGTATTATAGTGTATTGTTTTGTATTGTATGGCATGGCATGGCATGGTATAGTATGTTATGGTATGGTATGGTATGGCATGGTATGGTATGGTATGGTATGGTATGGTATGGTATGGTATGGTATGGTATGGTATTGTTCCAACCTAGCCCTGCATGACTAAAAAGCTGGACCATCTCCATCTGTTATAGTGACCAGAAAATTTGATCCAAAAATTGATACTGGAGTTTTCTCTCAACTGTCAAAACCCACCCATATGTCTTCTAAAAGCCCCTTCCAGGTCCTTCTGTCTACTCCCACAGCTCCCAACTCCCGGGTATGGACTACTGTCCAAGGACAGCCCCCTGCTCCAAGTATATGCCTGAACCTAGTGAGGGTCTTGCCCTTTGGCTTCATAAGGACCTGAGGAGGATGACATCTGAGGCAGATGGCTCCTCTAAGAATCCAGAACAGGCCTGTGAGAGGAAGGGCTCCCTCCCTACTTGAGCCCCCCTTTCTATAACCATACATGCCATGTACCATTTGCCGGTATCTTTTGGCTGCCTTTGCTTTGATTTCATTTTGCTTTGGCTGTATTATTTTCTTTTCCTGTGCTCCTTATTCCCCCTACCTTGATCTTCCTTTTGATTGCCTTTTCTTGCTTTCGGTTGTGTTGCAAAGTGCTGCTAAAACTCCTCTTCCCACTCCCTGAGAAAAACTAAGTTTTTCCCATATCTACCTTGGTCTGCAGGTGGCACCTTCAGCACTGTTTTACCAAAAGGAGGGGATATGTTAGCCACTTAAGCTACTCATCACCTAAAGCACTGGTTCTCAACCTGTGGGTTATGTCCAATTTGTAACAACGAAAACACATCCTGCATATCAGATATTTACATTACGATTCATAACAGTAGCAAAATTACTGTTATGAAGTAGCAACAAAAATAATTTTATGGTTGGGGGCCACCACAACACAAGGAACTGTATTAAAGGGTCACAGCATTAGGAAGGTTGAGAACCACTGAGTCCTAAAGAAAGCCAAAAACCTGAGTTAGCCAATTAGAAAAGGGCATTTTGATTCACTCAGAGTTAACATACCCACAAACCCTTTATGGTACCAAAGTTCTCCTGTTGTGTCACCTACCCCAAGACTGGATGAAGCTGACCAGGAGTGTTCTCCTATTTATGACTAATAAAGACCAGCTGCCTTGTACTGGACACTATTCTAATTAATGATATTTCTCTTATCTTTTTATTATGACACTCTCTTGCTTTACAAAATTCTCTTTTTGATGGCAGACAGAAATCAGACATCCTGGGGAGCACTCTCTCATTCTATGGAAACTATCATTTTGGTTGACAAAAGACACAGGCATCCTGAGTCGGGGGAAGGGAGGAGGGAACACTTCCTTACCCTATGGGTATATAATCTCTATCAACTAACCCTTTTTGAGCTCATTCCAATTGAGCTCCCATCCATGTATGATTCCACTAGTTTATAGAGAAAATGAACAGTACATATGCGACCTAACTCTCTTTGTCGCTTTTTAGACCAAACACCGGGGGCTGACCCCTGCCTACCCTCCCCTGGGTCATCCTCATCCTAATCTTCCCATTCAACCTATTCCCCACCCCCCACAACCAGCTGGGTTACCTTCTTTAGGGTTTCCCTGTATCAAGACTGCCTTGGAGGCTACCCTGCATCTTTCACCATTTTTGGTTTTGTAAGCCTGATGTCTATCCCTCCAGGATTCTTCATAACCTGGCAGCCACAATAACATAAACTTTCTGAAGGTAGCTTTAGAGGAAAGTCTCTCTTCTTTCCCTGTTTCCTGACTTCCAACTCCTAGGGTTATGTCTTAATGGCACCCCATACCTTAACCCAATCTGTCTCTTATCTATTAACAAAACCTTGCTACCTCTATCCCCTCCCCTGGTCACTGACAGAGGAAGCTCCCTGCCACACAAGGATTCTTAGATGTAAAAGACGAAAAATGAAAGCAGCCCATTTGGGTGACCCTGCAGTTATTTAATATATCAACGACATCCCGAGTTATAATCACCAGGGGAAGCCTCTCTATTCAGGTTATAATAAAGCCACAGACTGACTGCTCCTATATCAGGAAAAAAAATACTTCTGTAAGAGTGGACCACTGTTTGTCTGGAAGAACTGAGAAATTCCACCCAGCGTTAAACCTTTGTTCAATGTTGCATAAAGCCATTCTAATAGGGCAGCCTGTCCCTGTGCTACCAACTGGGAAGTTATTGTGTTATTTAGGAGAGATCAGTGGATAAACCCCTTAAGGCAATTCATTTCATCTTTCACAAGAGAGTCAGTTCAAGCACCTCTCTAAATATAATCCCAACTATCCAGGCTTGTAAAGATCCCACAGGGTTCTGCTGATGTCTGTGTCTAATGCTAGCTAGCTCTTTTTCACTATACATGCATGCCTTTATCAGTAGCTTGCCCTTTTGCAGCTGAGAGGTCATGGTTACTGGGTCCATTCTGGCTGTTTGTGCTATTCATGAGTCTGCCCCTGCTGTTCCCTTCCCCTCCCAGGTGAGAGCTTCTATCATTATGAGGAGAACCCTTGGCTCCTTTGGGGTTAATGTCTTGCTCCTGAGCAATCTATCTTTCAAGTTGTGGGGGAGGAGGTCAAGGGGAAGAGGTGTGAGGGGACAAGCTCTCAACCGCAGAATGTCTAGTCTCCTGTGTTAGGGGCTGCTTAGTGTCCAGCACTAAGTGTGATTGGAGATGTGAACAAGAACTGACCAGGCGATGTGGGTAGTTCAAGAAAGAAACATGAACTCCATTTATTGATGCTTAGAACAAAGTTTTTAAAGATCCAAATGACAAAGATTCAAGTATTCTTATCTGAATCATACCCTGGAATATTATCACTAATAGAATAGTCTGCCATACCCGGGAAGTAGCTTGGACAAGACAAGACTTGTTATCGAGGACCCAGGAAGTCTTGGGGAAGGTCAGTTGTCTCTTATCTATAGGAGAAAGGATACTCCCTGAAAGCAGGCCACAATCTCAAAGACATCTGCACAGAAACCAGATCCCAAAGAATCAAGTATTTTGACTTACAATAGTCTTTAGTATAATATGATAAGGAATTTGTCCTTTTTGATGCCTGAAGTTTTGGAGGCAAAAGCCTTGCTTGATGTCAGGATCTCAAACAAAAGTCCTTTAAAGTATATTCCCAGGGCACCAGCCTTTTCAAGCCGCAGTCACCTGGAAAGGTACATCATTAAGATCTTTATCTGAGTCCTGGAATCGGCTTCTATGGCTTCCCATACTCCTAGGTGCTGGCCGCTGGGCTCCATGGGAAAGGTTCCCATCCTCCCAGCACTTCACACTTTCCTTCTCCAAAAATGTTAATTTCTGGAATGTTTTTCATCTCCCACTTTTGACACCAATTCATAGTGTAGGGGAGTCCAGATGAAAAGTGTCATCCCACTCAGAAATAACTTTAAAACACTTTATTGCTACTCACAAGGAAAGGAGAAAAACAGTTTCTAGCAGGGACATTCCCAGCTTTTGGCCTCCGTGCCCAGAGTGGGCAGCGTACAGGAAGCAGTAGTCACATCCCAGGTGAAGACTGACATCCTCAAGGTTTGATCTTCTATTTCATTTGAAACAAAGTGCCAGTATAATACCAGTGAAAGGCTGTCCTGTTGTCAATAGTACCAGTAAAATGAAAGCACTGTCTAAATTACCTGAAAAGGAGGGGAAAATGGAAGAATGTAGGAATATAAAATAAAGTTGTAGGAAAACTAACCCTAACAGTACCATTTTAGCAAGAGGCTATAATGGGGTGGGGAGGGAGGGTGTATATTCAAGGTGAGTGAAAGAAGTAAAAACTTCTCAGACTGTACTTTAAAACCTAGTAAGGCATTTCATGGGAAACAGGCCCAAGTTCCACTTCATCGGAAATCATGTGATTTACAAGGACTCAAAACTCAGACCGGTAGGGAGTCATCCCTCTCCTCAGTGACATGTCAGCATATCAAATAAGGACAGAAGTATTTTCTCAAACGTACATTGGGTGGTCTATCATCTCCTTGTTCCAATACTTGGGGTAGATTGCCACACTTAGATTGTGCACCTGACTTCCAGCCAATGGAAGAAAAGGGTCAGAAGGTGGGTGGGGGAGAATTCTGCATTAAGCTTTTATAACTTCACCATTTCTTTCTGTAAATTGCTTCTCCTCCATGACTATTTGTCAGAAGGGGCGTTGCCCTTTCTAGAGATCATGATAAATCATTCTTTTCTGTTTCCTACCTTGAGAAGCCTCTGTGTATTATTTGGGTAAGGATCTCTGTTGCACACAGTTTTGGGGTGCACACAAAGGCAACACCAATGAAACCATTTTTAATCTATAGACATCAAAACAATTTGGTATTGGATAAGGGTTAGAGTGTTTGATGAGTGGATCGTATTAGGTATACAATATACGGAAGCAAATGAGCCCAGTAACCTAGTGTTTGATAAGGTCAAAGATTTCAGCTTTTGGGGCTGGGTTTTTTTGCTACCTTTCTTTATTATTCCATTTTATCTGCAGTTTTAAATTTTCCCCTTTCTCCCTCCCCCTGAGAAGGCAAGAAATACGAAACTTATTACAAATATGTCTAGTCAAGCAAGACAAATTTCCATATTAACCATGTCTGGGGGGAAAGAAACAAGGGAAAAAAGCATCTCACAAAGTGAAATTCAAATGTGACTCTCTTAGCTTCCCTCTGCTCCTCCCATAGAATGACCCTGGGCCTGGATGTGGCACCATTTGGAGGTGAGGGAGGTCCACAAATTATTGCGTTGCCAAGGTCTATATTAAAGCTGGAAATTTCCTTCATATTTATCAAAATCCCATAGAGGACTGTCATTCATGGAACAAATATTGATTAATCAGTAAAAAATCATTAAGCATCTACTATGTGTAGAGAACACCAAGGTACTCAGAGAAACATGAAACTCAGATAAGACATAATTCTTGATTTCATGGAGCTTAAATTTTAGTAGAGGAATAAGAGAGAAATATAGAGACTAAATACATAGTATTACATGATAAGTGTGAAGTGCTATGTAAGGTCCAGGGGAGGAACCCATTATCAAAGAGAGATCCCTTATCTTCTAAGGGATCTCTCCTCTTGAAGGAGGTAACAACCACATTGAATGGATGTGGATTCAACAAATTGCTGAAACAGTTACGGTTCCTAACCCAGACTATACTGAGTATATTTTTATAAATATATATATATATATTTTTATACTTATATAAATATATATAATATATATAAATAAAATTTCTACAGAAGAACACAGCTGCAGCTTCTGTAGCTTCATCAAGGGAGCAGTTGGCTGCTCAGGTGCAGAAACAGGAAGCCAGGGAGGAAGGCGCTAGGAGTAGGAGAACATAGTTCACAGAGAAGAAAGTGAACCGGAGGAAAAGAATGAGCAACCTATGTTTTAAAAACATGCAGGTTTGGATCTTCACTAGTAGAGCAAGATTGAACTGGTTTATATGGGGTCATTCCATGGAGCAAGCTTAGAATTGGCCTTTCTGGTTCCAATCATACACAACGAAGTTTGGGGGCTGATTTCTATCTATGTGTGAGCCAAGATTAAAAGACTTGTACTTTGAGAAGACAAAATTATTGACTGAGAAGTCAGAAAGGCTAGTGACTTATTCAATGTACAAAAAGGAGCAATCCATCCCTCTGTCCTCTCTTTCTGTCTGTGAATTGTATCAAGATTGTTTTGAGCTGCCTCCCATGGCTTCCATGAGGTTGTGAGCACATAGTATCTCTCCAACTGACCATGAGCAGATGGCACCTAAAGTATAAGCCCTGTCTAGGCAGACGTAAGCCTGGGTTTGAGCTACCAATCAAGCTACCAAATAATTACTATAGAGAGAGAGTTAAGGAGAAAAAATAACAAATTTCATTTGAAGGAAAGAAAAGGTCAAAAATATCGAGAAAACCAACTTCCTGGCAGTATCAAATCTCAAACTATTGTATCCAGGCGAAATCATCAAAATAATTGGGTTCTACATAAGAATTAAGTGTAATAAATGAAAAGCGGGTATGTAATATACAGAAGCAAATGAGCTCAGTAACCTAGTGTTTGATAAGCCCAAAGATTCCAGCTGTTGAGGCTATTTTTTCCTATCTTTTTTTTCTTATTCAACTTTATTTTCAGTTCCAAATTTTCTCTTTCCTCTTTCACCCATCCATTGAGAAGACAAGAAATACAAAACCCATTACAAATATGTATAGTCGTGCAAAACAAGTTTTTGCACTAGCCTTGTCCAGGGGGAAAAACACAAGGAAAAAAACACAAGAAAAAGAAAGAAATGTTTGGGGGAGGGATGCTTTAATCTGTACTCTAAGTCTATCAGTTCTCTGCCTAGAGGTGGATAGCACCTAAAGGTGGTATTGTAGTGGCTAATTGTGTTGATCGAAGTTACTAAGTCTTTCACAGTTGATTATATTTACAATAATGCTATTATCGTATAAATTTTTCTTCTGAGTCTGGTCACTTCACTTTACATCAATTCAAGTCTTCTCAGGTATTTCTGAAACTATATTCTTCACTCTATCTTATAACACCATAGTACCCCATCACATTAATATATCATAATGTGTTCAACCATTCCTCAATTAATGGATATCTTCCTCAGTTTCCAATTATTTGCCACCACAAAAAAGAGCTGCTATAACAATTTTTGTACTCATGGGTCTTTTTCCTTTTTTTTTTTTTTTTTTTTTTTTTTTGATACATTTGGAGTATAGAACTTGCAATGGTATTTACTTGTAAATTCATCTGGCTCTAGAATGTTTTTTCTTACAGAACTCATTTATGACTTGTTCAACTTTTTTCTAAAACAGAGTTATTTAAGTATTCTGATTTCTGTTCTGTTAATTGGGGCAATTTTTATTTTTGCAAACATTATTCCATTTCATTTAGATTGTCAGTTTTATTGTCATATACTTGGGCAAAATAGCTCCTAATAATTGCTTTTATTTCATCTTCATTGGTTGTAAATTCACCCTTTTCATCTTTTATATTGGTGGTGTGGTTTTCTTCCTTTTTTTAAAGTCATATTAGTTAATAGTTAATCTATTTTATTGGTTTTTTCAAACCTACTCTTAATTTTCTTTTTTCTTTTTTTATTTAGCATTTTATTTTTTTCCAGTCACACATAAAAACAATTTTTAACATGTTTTTAAAACTTTGAGTTCCAAATTCACTCCCTTCCTTGATTTCTACCCCCATCATTGAGAAGGCAAGCAATTTAATAAAAGTTATACATGTGTACTCATGCAAAAGATATTCATAATAGTCCTGCTGTGAAAGAAAACACAGACAAAAAGCTCAAAAAAAAATTTTAAAAAATTTTTAAAAATACACTTCAATCTGTGTTCAGACACTTAGTTCTTTCTCTGGGGATGGATAGAATTTCTTTTTCATAAGCCCTTCACAGTTGTCTTGGATCATTGTATTACTGAGAATAGCTAAGTCATTCACAGCTGATCATCTTACAATATTGCTATTACTTTGTACACAGTACATTTTCATTTAAATGGTTTAATTTTATCTAATTGCTTATGATTTTTCCCTATTGTTTACCTTTCTATGCTTCTCTTGAGTCTTGTGTTTGAATGTCAAATTTTCTATTCAGCTCTGGACTTTTCATCAAGAGTACTTGAAAGTTTCCTATTTCATTAAATGTCCATTTTGCCCTCATAGAATTATGCTAAGTTTGAGGTGCAGAGCCAAGATCGCGGAGTAGAAGCACAAACTTGGTATGGGCTCTGGCTCCAACCATTTCCAATACATGTAAAAAAATGACTCTAAACAAACTTTAGAGCTACAGAACCCACAAAGTGACAGAGAGAAACAAACCTCTCACTGAAGGCAGCCTGGCAGGCCAACAGGAAAGGTCTATCACACCAAGCTGGAAGCCTAGCACAGTCCCAGGGGCCATGCAGTTCAGGCCCTAGGGTAGCCCTCACCAAGGACAGCCAGAGCAGACTTCAGGAAACTGAACCACCAGCAGGTATGGTGGTTTCAGACTTCTCAACCTATAAACACCAAAGCCAAAGTAAAAGGTCAGTGTGGAATTCTGTTGGAATGGGAGGGAGAAGGAAGAGCATGATCCGGCCCATGCCCCCAGGGCAAGAAGCAGTGGAGGCACAGCAGCTGTGCAGCCACCACAGCATGACTGCCTCAGGAGCTCCTGGACTAAAAATTGAAGGAGGACCAAGCAACCATTCAGAGGGTAATCACTTTTGCTTTAAACCTGCTTGGATCTGGATCATGGTCTTGGATGGTGGTCCTGTGGTGTGTGACCAGTGAGCCAGAGCTTGTGGGGGCTGTAAGAGGATGTCTCCCAAATAGCTCTGGCAGCTGTGAAAATCCCAGTGATTTGGGACAAAGCTCACTCCATTCTGGAAGCAGAATTCTACCATGACAAAAAGCTCAAACATCAAGTAATTGACTGGCAATATGAGCAAGTCAAGGAAGCACAAACAGACCACAGAATCCTCTTTTGGGAACAAAAAGGATCAAAGCATGGAGAGGGAGGAAGACTGTGAAGTCAGAACTCCTGCATCAAAAGCCTCCAAGAAAAATATGAACTGATTACAGCCATGGAGGAGCTCAAGAAGGATTTTGAAAATCAAGTAAGAGAAAGGGAGGAAAAATTGGGAAGAGAAATGTGAATGATACAAGAAAATAATGAAAAGCAAGTCAACAGCTTGCTAAAGGAGACCCAGAAATACACTGAAGAAAATAACACCTCAAAAAATAGACTAACTCAAATGGCAAAAGAGGCCCAAAAAGCCAATGAGGAGAAGAATGCCTTAAAATGATGAATTTGCCAGATGGAAAAGGAATTTCAAAAACTCACTGAAGAGAATAACTCCTTCAAAATTAGATTGGAGCAATTGGAACCTAATGACTTTATGAGAAATCAAGATATTATAAAACATATTCAAACAAATGAAAAAATAGAAGGCAATGTGATATATGTCATTGGAAAAACCACTGACCTGGAAAATAGATCCAGGGGAGATCATTTAAAAATTATTGGACTACCTGAAAGCCATGATCAAAAAAAAGAGCCTAGATACCATCTTTCAAGAAATTATCAAACAAAATTGCCCTGATATTTTAGAACCAGAGGGCAAAATAGAGAAATTGAAAGAATTTACCAATCACCTCTTGAAAAAGATCCCAAAAAGAAAACTTCTAGCAATATTATAGCCAAATTCCAGAGTTCCCAGATCAAGGAGAAAATACTGCAAGAAGTCAGAAAGAAACAATTTCAGTGTTGTGGAAACACAATCAGGATAACACAAGACCTAGCAGCTTCTACATTAAGGGACTGAAGGGCTTGGAATATGATATTCTGGAGGTCAAAGGAGCTAGGATTAAAACCAAGAATCACCTACCCAGCAAAACTGAGTATAATGCTAAAGGGGAAAATA
>CM053585.1:303724612-303763977 GCA_028646515.1 Pseudochirops corinnae | reverse complement strand
GAGGATTTTCAAGCATTCTTGATGAAAAGACCAGAGCTGAACAGAAAATTTGACTTTCATATACAAGAAGGAAGAGAAGCATGAAAGGGTAAACAGGAAAAAGAAATCTTTAGGAAGTTATCAAAGTTGAACTATTTACATTCCTACATGGAAAAATGATCATTGTAGCTCATAAGACTTTTCTCAGTATGAGGATAGTTGAAGGGAATATATATGTATATACACACATATGTGTATGTATAGGACGGTATATATGTATATGAATATATATATATGTGAGTGTGGGCATATGTATGTTCATGTATACATAAACAGAGGGCACAGGATTAGTTGAATATGAAGGGATGATATCTGAAAAATAAAATTAAGTGGTGAGAGAGAAATGTATTGGGAGAAGGAGAAAGGGAGAGATAGATTAGGATAAATTATCTCATATAAAAGAGGCAAGAGAAAACTTACAATGGAGGGGAAGAGCAGGAAGGTGAAAGGGAATGGGACAACCTTATTCTCATTGAATTTCACTTAAGGAGGGAAAAACTTACACACTTAATTGGGTATCTTACCCTACGGGATAATAGGGTGAAAAGGAATAAGGGGGAATGATAGAAGAGAGGGCAGATTGGAGGAGATGTACTTAGAAGCAAATATTTTTTTAAAAGGGATAGGGTCAAAGGAAAAAATAAAATAAGTGGAGAGTGGGATAGGATGGAAGGAAATACAGTTAGTCTTTCACAATATAACTGCTATGGAAATGATTTGAGTAACTATACATATACAACCTATATTGAATTGCTTATCTTCCCAGTGGGGGTGGGTGAGAAGGGAAGAAGAGGGGGAAATCTGGAACTCAGAGTTTTAAAAACAAATATTTTTTTAAAAATTTGTTTTTTACATGCAACTGGGAAATAAGATAAACAGTCACTGGGGTATAGAAATCCATCTTTCCCTACTAGAAAGGTAGAGGGTATCATGGGGGAGGATATAAGAGAGAAGAGATTAGGGGAAGGGATATTCAGTAGGCTTGCTATTTTGGAGTGGGAAAGATGGGGAGAAATAATTGCAACTCAAAATCTTGTGGAAATCTATGTTGAAAATGAAAAGTAAATAAACAAAAAAAGAATTATACTAAGTTTGGGTAGATGGGTTATTCTTGATTGTAATCCTACTTCCTTTGCCTTCCAGAATATCATATTCTAAGCTCTCCACTCCTTTATGTGGTAGTTGCTAAATCATGTGTGATTCTGACCATAGCTTCATGGTATTTGATTTTTTTTCTGACTGCTTGCAATATCTTCTTTTTGACTCAAGAATGATAGATTTTCATTACAATGTCCCTGGGAGTTGTCATTTTAGGATTTTTTTTTTTTTCAGGAAATTACCAGTGGCTTATCTTAATTTTTACCATGCCTTCTGGCTCTAAGGCAGTTTTCCTTTACAATTTCTTGAAAGATGATGTCTTGGTTCTCTTTTTATCCATGACTTTCAGGTAGTCCAGTGATTCTTAAGTTATTTCTCCCTAATATTTTATTCTTGATCAGTTACTTTTTCCTATGAGATATTTCACATTTTCTTCCATTTTTTTCATTCTTTTGACTTGACTTTGTTGTTTCTTGATGTCTTGTGGAGTCATTAGCTTCTACTTGGCCCTTTCTAATTTTTTTATTTTTTGCTCTTTTTTTGGAGGGGGGAAGGCAGGGCATTTGGGGTTAAGTGACTTGCCCAAGGTCACACAGCTAGTAAGTGTTAAGTATCTGAAGCCAGATTTGAACTCAGGTCCTCCTGACTCCAGGGCCAGTGCTCTATTCACTGTGCCACCTATCTGCCCCTACCCATTCTAATTTTTAAAAAATTACTTTCTTCAATTATGTTTTGTACCTCTTTTATTATTTGGCCAATTCTGATTCTAGGGAGTTATTTTGTTCAGTATTTTTGTAGCTCTTTTAGTAAGCTGTTAATTCTACTTTCATAATTTTCTTGCCTAGCTCTCATTTCTTTCTTCATTTACCATTACTGTTTGATTTTTAAATAATTGTTTGCTCTTTTTAGCTTTCTTTAACTCTTCTAGGAATTCTTGTTCTGCTTGTATCCAATCTGCATATTTCTTTGAGATTTTGCTTTTAGATGTTTTCAAATCATTGTCTTTCGGGGGGGGGAGGGGGGAGGATGGGTCTTGAAGTTCCCTGTCATTATATTAGATTTTTTATAGCCAGGTTCTTTTTTGGCTTGCTCATTTTCCAAGTCTACTTCTTGACCTTGTACTTTATGTTAGTTTTGAGCTAGGCTCACTTGGGGTTGGTGGAGGTATCTGACCTGAATTTCTATCTTTTATGTCCTTCCACTGTTTTTACCACTCAGTCTGGGAGCCTATAAGTGCTTCTAAAGTGGTGCAAGACAGGAGAAGTCTTTTCACTGCCATGTTTGTCTATGTTCTGCAAATTCCTCTCCTCATATAACAGAATATTATAGTTAGATGGAACCATAAAATCATCTGCTCCAATTCTCTCATTTTTTCAGATGAGGAAAGTAAAGCCCAGAAACTGTAAGTTAATTATCCCAATATCACATAATTAGTAAGTGCTCATTCCTCCCCCACAACTATTCTACTAAATAGTATAACAATATTCCACCAATGGAGAGGAAAATACCATGTTATACAATGCCTTTAAAGTAAGTGTAACTTTAGTCCTGCAGAGAAGCTAAGAAGAAAAGAGAGATGATTATTCCAGCATTCATTGTGGATTTTGTTATTAGAAATCATAGATACTAGGGGGGTAGCATAATGAAGTCAAAGTAGCTTGGATGTTCAGTAAGTGTTTCTGTTCTACCTCAACCTCCATGTGGTAGTAGCCACTACCTCAGCTATGTGACCCTGGATGAGTCACAAAATTATAGAACTTTGAACTGGAAGGAATCTTATAAATAATTTAGTTCATACCCCTTATTATACAAATCAAGAAAATAAAGTCAAGGGAAGGGAAGTAATTTGCTCAAAATTATATAACTTAACAAGTAGTGAAGTGACTAGAAGCCAGGTCATAAACTCTTCAAAATTCAGTTTCCTGTCTTCATCTTCCAAACTATACTCTGAGACCAAAGAGTTCTTAGAACTTTCCCCAACTTCAGCCAAGGGCTGACTTTACTGAAACACAACCAGCCAAGAAAGTCAAGAAAAAACCAGAGTAAGGCAGAGAAGAATGCCTGCCATAAAGAGAAAGAGTGCAATACTCTGTGAATTCAGAAGAACTACAGTCAAAGAAAGTAGAAAAGCAAAATAAATACAGGACTGCACAGATGGTACTAGTAACATCCCCCCTCCTTTCCCTTCCCCACCTCCCAGTGTGGTGTCCTCAACTGCTGGTGTAGAAACATAGATTCACTAGGTCTAAAAAAATGAACATATTAATGTATCCATGCATTAATGGAAACAGAGAAGAACAATTAGTAAGATCATTCATCTGGGTCTTGTTTACATTTTGAGAGGAAAAGATTTAACATCTGCTTAAATACTTTGCTCAATCTTAATTAAAAATAATTAGTGACCATAAGGGGAAATAGGCAGCACAGTGGATAGAGTGCCAAGCCTGAAGTCAGGAAGACTCATCTTCCTGAGTTCAAATCTGGCCTCAGACTAGCTATGTGGCCCTGGCAAGTCATGTAACCCTGTTTGCCTCAGTTTCCTCATCTGCAAAATGATCTGTAAATAGAAATAGCAAACCACTTTGGTATCTTGGCCAAGAAAACCCCAAATGGGGTCATGAAGAGTTGGATACAATTGAAAAATGATTGAATTTCATAGCAAGAACCATTCTTTCCTTTGTAGCTTGATATCCAGGTAGAAAACATGAATTTTTTTGCCACTTTTTATATCATGGTCCTTTTTGGCAACCTGGTGAAGCCTACAGAGTCCTTCTCAGAAGAATGTTTTTAAACATGTAACGTAAGATTATAAAGGAAACCAATTATATTAAAACATAGTTAAGACAATATTTTTTAAAACAAGTTCCCAGAGCCCAGGTTAAGAACCACTGACCAGAAGTCTTATTTAACTCTATTGAAACAATGTGGCATAGTGAAAAATGCTGATATTAGAATCAGAAGTCTTGGGATGGACATCTGGCTCGCTATTTTTTCCTTCTGTGACCTTGGGAAATATAACTTAACCCTCTCTGGGACTCAGTTTCCCCACCTAATGTCCTTTTCCAGGTCTAAATCTTCTGACTCATGCTCCCACTACATGATCATGCCTCATGATACAAGTACAAATAGAATACATGACTTGGCTAATTCTTCTCCCCAACTCTAGGCTTTAGTTGGTTTTTATCTTTACTGTTGATATACACGTAAGCAAGTAAAAGGCCAGCACTGACTTTTTTCTGCTAGAGCATCATCCTGTGCTGCCCAAGTTAATATTAACTAGGCTTTAATCTGTTTCATAATACCATTTAACAGCACAAATAAGGGACTGACAGATATAGCACTGGTAAGAACAGGAAGCTCCTTTGGAATCTACTGTAAGTCGTTCTTTTTTTTACTTTTTTTAACTTGGAAATATTCAGCTTCTGACTTTTGTAATTGCTGAGAACATGGATGGTTTCAGCGACCTCTGGGCATTAATCTGAAACTTTGGTGACTGCATCTTCAGAAGGGGGAGAGAAGGGAGGTGGATGATAATAGAGACCTTTGAAATTTTCCTGTATTTATTTGAACTTTCTCATAAAAATGGTATAAAATAATAAGTTATTTTATTTCTGTCAAAAATATTAAAGGAAAGGGAAGGCCAATTAAAGGAAAATTTCATCAATCAATAAAACACTTCCAAAACAATGGACATAAAACAATTAGCTTTGGAATGTATCTGAATCTCATTTCATTAGCAAAAATAATCCATTATAGAAGTATAAATTGGGATAGGAGTCCTATTTTACTTGACCAATAGCCTCATGATTCATTTAGAGGAAACCTAAGAATTAAAATTACAGCCCCTTTTTCAGTTACAGCAAAGACTTGGAAGAGGAGGATGAGAGGTGGTAGGTTAGGGTGAAAGGGGAAAATATTAGGGGAAACTAGACAAGGAGGTGACCTCAAAGCAAAGACACAAGGGAAAAGGTTCCATACAATATATGGAAATAAATCTTCTCCAATTAGGTGTTGGAGCAAAATAATGACAATAGATCTGATGTTTCTATGCTACTTTGTGGTTTAAAAGTGACTTATATACATCATCCCTTTTGATCTTCTGGCCTGTAGGGTAGGTTGAGCAATTTAGGGCAAGAAATGAAAGGGGTGAAAAGAAAGGAAAAATGTGTAGCTTAAGTAGCCCAACAGATGGTGTGCTAGACCTACAGTCAAGAAGACCTGAGTTCAAATACAGCCTCCAACACTTACTAGCTGTATGACCCTGAGCAAGTCAGTTCTCTGTCTGCCTCAGTTTCCTCACCTGCAAAATGAAAAGAATAACATCCACCTCCCAGGATTATTGTGAGATAAAATGAAAAATATTTGTAAACCATTCTGCAAACAAAAAAAAGCATGTCAAACAATGTCTAAATGCAATTAGAGTCTATTTTTAATCTCATCAAGACAGGGAGAAGTCTACTTCTCCTATTATAAGATATCTTAAACATACGGAAAGTGCTCAGAACCATAAAAGTCACCTTCACTGAACCACTCTGAGCTAACCAATTCCTTGAACTCAATCCAGATTCCTCTGGTCATGAAAGCTCTAGACTAACACAGGTATTGGATTCCTAGGTCGGTATCCAAAGTCACAGCACCAGAAAAAGTCAACCAAGTCACCATGTCTGATTTATGGATGTATTCAACATCAAAATGAAACTTGGTAGAAGAAGGCCCTCAACCCTTAACTGATCTTTATTAATGAGGAAAATAACATTTTAGGGTATTCCAGCAATGGGGTTTCAATTCATGACTCCCCTGGAAACCCTTAGATAACACCAAGTGATTTGAGGTGGCTTGAAAGACCTTTGAGACATCAGGCTGGAGCTAAGGCAATCTTGGTTTAGTGTAAAACAAAGAGGCCACTTGAGATTGTAACTAACTTTCTAGGTCTATGAAAAATAGGAATGGCATCTCTGGTATGGACCCAAAATGGGTGTGACCATTCCAAGATCTTGAGACAATAGAAATAAAGAGAAATGTCCTTTGGCTTGCACCATTGGCCATCCTATTCCAGATCTGGGCCAGTGATTGCTTTTGGGGACTACATAAAGTCTACAGATAATATAAATTAACATAAGCATTAAGGGAGGAAAAGAAAAGGGTCAAAAAAAAAAAAGAAAGCAAGAGAACAGGGGGAAAAAAAACAGAAAAATGTGAAAAGAAGGTGTAGGGAGAGGAAAAAAAATCAGAGGTAGATGGCAGAGGAGTGAGTGAGTGACAAGAAGCAATTATCTCATTCAACATGTGCTATACATTGCTAATATGTGCCATACCTTAAGATATAATATTATTTCCAATACTAGTATGTTCTTTCTTGGTGGACAAGACTTCCAAACTTGGACATAGTCCCAAAAGACGTACAAATGAAGGGAATGTTTTGGCTCCCTCCATTTTTATGTGAGGGCAGATTTCGATTCAACATTAAGGTAAGTTTATATACAGGAAGCCCCCAAATAAAATAGCAGACCTTGAGAAATAGTGCATATTTCTTTAATAAAGTTATTTAAGCAGAAAATGGCTGATCGGCCATCGAGGACATGGTAAACAAGATGTGTGTTTGAATAGGAATTGGTCTAAATAGGGACTTTTTAACCTTTTTTGTGTCATGGACCCCTTTGGCAGTCTGATAAAAACTATAGGCCCCTTCTCAGAATAATATATTCAAATGCATAAAGTAAAATACATAAGATTACAAAGAAAATCAATTCTATTGGAACACAGCAAATTTTGCTTTTGTTTTAAAAAAAAACTATAAATATCCGAGGTTAAGAAGACTTGGAGTAGATGAATTCTTTCTTAAGTCCCTTCTAACTCTAATTATATTATTTTCATTCTGAACCACAATCAAAGATTAAAATAACTGTTGGCATAACTTTAGACAATAACATAACCTCATGAACTTTAATTTCCTTGTCTAAGTTTGGTTGGTTGGTTGTTGTCCTTTGAAGATCCTTTCCAAAAAAACAATTCTAGAGGAAAATCACTGGACTGGTTATTTCTTGTCCCAGCTCTTTCAATAACTCTTTTTACAAACTTGGGCAAATTATTTTAATTCCCTAAATCACAGATTTCTCCTCTGAAAGATGACAGGTAGAGAACATTCTCCTTCTCCCCTAATGGAACTTTAAGCACTAACCTAATTCTGACTTCTTGGTTAACTGGAATGCTTCCAGAGCCGTATTTGGTTATCTCCAAGTTAATTTTGACCAGCATTACACAGAGAGATATAATATCTTTGGCTTTAGGGCATATGTTCATATGTGGCATCCATACTATCAGTGGTAGTATTTGGGGTTCTTTGTTTTATTTCGTTTGTTTGTTTTTTGTTTTATTTTTTTGCCCCACACCAAATTTGGGATGCCAAGTTCTAAAAGGCAGAACTATCCCCTTTTTTATTTCTATGGATCATGACACCAACGGCTTTCTTTTGCTGGTTAAATATTGACTACATTTTGCCTGAGGGTAGAATCATACACTTGCAGAGCTAGAAGGCCCCTTAGAGATCACCAAGTGAAGCACTTACAATTCTGTTTTTTAGAGGTTCATCTTTTTAGCTTGGGTTTTGATCCTTGTTCATTAAAAATTCATGCGGAGGAGGGGAGCCACACAAGCTATTACTAGTTATCTGAACCTGAATGAATGAGAATTCTCTGAGAGCAGATTACAAATAAACATGGAAAGAGAGAAAACAAGGAAGGGGTCAGTGTACTCTGGAGTGTAATGGAGAGGGTAAAAGATAAGCCTTCCTGATAGCAATGTAACAATTTTGCTTAATTTTAACCCTCACCCCTGACCTCTATTCTCTATCCAAAGTTTTAACTAGGAATTCTGGCACCTGGGGGAGCTGAGGCACAAAGGGGAGTGTCAGAAAATCCCGTCTTATGATTCACAGACTCTCTTCTCATTCTGAGCCCCTGTGATTTGGTGTCTCAGGCCGCCCAAGCAAAAATCCCCTTCTCATGCTACCAGACCCTAATTCCTCCTCCCCATCCACCTCCGTCCTACCCTGCTGCTCCTTCCCCTTTCTGGAAGTCCCGCTCTACTGTGAGCAAAATTTCTTTTATCTTAGGCCATGACCTCACACTATACATCTTCTAGCACTTATAGAAACTTGGATCCAGGAGTATGCTAGCAAATGTTTAACAACCAGATCTCTTAAAAAATGTGCACACTTTTAATTTTAACTTGAATTATTAGAATTTTCTCTTTCTTCTGGCTCGACAATCATCAACAATAACAACAACAAAAACAATCTCAGGTTTGTAACATTTGCTGATTTCTGCAGCATATATGCTCACAGCACAAATTTAACAATTGGCTCTTGTCATCAGATGAGTCAGATCCAGCATGCCACTGCCTGACTCCACCTCAAAGATACCGCATCCCTAGCCACTCTCTCTAGAATTACGCGTTCTTTCTCTCAGGTCTCCTGATACACTGGGTCAGGATAAAGAGGAAAAGGAAGAATACTACCTACACCTCACTGCCAATTCCAGACTTTCGCTCTACTTTTCTCCTGCAGCAACTTTTTTTTTTTGCTTTTTGGAGGGCAAATGGGGTTAAGTGACTTGTCCAAGGTCACACAGTCAGTAAGTGTTAAGTGTCAGAGGCTGGATCCAAACCCAGGTCCTCCTGCTTGACTCCAGGGCCAGTGCTCTATTCACTGTGCCACCTAGCTGCTCCTCAGCAACCTTTCTTTACAACAATACCAGAGGCTGGTATCAACCCACCCATTTTTCAAGATCCCACTGCCTCCATAGTTTTGCACTCTACTTTATTCTTTCTTCTGGGACTTAGTTACTTCAAGAAACACACTGATAGCTTCTCAAACACTCTGGCCTCCCCCTGACACATATTCAGTGAAACACTCTTCAGCTCACCACATGGTTCTCCATCCACTAAGGCAGCTACGCAGCACAATGCACTGAGCACCAAGTCTAGAGTCAGGAAGATCTGAGCTTAAATACGTCTTCAGACACTGACTAACAATAAATGGGCAAGTCACTTAACCTCTGTTTTTCTCATTTACCTCAAGTGTCAAATGAGAAGAATAATAGAACCCACCTCTCTGGGTTATTGTGAGCTTCAAATGAGATATCTGTAAAGCACTTAGCATTGTGCCTGCATCTAGTAGGCACTATATAAATGTTTATTCCTTTCCCTTCCATCCTCACTCCAGGCCAGTCCTCTCTCTACTAGGTGCTGCTAGGTGATGCAGTAGACAAAGCACTGGAACTGGTATCAGAAAGATCTGAGTTCAAATTCAGCCTCAGATACTTACTAGCTGTGTGACCTTGGGCAAGTCATTTAACCCATATTTGATTCAGGTTCTCAGAAGAAGCAAACCAGTCCATTATCTCTGCCAAGAAAACCCCATGGACGAGTCCATGAGGTCACAAAGAGTCAGACAACCTCTCTCTACCACAGGCTCTAGCCTACGGGAAAGTGTGAGAAGCTTGGCAGCACAAGACTCCAAGGGAAAGGAAGGTCTCCAGCATAAATAAGGCAGAGGCTTCCAGAGGAAGATGTGACCTCAGACATTGTCTCCTTTCTTCAGGCTTGGTCTCTTGAATTCCTTCCCCTTTCCCCATATTCTCTTATGCTTGAAGTGGCCCCTCCTCCTACCTCCTCAGGCTAATGGAGATGAGAAGGGTCTCCCACCCAGGGCTGGTCCTTGAGCTGATAAGAATAGCAAAAGTCAAAGGTTGTACTTACAAATCCCGGCTTTATTACTGACTATTTACTGCCTATGTGACCCTAGATAAGTTTCTTCACTTGTGCAAGCCTCAGTTTTCTGAACTACATAATGAAGGGGTTGAACTCTGTGACTGCTAAGGTCCCTTCCTATGATCTCCCTAACCTGCCTATGACTCTGTTTGGAGGCAGCCAGTTTGCTCAGTGGATAGAGTCCTGGAGCTGGAGTAAGAAAGACCTGAATTCAAATGTGACCTCAGACACTTATTAGTTATGTGACCCTGGGCAAGTCACTTAACTCTGTTTGCCTTAGTTTTCTTATCTGTAAAATGAACTGAAAAGGAAAAGGCAAACCACACCAATCCTTGCCAAGAAAACCCGGAAAAGGGTTTGTGACTGAAAATGACTGAATAACAACAACAAAAAAGGCCTCTGTGCGGCACCAGATTAAGAAATGTTTTTCTACCTCCCCCAGAAAAGCTCAGCCTCTATTTCCTGGCATCTGGAGGACACAGTGTCCTCCATATCTGCCCCCATTCTTTCCTGCCCCAGCATTCACTACAGGTGACTGGTTCCCGGGGGTTTGCTGAGCTATCTCATACAGGCTTTCAATGTGAGCATTTAAACCTCAGAAGTTAGTAAATGCTGGAAATCAAAGGTTGATTTATTATCTTGTTGATTGTCCAGACTTAAGAAATTTGTAGAGAAAATATTAAAGATGCAATTTAAATTTTAAAGTATGTCCTGCATACTTTTTTTTTTAACAGAGCTGGTTGTTAAATATTTACCAACACATACCTTCAGCTCTGTCAGGAAACCACTCCACCCCAATTCCCTAGGGACATGAGATGGCAACAGGTGCCTCCAGACCCTAACAGGGAGGGAGCACTGCCCCCTCAGATACTGGTGCCAGAGACAAAGCCCCAGCCACTCCACCCTGAGTACATCTCTGCCTCCATCTCTTCTCTTAAGAATTAACTATCCACTATTTCAGATGTAATTTTTCCTTTTTTTAGCACTCAGTCTTGGTCAGTAAATCCACAAAATGCATGCATTCACATTGCACAGAGTTCAGTCACAGACCTCCGTGTTACTGAAGTCAGACATTTCAACCAACACCATAATGTTATTATCTCTTTTAACTTATTTTAGAAATGTTGCTAAGGAAAATGCATCTGCCCCTCTACCTGCTCCTGCTAGTGGCCTGGATTCCAAAAGCTATTTTCTGCCAAGAACAGCCTGACACTGAAGATCAGAGTCCTCAGGCAAACCATGGACTGGCCTACAGCAAAATAAGGCCAGCAAATTCAGAATTTGCTGGAAGATTGTTAAATCTGTTGGTTTCTGAAAATCCTCACAAGAATGTCTTCTTCTCTCCAGTAAGCATAGCCACTGCCTTCGCCATGCTCTCCCTGGGGGCCAAAACAGCCACCCTAACTAACCTTTTGGAGGGGCTGGGTTTTAATCTCACAGAGCTTCAGGAAAGGGAGATCCACCAAGGCTTCCAAGGTCTTGTTCACCTACTGAACACTACGGAGGGCAAAGTTCAGCTGGAAAGTGGCAATGGTCTTTTTATTAATGATCAGCTGGAACCGCTCCAAAGTTTCTTGGATGATGTCAAGAACTTGTACGCAGCCGAAGTGTTTACAACAAACTTCAGAGATTCTGAAGGTGCTAAGAAGCAGATTAATGATTATGTAGATAAGAAAACACATGGAAAAATTCCAGAATTAATCAAGCATCTAGACCCCAGCATAGTAATGGTTCTCATAAACCACATTGTTTTTAAGGGTAAGATTTCTTGTATGAATCTTGTATTTATCAGCATTTCCTTCATGTTCCCAATTTTGAATACACCTGTATCTCAATTTATATAATATAGCTCTGCTCTTGAAAACTACATATAAATCAAGTGATTATAAATCAAATTTTCATTTTAATCTATATTTTCTATAAGAGTTAATGTGTTTGATTTTAAACCAACTATTTTAATCATTTTTTTAATTTAAAAAAAATTCCAAATTGACTCTAATGGACAAGGACACCTAATGCTTTAACTTCAGTTTCTCTGTCTGTCTGATAACCTTTCCTCTATTCAGGAACTACAGCATGATATGGTTGAAATAGTCCTGACTTTGAAGACAGAGGATCTGGGTTCAAATCCTGCCAATGCTGCATACTCCCTGCAGTGACTATGGGCAAATCACTTTACCTTTATGGGACTCAGGTTTCTCCCCCGTAAAATGAGGCCACATTTTCAAGGTCTTTTCCAGTTCTAAATCCTGTCATTCTATTTCTGTGATGGATATATTCACATTATGTGGGTAAAACTCACTATTTAAAGGAACTTAGAATGAATGCCTTTGTAAAGCCGAAAAGTCTTTTCTCAAAATGAAGTCATTGATCTTTGTGATTTGTTGGGGTTTATGAGTAGACAGGACTTTTTAACTGTAACAAAGACTTGGCAGCCTACCTGTAACATGGATCTATAGAGGTAGATATAGAAATAATCCATCCCATAACTCCAGGAAGAGTGGAATTCTACCTCTGTGGGAAGTAGAAGGACACTGGGTGTGGAGTTTTAGCTATTTATTATACATCAGCTATTGGAGGTATAGAGGAATGATTCTTTGAGGGGGTTCAGGAAAAAAGCTACTTTCCTCAGTCAAATAAATTTTTTTTTCTCATGCCTGCCTGTGCTACATGGTATACCCAGGAGCAGGAGATTAAGGAGAGAGAAAAAGAGAGAGAGAGAGGTCCACCCCACACCTGGAGAGTAACTATCAATTTAATATTATCCAGATGAATCATACCACCACATACTTATTACACAAAAGACAATCCTGAATACCAAGAAAACTTATTTATCAAAGCAAGTAGGTAAAATAGTAATCAAGGAAGTCACATAGATTCATTTAGGCAACAGAATACTTGAGTTGAGAGGCTTTATGAGCCATGAATTAGATGAAATTTCCTCTAGGTGAGATTCAACAGTCTCACCCAGTGAGTCGACTCCTACCAATTTCTAGGGGATGAAAGCTCTAGGAATCAAGAGAAATATTAAGGTACTAGCTTTTCTCAAAGTGAATGTGGCCCCTGAGGGTTTACTGTTCATTCAAAATCTGTACCTGGCACTATCTCTCTTTTCTTTCTCAATAGTATCTCAGTCAACCAAGAGTCCCATCTCTCTACATGATCCCCTACAGTGTCATAGGACTGTCTTTTATGGAGGCACCAAGTCTACATAGGATCTAAGCCTACATATGTATTTTATTTATCAAAGAAAGGCCTATTCAAATTTAATCCTATTATCACTTAGTCTTCAGTTCAATCCAGTGAACACATATGTTCAGGACATGTAATGTGCAGGACACAGTATTGATTGCTAGAGTTATAAAGACAATTTTGAAAAACAAACTCTGTTCTCAAGGAGTTTATATTCTGATGAGGAGTATATGACCCATAGACAAATAAAAAATGAGTTATTTAAAGGAGAAAGCATTAAAGCATGAGGGAAAGTTTCCCACTGAAGAGGGTACCTGAAGCTAAAACGGAAGCTAAGATTCTAAGAAGTAAAGGTGACACGGGAATGAAATCTAGGTATGGAGCATAGAAGCAGAAACTGCAATGTTGAGTTTGAGGAAAAGCTACTAACTCTATCTGGTTAGCTTAGAGTGTTGAAGAGGAATAATATTAAATAATGCTTGAAAAGTGAGTAGGAGAAAGTTCACAGAGAGCCTTATATTCCAAGGTAGAGTATATTTTGTACTAGAGGTTTAACCACCAGGTGGCACTAATAGCTATTCATACCCACCCTAGTGGTTTTGCGCATGCCCAACCAGGAAGGAGATATTGAGTCAATGCTGTGTTCTCTGTGGTTACCAGAGAGTCATTGATCTTCTGTCCCTCAGTTCTGTCTCTAGAGGTGAGTACCATTTATCATCCAGGAATATGTAGACTTGTGTAATTATCCAATAAAATAACTCATATCTACTAATTAAGCTCTAATTGAGCACTAATCACATTACAGCAACATAACAGACTTGGTTCTACCTGCAACCCACTCCAAGCCACCATTCAAATGGCCACCTTCTTACAATAAGGAACACTCCCTTAATTTGTCCCTACTTATAAACATTACATAAAATATATATCTTCAACCCCCCGTGGTTTACTGTGGGTTGATGAGCTCCAAACTCAAAGTAATAGATAGAGAACAGACAAGCTACCACAACTGGTCAGTCAGCAAAGGTAAAAGCAATTTGGCAAGAAAGCAGAAGTTTCCCTCATAAGTCCCATCCTTCAAGGCAGCCCTTATGCTCTTGCTCCAGCCCACCTTTCTGATCTCATTTCACTCTCCCTTAAACTCTAACCAAAATGAACCACTTATATAACTGATACTTTCTTTTGCTCATTCCATCTTCTTAGCCCCATATCTCTACCCATGAAGATTCTACACCTCCTTTAAGACCTAGCTCAAATGCCACCACTTCCAAGGAGCTTTCTTTGGTCCATACAGTATAAATTGGGGACCTCAAAGAGTATTTTAATGGCACTTCTTCTATGCTTTTATTGAGACATTTTGTATATAGTTATTTCTATGGGTGGGTATGTCCTGTCTAGCCTATTCAATTGTAATCTCCATGAGGTGTTCCATCTCCTCCAGGGTCTAACATAGGATTCTCTTTAGACTGATGGTTCAGTGAATGGTAGGCACTTAATAAATGTATTCTTTGAACTCAGTTGAATACTAACTGGATCTTCCACCACTCAACATTCCCAATTCACAAGGTTATACAATGATTTGTTCTTTGTTGTTTCTGTAGGAAACTGGGAGACCTCATTTATTTCTGCCCTTACTGAACTGCAGGACTTTTATGTGGATAAGAACACAACAGTAAAAGTGCCAATGATGATGAAAAGGGAAAAACTGTACTACCACCGTGACGATGAGCTGTTCTCTTCCATGGTTGTCCTGCCCTATGAAGGGAAAGCCAGGTTAATTTTAGTTCTACCAGATGAAGACAAATTAGAGCAGGCACTGGATGCTATAATCACCAAAAAAGGAATATCATCTTCTAGATTTTTGGAAAAAAGGTATGGTCATAGGACTGCTGATAGCTAACAGCTATACTCAAGCAAACAAGTCACAAGTTAAGTTGCTAAGTGTTTATTTCATGCCAAACACTGTGATAGACACTAAGGATACAAAGAAAGGGAAAAAATCCACATTCCCTGTCCTCATATTTTAATGGTAGAGACAACATAAAACCAACCATGTACATATGAGATATTCATAGTATAAATGGGAGGTAATCCAAGAGGAAAAACACTAGCAGCTGGAAGAGTAGAGAGGACCAGGAAAGTTCTCTTGCAGAATATGGGATGTTAACTGAGTCTTGACAAAAAGGAAGCCAGGAGGTGGAAACAAGGAGGTAGAGTGCTCCATATGTGGGGGAGGACCAGGAAAAGAGAGAGTCAAGGAGGAGCATCAAGAAGGCCAGGGTTTCTGGATTACACAGTACATGGAGGGGAGTAAAGCATAGGAAGATTGAAAAAGTAGGAAGAGGTTACATTGTGAAATACTTTAAAAACCAGAGGATTTTATATTTGATCCTGGAAGTAACAGGCAAGTATGGGAATTTATTAAGTGGGGAATCAGGAAAGGCATGGTTCCTTAAGATTTCCCTGGCATTTGTGTGAAGAATAAACTGGAGTAGTAAGAAACTTAAGGCAAGGAACCAACAAGCTACTGCAATAGTCCAAGTGTGAAGTGATATGAGCCTACACTAAGGTAGCAACTGTGTGAAGGAAGATAAAGGGACACATAGAAGGGATGTGTTGAAGGTAGAGGGCAACTAGGAGGCACAATGGATAGAGGTCAGGACCTGGAGTCACAAACACATGAGTTCAAATCCAGCCTCAGATGCTTACTAGCTGTGTGACCCTAAGCAGGTCACTTAATCCTGTTTGCCTCAGTTTCCTCAACTGTAAAATGAGCTGGAGAAGGAAATGGCAAACCACTCCCTTCTCTTTGCCAAGAAAACCCCAAATAGGATCACAAAGAGCTGGATATGACTAAAATGAATAAATAACAATAACTTGAAGACAGAAAGAATAAGACTTGGCAATGAATTAGGTATATGCAGTTAGTATAAGAAAAGAATACAGGATGATTCTGAGGTGATGGACCTGGGTTGCTGGAAGGCTGGTGGTACCTTTAACAGTAATAAAAAAAAGTTGGGAAAAGGAAGAGTACAAAGGGAAATATCATGAGTTTAATTTAGGCATGTTGAGTGTGACATGCCAATGGGACATATAGATATGCAAGAAATAGTTGGTGAAGTAAAACCAGGAGAGACATTGGACTGCCTATGTAGGTCCAACAATGATCTCCTTAGACATGATCATTGAAGCCATGGGAGGAGATGAGATCTCCAAATAAGGTACTGCATAGAGGGAAGAGGAGAGGGCCTGCAACGAAGCCTTAGGGGACATTCACCCACTATTAGTGGGCATGCCCTGGATGAAGAACCAGTGAAGGAGATTAGAAAAGAATGGCCAGACAGGTAGGAGCAGAACTAGGAGAGATCAGTGTCCCAAAAACTTCAAGAGAAGAGAGTATCCATGGGAAAACATAGCATATCCATGGGTAACCATAGCAAAGGTTTCAGAAAGACCCAAAAGGATGTTAGATTTGGCAATTAATAAATCGTGTGTGACTTTGGAGAGAGCAGTTTCAGTTGAATGATGAGGCTGAAAGCCAGAATGCAAAGAGTGAGAGGAGGAGATGTGTAAGCACAAATTGTAGAGGGCTTTCTCAAGGAGTTTAGTCTATAAGGGAAAGAGAGCTAGAGGGCAATAGCCAGCAGAGATGGTGGGATAAAGTGATGTTTCTTAAGGGTGGAGGAGACATGGGCATACTTGAAAGCAGTTGGGAAGCAGTCAATAGATAGGAAGAGATCAAAGATTAGTGAAAAATTTGAGATAATAGAATAGAGGAAGTTGTCTTCTGAAGATGGGATGAAATGGAATCATTTGTGCAAGTAAAAGCATTTTCCTCAGCAAGCAAAAGGGCTACCTCTTCTTGTGCAATAGAGGTGAAGAAGGAGATTATGGAGGAGGAGTGATTCAAGACAAGGAAGAGGAGGGAAGAAGAGGGAACTCTTGTCAAATGACCTCAGTTTTTTCAGTGAAATATGAGATAAGGTCCTCAGCTTAGGGTTGGGAACAGGGTACTAAGAGAAGCTCAGAGGAGAGATGAAAAAGGTTGAACATAGACATTGTGATGAAAAGAAGCACAAAAGTATTTCCTTGCTTCAATGAGGGTCCTGTAAAGATTATAAAACATACATTTGTAGGGGACCCAATCAGAAGGTGATTTTTCTCTAAGGCTATTCAACAGCATGTTGAGGAGCAAAAGTGGTAGACAGTGGGTGTAATCCAGGGTTAGGGTTGGGAAGGTATGATTAATGTGATTGGATGAAGATAAGGAACTAGAGTGTAGAGGATAATGTAGAGTATAGTGAGGATTTCCAGCTTGAAATACACTTTATATGCGTTATGCGTCTGATTCTCACAATAATCTTTTAGAACTAGAAGAGATAGTGTACTTGCCTGGGAACCCATAGTTTCTACTATCAAAGCCAGGCGTGACTCAGAATCCTGTGCTCTGACTGGTACCATGGGCGTAGGCTCCCCTCACACTGCTACAGACCGAAATCCTCCTTTCCTTCTCATCCTATGCAAGTCCCAACCAACTGCAAATCTTCCATAGAGGATCCAGTAACCCCCTACAGGCCTTTTCTCCTGTTCTTTGAACCCTTTGGGTAAAACTGCGCAACCCTTAGGCTTCCTACCTGTTATTCGTTCCTCTTACTCTATGACTTACTCACTTTTCCCTTGATGAGATATCATCATCATAAATAATATGCCATAGACTTCTTATATCTGCCATAAACCTTTACATTGACCTTTGTCAATGTTGTGTTCTTTTCCTTAGGGAGTTATAATAGTGAACATTTACATTTGTATCAGATTTTAAACTGTACAGAGGGATTTCAAAGAAGAAAAAGTAAGTGGATTTGGAGTTAGGAGGGACTTGGGTTCAAATTTGGCTTCTGGCACTTACTATTGGTACAGCTTTGGGCAAGTCATTAAAATCTTTTGGTTTAAGTTTTCTCATTTGTAAAATGGACAAAATATCCATACATCTGACCCTCCAGAGTTCCTGTGAGAATCACAAGATGATGTACATAAGATTAAGCCCCTCATTTACACTTTCAGCACTGTGACATTAGGCAAATCCCGTAGCTTGTTGGTGCCTTTCCATATGCCTAAAATGGGATCATACTTGCTCTTCCTAAGGCTTTGCAACCCTTAAAGTACTATAGAAACAGAAGCTAGTACGAAACAGAGAAAGTTTCAATTTGCAAGAATTTAAAAGGAGCCAGTTAAAAAATATTCTACGACTGAAACAGTGTCATCACCAAGAGCACTTTTTATTTCTGCAAGGGGCTTAACTTGGAATTAATGTAGATACTTGTAATCAATTTTAAAATGGCTCTTAGATGTTACTCTGTGACCGGAAAAGCTCTGGGAGTCAGGTTTTGGCTCAAATTTCCTAACACGTAGGTCTATCCAAAAGGCTGCTCCAGAAGACAGTGGCCTCCTCCCCCACCCTAGAAAGTCTTCAAGGAGAAGCTCATGAAAACCAAATAATTACAGGATCTCAGAACTGGAAGGGCCTCAAAGGTCATCTAGCCCAATTCAGTTCCAAATAGGAATTCATGCTACAATAACCCAGACAAGTGGACACCCTATCGAGCAGGGATTCTTAACCCTTTTCTTTTTTTTTTTTTTTTTTGCAATTCCTGGACACCTTTGGCCATCTGGTGAAGCCTCTGAAGAGGATGTCAGAATAATGTTGTTAAATGCTTAAAATAAAATACATCAAATTAGAAAGAAAACCAATTCTATTGAAACACAGTTTTCAAAATATGTTTTAAACAAGTTTACCAATTTACACACACATAGACACACACACACACACACACACGAGCACACACCAGTTAAGTCCTAAACACAAGCTCTGGAGGATCCCTCAAAGATCTTGTTGGAGAGGACCCACAGAGGGGATTAGAGAGAATTTCAGTCCAGGTACAGGTTGGATTAATATGGCCTCTCAAGTCCCTTTTAGTTCTGAAATTCTGTGATGCTTTGGGATGAGTAGAAAAGGAAGTCCCCATCTGCAAGGAGCTTATAATCTTGGCATTGTTGTTCGGTTGTTTCCGACTCTTCGGGGTTTTCTTGGCAAAGATACTGGAGGGCCTTGCCATTTCCTTTTCCAGCTTATTTTATTGAAGATGAAGAAATTGAAGCAAACAGGGTTAAGTAACTTATCCAGAGTCACACAGCTAGCAAGTATCTGAGATCAGATTTGAACTCAGGTCTGTCCCAGCTCCAGGACCAGTGCTTTATCCATTGTGCCACCTAACTGCCCATAATCTTGGTACCCCAGGTTTTTATGCTTCCTAGCTCTGCTCAGGGAGGTATACAGATCTTTCCCTACCTTCCCTCAGGACTGAAGACAATATAGAATTTGACCATGATTGCTACAGAAAGAATTTTGGCTTTCTACGTCTTCTTTTCTGGGACAGCAGTAGGCTGTGAGCAACATAGGCTTAAGCTGTGAGTAAGGTCATAGTACGGGCAGCTATGTGGTACAATGGGGAGAGCACTGGGCTTGGAGTCAGGAAGACTCATATTCTTGCATTCCGATCCAGCCTCAGACACTTACTAGCTATGTGACCCTGGGCAAGTCACTTAGCCTTGTTTGACTCAGTTTCTTCATCTATAAAATTAGATGGAGAAGAAAATAGCAAACCCCTCCAGTAATGTTGCCAATGAAAACCCCAAATGAAGTCACAAAAAGTGAGTCAGAACAACAAAAAGGTCCACTGAGTCCATTGCTTTGCGGAGTTGAATCATTTAGCAATCAGCAAGTAAAGTAGCAAACTCCAGCTCCTTCTGGGTCTCCTTTCCAACAGGAAGGTGACTATTTATCTGCCCAGGATCTCAATCTCCACCACTTATGAGCTTGAACAACTGCTTCCCAAAATTGGCATAAGAGATGTGTTCACTGACAATGCAGACCTCACAGGCATCTCCACACAATTCAAACTACAAGTTTCTAAGGTAAGTGAATCAACTCCGTGGATTTTATTTCTGAGGGATGTTCTGTCCTTACTGAAATAGGTCGATTTACTTAAAATTTAAAAATACAGAAATAGAATTTACATGCATAATAGGACTTGTCAATGAATTGGATATGTGGATATCATTCTATTAAAAATCCTTTAAATTCTTCCTCTGGTACCAGTTTGGATTATGTAGATGACCCTAAGTTCTTAAAGGTTGTGGCAGGGTAACACAAGCTCTGGCAGGTCCCACAAAGCTGGAAAATATCAAATATAAGCTTGTTAAATATCTATCATTACCAAGACCTATTTATGTATGTCTAACATCAGAGATGCAGTGGATAGAATCAGGAAGATTCATCTTTGCAAGTTCAAATCTCACCTCAGACACTTGTTAGTTGTGTGACCCTGGACAAATCACTTGATCCTGTTTGCCTCAGTTTCTTCATCTGTAAAATGAACTGGAGAAGGAAATCACAAACCACTCCAGTAACTTTGCCAAGAAAAACCCAAATGGGGTCACAAAGATTCAGACATGACTAAAATGATTGAACACAACAACAAGGGGAGTGTTTAATCAAGATGCATGTGCAAGAGTAAAGGTTCAAAGCTTCTAGCTCAATATCCACCTTTTTGGTATCATTTGCATCTTTGTACCCCCTCTGGTGAAGTCTATGGACTCCTCAGAATTATGCTTTCAAATGCATAAAATAAAATAGATTGGATTGTAAAAGAAAGTAATTATATTGAAATACAGTCATCCAAGTTCAAAGATCCCAGGTTAGGAACCCCTGTAGAGACAGTTTCACAATGTGTGTGTGTGTGTGTGTGTGTGTGTGTGTGGAGGGGCTTCCATTTTCAAATACAGCCTGAAGAAACCGAATGCTTTATACAGCCTCTATTTCTAGTTTTAGATGCCCGTGGGCAGGTTGCATCTTTCTGACCCTACATATTCACATAAGGAAAAGGCAAAAATGAAACTAGATCTTTCTAAACTTCATTAGATTCCATCTTACTATGCGTCTACTCATTCTATTCCATTCTATTCTAAAGTACTTCCTTCTCTCTTTCTCTTTTCACCACTTGTTTCTTGGAAACGATCTTTAGGAATAGACCTTCTCATACAATGAAGTTTTTTAAAATGCTGTCTTTCGTGACCTTAGCTTTCCTAAATTGGAGTTGTTTTCCTTCTCTTTGGTTCCTCCAGCATCCTTCAAATATCCAGGCCTCCACTACTCTCTTTCTTCATCCCAATCCCTCATCATTCCTTTAAATCCATCTAGAATTAATCCCAAGAAGATTTACATTTTCAGACTGCATCTTCAATGGCAGAATGAATTTTTGTTGTTCAGTCATTTCTTCACGATCCCATTTCAGGTTTTCTTGACAAAGATATTTGGAATTGTTTGCCATTTCCCTCTCCAGATTATTTTACAGATGATGATGAAACTGAGGCAAACAGGGTTAAGTAACTTGCCCAGGGTCAAACAACTAGCAAGTGTCTGAGGTGAGATTTGAACTCACAAAGATGAGTCTTCCTGACTCCAGGCCAAGCCCTCTATTTACTTCTATTTACTGTAGCTATTGAGTGAACGGTTATGTTCAAATACTGACTCTGAGACTTATTACCTGAGTGGCTTTATAAAAGTCACTTTTCCCTCTCTGGGTTTCTGTGTCCACATCCGTACCATAAGACACCTAGGCCAGATGTTCTTTGGGGTCCTTTAGGGTCCCTTCTAATTACATCTCCTATGAATTTCAAGTCTATGGGAAAAAGTTGATGAGGACTTAGCCCATGTTCTAGAAATCCCAAGTAGACTCTCTCTTATTCTGCCCTTGTATAACTCTAGCGCGGTACTCTATTAGAGACTTACTTTCAGCTATATCAGGTTAATCGTTACCCAGAGTGACAATGTGTACCTTTCCTCTACTAGGTATTACACAAGGCAGCACTTGAGGTGAACGAGAATGGCACCGTAGCAGCCGCCATCACAGACATAGAATTCCAGCGCACTATAGTGCCTCACCCTATCACCATGAAGTTCAACAGGCCCTTCTTCATGTCCCTTATGGACACAAACATTCACCAGCACTTATTTATAGGGAAAATTGTCGACCCCACAGCCAAATATTGATGGACCAGAATTCGTTGTGACTCAGAAGCTACTGTTGCAAAAATAAAATAAATAACGATAAGCCACGGTGAGTGTGCTCAGTTTAGAATTTGGAACAGTTTCCGCAAAGGATCTTCAACCAATCAATCAGAAAGAATTTATTAAATATCTACTGTGTGTCAGGCACTAGAGAAGGGGTGGAGAAATGTGTTTTTAACTCATTCTTTTCCTATCATTTTATTTTTTATTTTCAGTTTCAAATTCTTTCCCTCTCTCCACACCCTTTCCTTCCTATCTGTTACACACATGAAGTCATATAAAAATACATTTCCACATTAGCCATGTTGCAGGAAAATTAAAAAGTAAGAAAAATAAGGTTTAAAAAATGTTTCAATCTACATTCAGAGTTCATCAGTTCTCTCTCTCTCAAGGTGGATAGCATTTTCCATCACGTGTCCTTTGGAATTGTCATGGATCATTGTATTGATCATGGGGTAGCTAGGTACAACAGTGAGTTCAAACATGGCACCAGACAATTACAAACTATGAGACCCTGGGCAAGCACTTAGCCCTGTTTGTACCAGTTTCCTCCTCAGTAATGATCCAGAGAAGAAAATAGAAAACCATTCCAGTATCTTTGCCAAGAAAACCTCCAAATGGGGTCACCAAGAGTCAAACACTACTGAAAAACAACTGAACAACAGCATTGTTTTGATCAGAGTAGCTAAATCTTTCACAATTAATTATTATCATAATGAAAACATTTATCCAGTGCTTACTATATGCCAGACACTGTGTTGAGAGCTTTACAAATATTTCATTTGTATCCGAGGATACAGATACACATACACATATACCCATGTAATCCCTTCCTCAAGAAACTTATATACTATAGGAGATAGCATGTGCACATTCAAGTATAGGAAATACAATTAGATAAAAATATAAGGAAAAGAAATACAAGGCATTCTAAGATATACTAGTAGTCAAGGGGATCAAGGAAATACGAGATGGCATTTCAGAAGCACCTTAAAGGAAATGAAAGCTCTAAAAGACAGAGGCAAGAAAAGAGGACATTTCAGGCATGGGCAACAACCTGAGGAGGAGAGGATAATAGAGCGAGAAGAGTTCACATAGCAAAAACAAGGGGTGGATATCTGGTAGATAGTGTTTCACAAGTATTGATTCAATGTCAAAAGGTCAAAAGGAATGCTGGGTATATCCTCCCAACCTAGCTCCCATGGCAGATTTGCAAGACATAAAGGAAAAACAAGCTGGTATGGATTGGTATCTGTACTATTGGTTGAATATTCACATTTTGGGGGTCAATAGTGTAGTATAAAAAGTCCTCAACTTGAAAAACAGCAATGATACAGGCTTATGTCTGAGCTCTGACACACACTGTTCATTTGCTATGAGGATAATAATATCATACTACGCATTTTGTAGAGAATTTATGGAAAAGATGTTACAGAAATGTGAGCTACTTTTGTCATTGTTGATAAAAACCCATTGCAGGGAGATACAAACTAGAATGCCTCTAGATGTTTGAAATATGAATTAGTATAAGGCTTGGAAAAGATGGTGAAGCAAAAGGTTCTTACCCAATCCAGCTCAGGAGCCCCAAAGGCCTCCTGAGGATTTGGGATAGACTGGGCCCCACATGAAAAGGCTAGAAATGTTCCCAAGCAGATAATAGAGAAAATATCCTTACCCTCGGTGCTCAAATAATGCCTTTTTTTTTCAATGACTCATTTATACCAGAGAATGAAAGAGACTTGGGGTTTGAGAATAAGGGAATCCAAACTTGGGGAGTTTGGGGGAAAATGGGGGTTCACAGTTTGGAACAAAGAACTATTATTTGATTCATAGTCCAAGCTTTGTGGATTGAAAAGGAGGAGGCATAAAGAATGTTCCCGAGGGCAGAGCCAAGATGGCAGAGAAAAGGCTTTAAAAAATGTTTCAATCTACATTCAGAGTTCATCAGTTCTCTCTCTCTCAAGCATTTTTCATCATGTGTCCTTTGGAATTGTCATGGATCATTGTATTGATCATGGGTAGCTAGGTACAACAGTGAGTTCAAACATGGCACCAGACAATTACAAACTATGAGACCCTGGGCAACTCACCTGAGTGCTTCCCAAAAGCCTTCTAAACACCTTTAAATAATGCTATCAAACAATTCCTGGAGCAGCAGAACCCATAAAAGAATGGGTTGAAATAATTTTCCAGTCAAAGACAACTTAGAAGGTCTGCAGGAAAGATCTGTCACACCTGAGTGAGAGTGGAGCACAGTCTGGTGCAGGCCACACCAGCACAGAGCTAGGCCCAACAAATCAGGAGTGGCGTTGGGAGCCACTGACTCAGCAGTGGCAGCAGCTGCCTCCAGTGCTCTCAGCCCACAGACAGCAAGAGGGTTGAACAATGGATTAGCAGGAGATTACAGGGGTCTCTTTGCTAGCACTGAGGCAGGACGCTGTTGCTCTGTCCATACTCAGATTAGGGTCAAAGTCCTGAGTGGCAGTCCCGGGGGAGGAGGATCACTGGCACACTAGAGCTTGTGCCACAGTGGAGCAGGAATCCTCATCACAGTTCCAGGGAAGAAAAGAGTGCTTGTAGTCACTCACAGACAAAAGCACAGCCCAGGAGAGGAATAAACACACCTCTCCTTACATTCCACCATGGAAGAACTGAAAATTCACAAGTGCCTATATTATCTCTGAAAACAGCTGCAAAAAAACCCTGAAGCTTGGGACAGTGCCCTGCACCATGGAAGCAGAGCCGTACTTCAATAAAGAGTTAAAAGTCAAGAGATAGACTTGGAAAGAGAGCAAATAACAGAAAAAAAAATTCTTACCACAGAAAGTTACTATGGCAACAAGGAAGAGCAAAACACACACACAGAAGAAGATAACAAAGTCAAAGCTCCTACGTCCAAAACCTCCAAGAAAAATACAAACTGATCTCAGGTCAAAGAAGAGCTCAAAAAAGATTTTGAAAATCAAGTATGAGAAATGAGAGTGATGCAAGAAAATCACGAAAAACGAGTCAACAACTTGGTAAAGGAGACATACAAAAAATACTGAAGAAAATAACACCTTGAAAAACAAACCAGGCCAAATGGTGAAAAAGATACAAAAAGCCAATAAGGAGGAGAATTCCTTAAAAAGCAGAATTGTCCAAATGGAAAAAGAGGCATAAAAATTCACTTAAGGAAAGTACTCCTTAAAAAGCAGAATTGGCCAAATGGAAAAGGAAGTACAAAAGTTCACTGACAGAATAGGATGAGATGGGATAAGACAGACCAAGACACTATAGGTTGGGGGGTAGAAACTGGGAAAATTGCAGCAACTCTACTATGCCTGAGTGAAAGAGTATCCAGTCAGTATCCAGTATCCAGCTGACATCATTCCTGTCCCCCCAAAAGTCACAGGGGGCAGAGACCTAGGCTGGTGAAGTATTAATTACCCAGTATGGGAGAAGGTGGGAGAATTTGTTTTGCTTAAATATTATTGTTATAGGGAAGAGCTTCTTTTCAAAGGACTTTGAAGAGACGTTATGGAGGGGAAAGTTGGTGGCAGTGACATTAATACCAAAGAAAGATAAAAAGGCAGAAGAGCATCAATAAAACTCTAGGAACTATAAATATAACAGAGCATATTTAAAATCACATGAGAGATCCAGAAAAAGTTACTTTCAGACACTCAGACAATTTATTTAGCAGGTACTATGTCTGAGGCACTGTTCTAAGAAGGCAAAAGACAGACCTTGCTCTCAAAAAACTCCCAGTTTAATGGGAAAGACAGCATGCAAACAACTATGTACACACAAGATACAGACAAGATAGTTTAGTGAAAATCGAGAGAGACAAGGCACTGGCATTAAGGAAGGCTAGAACACTTCTTGTAAGAAGAGAGATTTAAGCTGGGGCTTTCAGGGATCTGTGGTGTCAGGAGGCAGAGAGGAGCAAAAAGAGTGTTCCAGGTATGGGAAATGGTCAGAGAAATGCCCAGAGTTGAGAGACAGAGTATCTGACTTGAGGAACAGCCAGGAGGCTAATGTCACTTGATCACAGAGCTTATAGAGGTGTTTTCATTGTTGTTTGTTCTTCATGTTCAGAGGACCATGACATCAGGGAGGTGATTCCCTGACATGCAGGTAAATGGGATTTAAGTAAGGGAGAGCTGTAAGACGTAAGTAAGGTGTGAAAAGACTTGAAAATTTTAAAGAAGTCAGGTTGTGAAGGGTTTTGAATGTCAAATGCAAGATTTTACAGTTGATACTGGAGGTCACAGAGAGCCACTAGAATTTATTAAATAGGGAAACGTGTTTTAGAAAGCTCCCTTTGATAGCTGAGTGAAGGACAGACTAAAGTGAGGAGAGAAATGTAACAGGGAGAGCAGTCAGAAGGTCACTAGTAATGAGGTGACAAAGGCCTGTACTGGGATGGAGGTAGAGATTGGATATGGTTTGGGGAGAGGAATGAGAAAGGGTGAAGAGTCAAGAATTACACCTCAGTTGCAAGCCTGGCTAACTAGGAGAATGATGGTCTCAATAGAAATAGGGGAGTTTGGAAAAGGGATGGACTTGAGGGGAAAGATAATAAATTCAGTTTTGGACACGTTTGGTTTAAGATGTCTATGGAACTACTAGTTCAAAATGTCCAATAGGCAGTTAGAGATGCAAGCTTGGAGACTGGGAAAGAGGTTGGAGTTAGATAAGTAAATCTGAAAATCATCTGCATGGAGATGATAATTAAATCCATGGGAGCTGATGAGATAGGGAAAAAAGAAGAGCATTGAGGACAGAGCCTTAGTGAACACCATAAGTATGACCAAAATAAAGATCTAACAAATGAAATTGAGGAAAAGTTAGGCCGAAAGAGAACCAGTATAAAGTGGTGTCACAGGAGTTTAGAAAGAAGAAAGGGTGATCAACAATGTCAAGGACTGAAGAGAGGTCAGGAAGGATAAAGATCTTATTTTTTAATTTATTTATTTATTTTTAGTTTACAACATTCAGTTCCACAATTTCTTGAGTTTCAAATTTTCTCCTCCTCCTCCCTCCCCCCGCCATGGCGGCATGTAATCAAATATAGGTTCTACAAATACCTTCACATTGAACATTAGTCATGTTATAAAGAAGGATTATAACCAATAGGGTGAACAATGAGAAAGAAGGGACAAAACAAAACAAAACACAAATGAGAGAGAGCAAATAGTTTGCTTCAATCTGCAGACTCTGTAGTTCTTTCTCTGGACATGGATTATCCCTTTCCAACATGAGCCTTTTGTAGTTGTCTTCTAATCTTGTATTGCTGAGAGGAGCCCAGTCTATCAAAGTTAATTGTCACACACACAATGTGTGTGTAATTGTGTACAAAGTTCTCCTGGTTCTGCACTTCTCATTCAACATCAGTTGATATAAATCTCTCCAAGTTATCGTGAAGTCTGTCTGCTCCTCATTTCTTATAGCACAATAGTATTCCATTACATTCATATGCCACAACTTGTTTAGCCATTCCTCAATAAGGATAAAGATTTTTAAAAGGCCATTAGAATTGGGAATTAAGAAATCATTAGTAATTTTGTTAAGACCAGTTTCAACTGAATGATAAGTCAGATTATAGAGAGTTGGAAAGAGAGTGATAGGAAAGGAAGTACAGACATTGATTAGAGACAGCCCTCTCAAGGAGTCTAACCACAAAAAGTAGGAGAGATAAAGGAAAATAGCTAGTGGACAGAATGGGTCAAGTGACAGCAATTGTTTAAGGATGGGAGAGATACAGGCATTTTATAAGTAGGGAAGCAACCAGTAAACAGGGAGAGACTGAAGATGAGTGAGAGATTAGGGACAATAGGGAGGCAACATACTAGAAAAGACAGGATGGAGAGAGATCGATTATTCACAAAGAGGCATTTGCCTTGGCAAGAAGGACCACCTCTACATGGGAGGTGGGGATGAAGGAGGAGACAATGGGGGAAGGTATCTATCTGATCAAGACAGGATGAGGAGTAAGGGAGAAGAGAGAGCTCTTATGAAAATGATTTCCATTTTTTCAGAGAAATGTAGGACAAGATTCTCAACTGAGAGGGTGGAGAGAGGGGAAGTCATTCAAGATGTGAAGAAGAATGAAAAGTTTTGGAATAGCCACTGTGGTGAATAGGATAGTGAGTCAACTTCTGTTGTTGTTCTGTTGTTTTCAGTCGTGCCTGACTCTTTGCGACCCCATTTGGGGTTTTCTGGACAAAGATACTGAAGTGGTTTACCATTTCCTTTTCCAGCTCGTTTTATAGATGATGTACTGAGGCAAAGAAGATTGAGTGACTTGCCCAGGGTCACATAGCTAATAAGTGTCTGAGTCTGGATCTGAACTCAGGTCCTCCTGACTCCAGGTCTGATGTTTTACCCACTGTGACATCTAGTTGTCCCCAGAGGTAGAACCTCCAAAGAAGTCAAAAATAAAGGGAAAGGGCCCAAATGAACAGAAATGTTAATAACAGCACTTCTTGTTGTAGCAAAGAACTACAAAGTAAGGGCCCATCAATTGAACTATATGAGCAAATTATGGTATTTGAAAATAAAGTGAATATAAATAAATATTTTGAAATATAATTAATATATTTTGAAATAAATATAATTAATAATTATAAATAAATATAATTTGAATATAAAGTGCCATATAAATATGTCACTGTGCCATAATAAATGATGAAAGGGACAAAATCAGAGAACCCTGGAAAGATTTTAGTAGACTGATACAGAGTGAGCAGAACCAGGAGAACAATTTTTGCAATGACTAGGATCACAGAAAGAAAGAAAAATCAAAGGCATTCCCATGAACTAGTTCAAATGATAGCGGATCTTTGGAGTTTTCCGAAAGAAATGAACTAGAACAAACCTGAAATAACAACACGCTGTGAGCCAAATCTGAACAGGACCTGTATTTCATTCCCTTGGAATGTTACTGCCCATATGTTGTTACATGAAGAACAGGAAAAAAAAAAAAAAAAGAAGAGTTGTTCCTGTTTTTTTGTTCATCATTTGAATGTCTGTTTGCTTGGGGGTTTTTTGGTTTTTTAGAAAAGA
The DNA here is from genome assembly GCA_028646515.1 of Pseudochirops corinnae. Lineage (NCBI taxonomy): Eukaryota > Metazoa > Chordata > Mammalia > Diprotodontia > Pseudocheiridae > Pseudochirops > Pseudochirops corinnae. The sequence continues at coordinate 303,734,702 of CM053585.1, read as the reverse complement.
TTTCTCTGTTTATTGTTAGCATTGACTGAACACAGGTTCCAGGAAATGACCTGGCAAATATTGACTGGGCTCACTCTGATTTCCAAACGCTGTTTTCTCAGTAAGTAGAAGAAAATGCAGACCTGAAGCCCTGGGCAGACTCTTTGGAATAGTCCTGTAAGTACAACTTAACTTTGGAAACCTTACACAAATATGTCTCAGTGATGTTGTCTTGACTTCTCTTTCTCAGATGAATGGAGTTTGGAAGTCTCCTAAAGCAGGAATGTAGTCCTTCCACATTCTGAAATGGGAAAATCTCTCACCATGGTCTATAGCTTTTAAAATAGTATCTGAGATGGTGGGAAGCAAAACTAGCCTACTCCTTGTAGTTTAGGACTAAGGGCTAAAAAAGCAGGAAAAGGTATGTTGTTCCGAAAAGCAGTATTGCATAATGAATAAAAACTGACCTCAGAGCCACAAAGGTCTGGGGTCAAGCCGTGTCTTAGCCTCATTATGGTTGCATGACCTTGGACCAGTCATTTAATCTCTCAGAAATCTACACAATTCTCTAAGACTGTAAGTTGCTAGAAGGTGCCAACTAGAATTAATAAAGAGACATTCCCCATTTAGGAGTTCCCTGTGTCAGTGAAATAACAGATCCTGTTCCTATCATGTTCTCCTCAAAGAATTTGTCTTAAATATTTGGGCATGCCAAGCATTCTTTAATGAATGGAGTTTTCCATTTTCTTTAGGTATTTTCCTAAGAAATACCCTGTCAGTGAATGGTGAGTCAGATCAAATAAAACTTCAGCCAAAGAAAGATGAACCTTACGTTTACCATTGACTAGTTAGAAAAACCACAATTTCTGAAGATATTTTGAATCCTTTTCCAGCTTTTTTTAGCCTATTTTTCTTTTTTTTCTGGACTGCTGATTTTTGTCAACATTGACAGCTTCTCAACAAGGAAACTCTCTTTTATCAATGCAGATCTGCAAAAACGCTACAGCTTATTGTCTTAGATATTGAAAGGTTGAGTAACTCATTCAGGGTCACAAGGCCAGTCTGTGCCAGAGGAAAGACATAATCTCAACTTATTCTGAGACCAGCTTTTATCCACTACATCATCCTGGCTCTCATTGCTCCTTATTATTATCTATAAACCATGTGATCATGAAACATTGATATCACAAAGTTGCTGGCTTTAAGAATCTTCAAGCATGAGTCCAACTCTTTCATTTTAGAAATAAAGGAACTGAGGAGCAGATGATTTATCTAAAACCACACTGGTAGACAAGTAGCTGAGACAGAAACAAAGAATCACAGGCTCAAATTTTATAGGGACCTAAGATCCCATCCAGTCCAACTCATATCTGAACGAGAATCCTCTTTCCAACCTTCCCAACAACTGGTAATCCAGTCTTCACTTGAAGATCCCCAAGGAAAGACAACCAACTCCCTCCCAAAGCCGTACATTCCAATTCATAATAGCTCTATTTCTTAGTAAGGTTTTCCTAACATGGAGCCTAAAACTGCCATCTTCCCTTTAGGGCCAAGCGAAACAAATCAAATCTCTTATCAACTCTGAAATACTTTATAAACTTGAAGACAATGATCATTTTCTCATTCCTCATTAACGAGTGCCAAAAATTAGAGTTTATTTATGTTTAAATTGTCATATATTTTTTTGCTTTTTTTTTTTGGAGGGGGGAAGGTAGGACAATGGGGGTTAAGTGACTTGCCTAAGGTCACCCGGCTAGTACGTGTTAAGTGTCTGAGGCCAGATTTGAACTCAGGTTCTCCTGACTCCAGGACCAGTGCTCTATTCACTGTGCAACCTAGCCACCCCTTAAATTGTCATTTTAATTCAAACTGGCTAGTAGTCAAACATATAGAGTCTATATACACTTTCTTGGCAAGATTTTTCCTAACAGTCGTATATAGCTTTTACTTGCTATGTGATATGTTTTACAAAAATACACAAACAACTATGTGCAAACAAGATATGTGTATGTGTATATATGTGTGTGTGTGTGTGTGTGTGTGTGTGTGTGTGTGTGTGTGTGTGTGTATAGGTGAACTGAGGAAAATCTCAGAGAGAAGGCATTGTGATTAAACAGGACTGGGAAAGGTTTCTTGTAAAAGATAAAACTTTATTTGAGGCTTGAAGGAGGCCAGGGAAGCCAGGAGACAAGAGATGAGGAAGGAGAGATTTTAAGGCATGAAGGACAGTGAGTGGAAATGCTTGGACTTGAGAGATGGAATGTTGTGTATGAGGAACAGCCAAGAGGGCAGGGTCACTAGAATGTAGAATATGTGTAAAGGGAAGCAAAGTGATTGGAAAAGTAGGAAGTGGGCAGGTTATAGAGATAATTAAAAAGCCAAATGTAGAATTTTTTGTTTAATCTTAGAGGAAATAAGGAGCCACTGGAGTTCATTAGATTGGAGAGGAGAGAAAGGAGGGAAGTGGCATGGTCAGACTTGCACTTCAGGAAGATCAATTTAACAGCAGAGAGGAGGGCAGAGTAGAGTGCGGAGAGACTTGAGAAAGGTAAACCAACCAGTAGACTACTGCAGTGGTATAGGTAGGAGGTGATGAGGGCCTGTTCTAGGGTCGTAGCAGTATCAGAGGAGAAAAGAGGACATACTTAAGAAATGCTGTAATGGCACAATCACCAATAGTAGGCAATGGATTGGACATGGGGGGTAAGAGAGAGTAAGGAGCTGAGGATGGCATCTAGGCAGAGAGTTCATTTTTTAATAAATATTTATTTATTATATTCTGAAACTTTAGAAATAACACAAGTATTTCCATAACATAATAGAATAGAAAAATAAGATAATTGTACAAGAAACTTCAAATCTATTATGTACAACTGGCCATTCTTTTTTTTTTTTTTTTAAAGGCAGGGAGTTTATGTGCCTGAAAGGATGGTAGTACCTTGGACAGTAATAGGGGAGTTTAGAAGAGGGGAGAGTTTGGGGGGGAAATATCAAGTTAAGTTCTGTATGCATTTTATTATGCTTCACTTTGTGGAGTTTTGCAGGTATTTCGGGGCTGGTTTGTTTGTTTACAAAGTGAAGATATGTGGCAGCCTTGCATAGAGCAAATCTATCTGCACCATTTTTGCAGCAGCATGTGCTCACATCATATCTCTGGCTCACATTTTGGTAATTCTTACAATATTTCATTATTATTATTATGTCTGTTATAGTAATCTGTGATTAGTTAGCTTTGGCATTACTATAGTAATTGTTTGGGGTACCATGAACTGCATCCACATATGATGGCAAACTTAATCAATGCGTGTTGTGTCTGTGATGACTGTTTTACCATCATTTCGTCTCTCCTTGCACCTCCCTATTCCCTGAGACACAATAATATTGAAATTAGACCAATTAATAATCATATAATGATGTCTAAGTTTTCTAGTGAAAGGAAAATTCAATCAATGTGACAAACTTTATCATTGTCTTATGTTAAGAAAGTGTCACAGTCACCCTGGACTTCAGCAGGCACCCCCCCTAATCAGTCAGCAGCCATCAACATCAAGGCAAGATCTTCCACCAGCAAAAAAGATTATAACTCCCTTAGCATTTATTTTATCAATAAATTATTTTTAAACCAAGATACACACATTGGTTTTCTTATACATAATACTATTTCACACTTAATAGATTACAGTACAGTGTAAACATAACTTGTATATGCACTGGAAAACCAAAAACTTAATGTGACTCACTTTATTGTGATATTCACTTTATTGTGGTGAGCTGGAACCAAACCTGTAAAATCTCTGAGATATGCCTATATGTTGAGTTTGAGGTATCTATAGAAAATCCAGTTTAAGATGTCCAGTAAGTAGTTGGAAATGTGAGACTGAAGATGAAGAGAAAAGTTAAGGCTAGATAAATAGATCTGAGAATCTTCTGCATAGAGATTGAATCCATGAGGATTGATGAAGTCACCAAAAGACAGCATAGATGGAGAAAAAGGCCCAGGACAGAGAAGACAGTCAAAGTTAGTGGGTACGGCCTGGATGAATATCCATCAAACCAGATTGAGAAGGAGCAGTGTGGAGAGGAAGTTGTTTGTTACTTAATAAAGCTTGGTCCAGAGTGATCTTAATAGAAACTATAATTCTGGGTATAGAGTTTTGTCACAGTTTGAGGATGAAATTCTTTCTAGCTAGTTTTACACAAACATCTGCTGAAAGGGGCCAGACATTAGCTCCACAAAAATGACACAGCATATGCTCAAAACATGTCTACCTTAAGTGAGAAAGCCAGCAGAAAAGAGAAGTTAATTCATCAGAAACTCAAGCAGAAAAGCAAAATTCAAGGTAGGTAGCAAAGGAGAGGAGCTAAGATGGCGGAGTAAAAGCAGGAACTTACTTGAGCTCAAACCCCAATTACTTCCAACACCTGTGAAAAATAACTCTAAACAAATTTTAGAGCTACAGAATCCACAAAATGACAGAGTGAAACAAATCTCCCATGGAAGGCAGCCTGGCAGACAGACAGGAAAGGTCTATTGCACTGGGCTGGGAGCAGAGTGTAGCATGGGCTACACTGGCACAGACCACCCAGGAACAGATCTCAGGGGACTGTATCACTGGCACCTGTGGTGGTTTCCAGACTTCTCAACCCATAAACACCAAAGAGAAAGTAAAAGGTCAGTGGGTAAACTCTGTTGGACCTGAGTGAGAGAAGAGAGTAGTCTGGCCCCTGCCCTTGGGGTGGCAGAGATGGTGGTGGCTGCAGCGACAGCTACTTCCAGAGCTGCAGGCCCACAGATGGTGGGGGTACCAAGCAGCAGGTCAGAGAGCAATTTCAGGAATCTCTTTGCTGGTGCTGAGGCAGGATTCTCCTGCCTTGCTCAACTTGGATCTTCATCACAGTCTTGGGTAGCAAGTCTGGGGTAAGGAATGCTGGCATGTCAGAGCTTGTGGTGGCTCTGGAGAGGGCGTCCTCCTCACAGTTCTGAGGCAGGTGTCTAGAAAAAGCTCTGACAACAGCAACTCAAAACCCCAGAAATTTGGGACACAGCTCTCTCCACTCAGGAAGCAGAGTTCTACTGTGGCAAAGAGCTCAAAAGTCAAGTAATTGGCTGGAAAAATGAGCAAACAGAGGAAGAGAAATCAGACTATAGAATTATTCTTTGGTAACAAAGAAGATCAAAACATAGAACCAGAAGAAGACAACAGAGTCAAAACTCCTACATCAAAAGCCTCCAAAAAAAATATGAACTGGTTGCAGGCCATGGAGGAGCTCAAGAAGGATTTTGAAAATCAAGTAAGAGAAGTAGAGGAAAAATGGGGAATAGAAATAAGAGTGATACAATAAAATCATGAAAAATGAGTCAACAACTTGCTAAAGGAGACACAAAAAAATGTTGAAGAAAATAACACCTTAAAAAATAGACTATCTCAAATGGCAAAAGAGGTCCAATAAGTCAATGAGAAGAAGAATGCCTTTAAAAAGCAAATTGGCCAGATGGAAAAGGAAACTCAAAAACTTACTGAAGAAAATAATTCCTTCAAAATTAGATTGGAGCAAATGGAAGCTAATGACTTGACTTTCCTCAGTAGGGATCCACTAAAGATTTTTGAAAAGGATATCTCTAACCAATAGTACCTAGATGGATGCCTCTATTCTTCATTTAATTTATTGACTATTGGTCGTTTTCAATAGATACTTCACAGTACATTAAATAGAATGGGAAATCAATACATTTTGCCTTTGTTTATGCCTTTATTCTCAAGGCTGATGGTCATTTTGGACATATTTTTGGTGTCTTAAAACACACTTGTAAAAAAGAGTTAAATATACCATTAAGGTGGAAACAGAAGGATTATCACAAATAATATCTGCTCATTAGTTTATCTTATGGATATTATAAGTTAATGGATATTAGACATTATGCATATATCTATAGATTCTAACCTGATTCTTAGGGGCAGAGATAAATGAATGACAGGAATAGAAGTTCCATGTGCCCAAATGAAACCTCTTGTATTGCAATATAAGAAAACTCTGGAGGAGAGACTGATTGGCCAGAGCAGCTAAAAATGAAGTTAAGTTTCATAGATGGCTACCAAAGCAACCACTGGGGTAATGAGGATGAATACAGCAGTTGTAGCAGTGGCTACATCACAGTGGTTGTGGGAAAAAGACAGAGAAGCCTCCAAGCCTTTAACAGGCATTTCATGATGTGAGTTCTGAGACTAGAGTCTGAGCAGTTTAGGTATGGCTGTAGCAGGCAAGCCTCCACTCTATAAAAATAGGGAATTTGGTGGAAGGAAGGAGGGATAAGAGGAGCTATGTGACTCGAAAGGGCTGACATTGCCAGTATTGATTGCTCTTTGGAATCAATAAAAGGATAGTAAAGGCTTAACTCCTCCTGTGTATGTCTGTCATTAAGAACTTTCTACACAATTTTCTTTCTCTACTTCTTTAAACTGGCTCTAGCTCCTGATTTCTGTCTCCTATAGTCAAAGTCAGATAGACATGATCCATAAATGACAGGCATAAATGATTCAAGGCTCATCTCTATTATTTATATGTAGAGTGAAAGAAGTGGAAAACACTGGTGAATAGCTTGGTATACTCAGGACTCAGAGGTCTAAGCTTCTGACCAAAATTCTAAGATTTTCTTCCCAAGCTAGGAGCTGAGCTGATTGAGATGAGAATGTTTGTTTGTTTTTTAATTTTACCAAATAGTAAAAAAATAGATGAACAACATGGCTTAAGACCATTCACCTCTAAGCTGATGGAGCAATTGGTTAGCCAGATTGAGGTGGCTCAAACTAAGTATCTCAGGAAGGCTTCTGCTCTATAAAGAGAAGGACAGAACAGAAGTGTAGACCAAGAAAAGTCACACCTATTGAGACCCTCAGTGAGGGGAGAAAGTTGTAGTCTGGAAAGAATTTGACTAGCCCATACACCTGACAAGGAAGGGGAATTGGGGAGGTGGGGATGGTGATAAGAAGAGTAAGAAAAATGAGGACCTCCTCCTTTCATTTTCTCTTGCTACTCTAAACCTCCAAACCTCGCAGTAGTAATAGTTGTAGTAATGGTGGTGGAAGTGGTAGTAGTAGTAGTAGTTAGTAGTAGTAGTAGTAGTAGTAGTAGTAGTAGTAGTAGTAGTAGTGGTGGTGGTGGTAGTAGTGGTAGTAGTGATAGTAGTAGTAGTAGCAGACACTTATACAACACTTACAATGTGCACTGTGCTAAGGACTTCACAAGTATTATCTCACTTGACCTTGTAGAGAGCAACAACGCACGCTGGTTAGATGCACATTCACATGTATGTTGTTATATCCTGCTTAAGGTTTTGTGTTTATATTGCCAGCTTAAATGTGTGGGAAGAAAAACCAACTCATGGATGTACTTAGTACTAAAGCAACAATCTATAAATAGTCTGATGGGGAGAGGACTGTCACCTAGTCAATAAATCAAGGAATCAATTAATATTTATTAAGCATCTGCTATGTTCCAGTACTATGTGTGCACTAAGTACTATGGATATAAAAAGAATCAAAAGACAGTCTCTGTCCTCAGGCCAAAGTGCTATGTCTCTCTTAAAACAGTCAAAAGTAAGATTAGCTCTTTTGGTTGGCATATCATACTTTTGATCCATATTAACTTTTTGTCTGTTAAATTTCCATTCCCCTATCCAGCAACCCCGGAAGCCCCAACCAATCTGGAGTCCTCCAGGTGTAGGGCCAAAGGACCAGTTAGAACCTAGGGGTCAGGCCCCAGAATCCACCAAAATCTATAGGGTCATCCCCCAAGGGTGCTTGGCCAGAAGTTCTTTCTTTCCAGGATCCTAATCACTGGTCAAAAGAGCAGTCATAGCTGCATCCATTCCTCTAGTCATGTCAGCCTTGGGAAAATGGAGACACTCAATGAGACCAACTGGGCCTATTCTACCTGAACTGACCTGACAACCTGGAACAAAACGTAATTTAGCATTTTATTCTGTCCAGTTGCAATGTGGGTACCATCCAGAGTCATGTACCTCCTCCTACCTGGCCACCTTCATATGCTTAGAAGAATTTGTCAAATACCCCATAATGCTAGCCAGATTATGTGAAACCCCAAACCATTAATCTCTTGAACTTTGTTGAGCTTGTCTTACAATAATGTCCTGAGAAGACTAGAATGCCCTCTATCTGGCTGGTCTGATACAGGAGGTACCTATCAAAAAGCAATCTCCATATGGCAATGGCCAAAGCCACTGTATCTGCACAGAACTTCACCTGGTGCTGGTATGCTACAGCCCACCAGAATTTTGGGGAAGATGATTCACCCCCATGGCTGACTCCTGCACACCTAACCTCACTGAAGTTTCACAACCAGTTGAGGGAAAAACACCTTTCAGTTTTCAACCAGCCATTGCCCATGGACTCTCAGTCCAATGGCACAGGACTCTGTGAGACGTTCCTGACAACACTAGTGAGTATTACAAATTGCTCAGCTACTGCCCCCCAGGTGAAGATATATGCCCCCAATGGTCAAACTTGGACTGAGTCAGAAGACTTCAACACCACAGCAGTCACCTAGATAAATCCAACCCAAGTGGCAGCTCCAAAAGGAACATGGTTGGCATATGAATCATCAGTTCTCCAGTACCTTATCCACACCTACATTCCAATACCTTACTTGCTTAATTAGACATGCACCCTAGCCACCATGGTGGTGGACCTCCCCTTCCACAACGTTATCCCCACAATGCCCACTAGACCCCAGGGGAATTTTACACCATGACTAGTAGGCAATGGAATATAACCTAAGTGGTGTAGGGGTCCTTATTAGACTTGTAACCTAGGGAAATGCAGGAGAAAAAGGTTCATAGGAAGCTGATGGATGAACAGGTGGCTACTGCAAAACACCTGAAGGACCAAATTAAAGACTGCCAGAGAACTTGAAAAATTGGCTGAAGGACAACATACTTTGGGAGTTAGAGTAATGGACCATCAGCTGACCTTTGGCTACCTTTTAGCCAGCCAGGGAGCAGTCCATGGTTTAGTAAACTCCTGTTGCATGTGAACTGAACCCTCAGGAGAAATAGCCCTCATCACAGACCATAGGAGAAACAGAGTAAGAACTGTTGTTGATATCATCACAGAGATCAGTAACATCTCACCAGGACCTATGATTATTTTCACTGATCTTTTCTTCCAGATTTTTCTAGGCAAATGGGCAGGATTCCTTTGAGGTTATGATGATTACTATGCTTGGTGTGATTTTGTTTAGGTCATTCCATAAACATGGTAGTGTATGGTTGTGTTCAGGGCACTAAGGAGTGGATTGTGTCAAAACTAGATCTTGTTCTAGTTGCCGTGAAGGCTACCACACTCTTCTAATCAGAATAGCAAGTTTGTAATTAGTCAATATAAGGTAACAATGGCAGGAAGTAAAATTACAAACCTAAAAGTCATGTGTAGACCATCTGAAAGATCAAAGTAGCATAATTTGCAAACTATGTCATATGTTAACCAAAAATCACATCCTGAGACTATGTGCTAAATCAAGGAAAGTCATCAAGGCCTTGCTATGAATTAACCCCAAGGTGGCACAGATAAGAACTGATCTGTCTTTCACCAAAACCCTATGAAAATGAGATTCCAAACTCCTGCCCCACCCCAGCACTCTACCATCTCCATCTGGGTCCATGCTACTGAGAGCTCCCAATTTTAATCTACGTTACATGAGTTACTCTCTGTGACTTTCCACCTCCCCATTCTCTAACCCATGCTGTCTGCCTTCCTCCACTATCCTATCCCGTCCCTCATATTCTTTGCCCCCGTATCCCCACTCCCTCTTGTACTGTTTGTCTCTATATTTTCTGTGTTATTTATCCCTGTTCCATGTGTCTTATTAAAGTGTGATTGCAGTCTCACTTCCTTGCACTTCCCCACTGCCATCAAGGTCTTTCCCAGCAAGTACCCAAAGAACTAGGTATGCCTGCCCCATTTCATAAATGTATGAATTACTTAGCAATTTGAGTATGGAGAGCACACAGAAAATATCATAAGATCCTATCTGTAACCATTTCTATAGCACTTTCTTCACAACAATCCTATGAGGAGAGAGGGAGAAGGAGAAG
>CM053585.1:303707266-303724112 GCA_028646515.1 Pseudochirops corinnae | reverse complement strand
AAGGAAGGAAGGAAGGAAGGAAGAAAGGAAGAAAGTCAAAGTGGCCTCAGATACTTAGTAGCTGTGTGACCCTGGGCAAGTCACTTAACCCTGTTTGCCTCAGTTTCCTCATTTGAAAAATTACCTGGAGAAGGAAATGACAAACCATTTCAATATCTTGGCCAAGAAAACTCCAAATGGGGCCACACAAAGAGCTGGACACAACTGAAATGACTGAACAAAAATAAGACAGCCTCTGCTTTCAAAGAGTTTGTATTCTAAGAGGAAAAGACAACACATAAAAGAAAACTGAAAAACACTAGCAATGGAATGGAGGGAGAAAGAGTACCCATTTTACAGATGAGGAAACTGAAGCTGAACAGAGGGGTGCCATGATTTACCAAAGGCTACATGAACCCTGAAAGGTGCTATGCCTTGATGTTCTCTCCTAATAGGAGAAATAACGTGTATGTGAATGACCGCAATAGAAAACAAAATATGATAGGTAAATACCATTTGAGTAGTATGTACAGAAACTATAGGAATTCAGTTAGCTTTGGTTATAGTGAGAGAGCATTTCTGGATAGGGGTGATCATGGAGGGTTTTGTGAGGCAAGAATTGGGCCTTGACGGATAAGAAGGCCTTTTTTAGATAGAAGAAGGGGAGGCAAGAGAGCATTTCAGATATGAAAAACAGTATGAGCAAAGCCTCAAGAATGGGGAAACGTGCAAGCTATGTTGAGGGGAGTGAATACATGAGTTTGGCGAGATCAAACTAAGATCATACTAAGAAAAATACAGAAACTAAGAATGGAAAATTTGCTGAGGCCTGACTGTGGAGAGCCTTACATATTAGAAGTCTGGGTTTCACTGTGTAGGCAAGGGGGAGTCACTGAAAGTTTTAGAAGAAGGTATTATTGACTTGATCACTCTCCATTATTTTCAGAATTAGGACCCTTGGATATGGAGCCTATTCGTATGTGGATGCTGGTGGCTGGGATTCTGGTTGTTGTCCACTGTCAGCCTCTTCTTGACTGTGAGGGAAATAATAAGACAGAGATTTACTTACAGGATGAAACACACTCAGAAACATCCCTACTGTGCCATAAAATCTCCACTAGCAATACCATTTTTGCCCTGCGCTTATACAAGGAATTAACTTCAGCAGCCCCCAGTGAGAACATTTTCTTCTCCCCTGTGAGCATCTCCATGGCTCTGGCCATGCTGTCCCTTGGGACACAAGCTACAGTTCGAACTCAGATCCTAGAGGGGTTGGGCTTCAACCTCACAGAGATTCCTGAGTCTGAGATCTACAAGAGTTTTCAGCATCTCATCCATAAGCTAAACCTGAGCAGCAAAAAACATGAACTGAAGGTAGGAAGTTTCATGATCCTGGATAAGCAGCTAAAACCTCTTCACGAATGGCATAGCAACAAGGAGTCATATGAAGACACAACTTTTACCATCAACTTCACTAATTTTTTCCCGACAAGAAGACAGATTAACAAATATATAGAAAACCGAACCTATGGGAAAATTAGAGAATTTCTTCAAGATTTCAATCAGGACACTGTAATGGTGCTCGTGAATTCTATATTTTTTAAAGGTGAGTATTCTTATTAAATAGATCTCTGTTACATAGAGTCACAGGACCTTAGTTTTGGAAAGATCTGAGAGATCATCCAGTGAAACCTCCGCTCAATGGGCGAATCTGCTTCTATGTCCTTCCAGGTTACCCATCTTGGTCTTGTTTTCTATGCATCCCACCACCATCAGGTGAGGCAGGGAAAAGAGCTTATATAAGCAGGCATCTGTGATAATGGAATAGAAAGAGGGCTAGATCTGGAGTTAGGAAAACTGGGTTTGGATCCCATTTGCAACACTTTCTCATGTTTCAGTTCCTTGTGTTCTCTAAAGGAAGAAAAGATGTTTCTTTTAGCCAAAATGAATCCAGTCATTTGATGGGAACTTGGAGCTACATCTAAGGGTTTGAGACCTCTACTCAGTGATTTAAAGATAGTATCTCTTTCAAAATTTGCAAATGTTTTGGGTTCACTTTAGTTCACATAGAATAATGGAATTCCAGAGTTGCTTACGACCTCAGTGATTCATCTCAACAAGATCAACCACAAATGAACAAATTTGAAGAAGAGAGCTTCCCCTGCCCTCTTATGGTGACCTTGCTGCAGCTTAAGGATCACTTGTGTGAGATTTATGCAGATAGGCAGAAATCTTAGTTTTTCCCACTGTAAGAACCAAACCATACTTATAGGATTTTTTTTAATAATATGATTTAGTGCTAGAAGGAACTTTAGAAATCATCAAGTACAAGCTTCTCATTGTACAAATGGGGAAGCTGTGACCTGGACCATGGCAGAAAAGGCCTTGGATTTTGGGCCAGAGAGGCCTGGGTTCAAATTCATTCTTTGCTAATTACTAGCTGAGTGACTTTTAATTTCTCTGGACTGTGATTTTCCTTATCGATACAATAAGGAGATTGGACAAGTTTATCACTAAAGTTTCTAAAACTAATGACCATTATGACGTTTTCCTAATTAGCTCCTGAAATTAAAGTGGCCAACAATTTGTGAAAGGGAGCAGATTCACCTTCCTGAGAACTTAGGGAAGACAGAAAGGGGACAAGTCGCAAAGGGCTTTGAAAGTCAAACAAGATTTTATGTTTGATTCTGGAGGTAATGGGAAACCACTAAGTAGAGGAAGAGTCCCTTTCTGGTCCAATGGAAACTTTAGGGAAATCATTTTGGTAACTGAGTGGAGCCTGGATTGGAATGGGGAAAGACTTAAGGTAAGGCAACCAACCAGAAGCTTTTGCAATAGACCAGGTATGAGATGATGAGGGCCTATAGAAGGGAGGACACTGTGTGAACAGTGATAAAGAGACATTTTGGAGGGATGTTGTAAAGACAGGGTGTTGGAAAGAAGCCATTCCATCTGACAAAGGCCTCCTGACCTGGCCTCTTCCCTCTTGCAGGGGTCAGAGAGACTCCATTCCATTGAGTACCAGTCTCTTCCCACTTGCAAGGGAACTCTCTTTTTAATCATCCCTTCCTGCAAACACAGGACAAAGAGACCTTTCTTATTTTTTTTTTCTTATTCCTCCACCCACATCCAGGCTTGGATGGGAGACAAATGCTATTCCATCAGCCCTCACCACTGGTCTCACCTAAGCCACCTAGTATCCTGAGAGGACACCATCCACTTCCTGAACACATTCCTCAATGATTAACAAACTTCTGCCTTGTCACACATTGCCCATTCAAGTGATCCTAACCATTCAGCTATCATTATACAAACTCCATTCTCCATCTTCCACTGCCTGCCCTTTTATTTCTATCCTCCTCAACACAAACTCCACAATGTCCCACTATAAATCTACCTACCCCTTCCATGCTCTCTGAAGTACACACCCATACTTGCTTCATTTTAAATCTTTTCCTTTCCCAATCCTTTAATCTTCTGGCTGTCCCTGGGACCTAGCTTTCTCTTGATGACATAGCTTCCCTAGCTACCCTTTCCAACACCAGGTGCACCTTCATTCATTTCCTTGTCTCATTGCTCAAACAAGGAGATGTCATCTTACTCACCCTCCCTCATGTCACCTTATTCACCATTGCTACTTTCAGACTCTCTACTTCCTTTACTCAGTAATCTCTCCTCTTTTGAAGCTGGCTCAATCCATATCTTCTGTTCACTTACAATTCTGGTAGCTATTGTCTACCGACCTCCAAAACACCTTTCTTCTAGCTCAGTCTTTCTCTCCTTCCTAAATCTTGCCTTCATACTAGGGAATTTCAACATAAATAATGATGCTCCTTCAAATGTCCTAACCTCCCAGTTTCTCAACTTGCTTATTTCTCATGACCTACTTTTATACCTCACCACAACTACACACAAAAATGATCAGAGCCTTGATCTTGCCATCACCCATAAATACTCCACTTCCATGTTGATAAACTCTGAAATTCCTTTATAAGATCACAATATTTTGTCACTCCACTTCTCTCTGTCTTACAACCACAAACCATGTTCTTTGTCTTCACCATGACCTCCAGTCTTTCAACTCCTCAGTTCTTTCCCAAGTCATCCCTCCTTCACTGGCTATACTCTCCTCCTTTCCCAACTGTCCCCTTAGTAAAGCAATTCAATTCTTCATTGTCTTCTCTTGAATTCCTTGCCCCTTACCCTATCACCAGTCTTGCCCTTCTGACTCTTATCTCTGGATTTCCCTAACCATTAGCTGCCTTCATTCTTCTTCCAGCTTCCATTCTTATCATTCATTCCAAACTTCTCTCCCCAAAGGTACCAGTGATGTCTTAATTGCCCAATCTAATGGCCTTTTCCTAATTCTCCTTCCTCTTGACTTCTATTCAGCTTCTGGCACTGTGACCCTCCTCCTTGATACTCTGTCCTCTCTCATTTCTCATGACACTACTCTCATGACTCTCCTCCAACTTATCTGACCACTCATTCTCAGTCTCCTTTGCTGAATCTTTGTCCAAGTCATACCTCTTAACCATGAGTGCCCCCTCAGTGGTCACTTGGTGATCTCTTCAGCACTCATGGATTTAGTTATTATCTCTCTAATTATGATTCTCAGATCTACTTATCTACTCCTAACCTCTCTGCTCACCTCCAAACTCACGTCTCCAACTGTCTGATGGACATCTTATATTGGATTCCTGTATCTAAAACTAAACATGGCCAAAATTGAATTAATTATCTTTTCCCCAAAACCCTCCCTTCTTCTGAACTTCCTTATTACTGTCAAAGTTACTACCATCCTCCCTATCACCCAGGCTCACAACCTAGATACCATCCTTGACTCCTTGCTGGCTCTCACCCCTCCCCATGTCTACTCTGATGCCAAGTCCTGTCAATTATAGCTTTATAGCATCTCTTATATATGACCCCTTCTCTCTTCTGACACTTATACCACCCTGATGCGGACCCCCATCACCTTACAAATGGAATATTGCTGTAGCTCTCTAATTGGTCCAGTTTGTCCTCCATTCAGCTATCAAAGTGATCTTTCAAAAGCACAGGTCTCACCATGTCACTCTGGCTGACTGCATATCACTCCCGAGATCAAATATAAAATCCTCTGTTTGGCATTCAGAGCCCTTCGCAAACTGTCCCCTTCCACTTTTCCTTTTTTTTTTAACATTTCACTCACTCCCAGCTCCTTTCTGATCCAGTGACACTGACCTCCATGCTGTCCCACAAACAAGATATTCCATTTCCCAACTCTGGGTATTTTCTCTGCCAATCCCCCATTCATTTTGTATTTTTTCATATTTTCCTCCTTGCTCTATCTTTACAAAGACAAAGGTTGAGTGAAAAATAGAAATGTGGTCAACTATGGCAATCTCTATTCATCCCTTTATAATTAACCCCTCTAAAGTTGCTTGTGACTGTTCCCTTCCCAAGTCTATTCTCTCTCTTTTACCCTCTTCCCCTTTCCATTTCCCTGCCTGTTTCCCCATTAAGAGTAATAGATTTCTATACCAAACCCTGTGTGTGTGTGTGTGTGTGTCTGTGTTTGTGTGCCTGTGTACATTTATTTCTCCTCTATCAGGTTCAGATAAAAGTGAAAGGCATGTAATGGACACTTCTTCTTATGCCTGCCTCTGTATTCATATATTCTTTCCCTTTCCTCTCATTTACTCATTTAGAGTAAGTACCCTTTATTCCTCATTTCTTTCCCTAGAATATTCCTTTTTTTCTCCTTTTCTTTCCTTTCTTATAGCCAACAATATATAGTAAACCTACACCATGTTTATCTTATTTTTCTCCGTGACCCATAAAGACATTAGAATTATCAAAATATACTTCCCTTCTCCCATATTAGAATATAAGCACCTTATCATCATTTAGTCCTCTCCAATTGCTCAAACTAACTTACCTTTCTAGATATCTCTTGCATTCTCAGAAATAGTACTTTCATCAATAAAAATTCTTTGTTCTATGCAAAATTCATACTTAGTTTTTCACAGTAAGTTATTCTTGGTTCTGAGTTTTTGTTTTTTGGAAATCATGTTCCAAGATCTCTTCTCCTCCATCTTAGAAGCTGACAGGTCTTGTGCAATACCAACTATGTATAGTTCCCTGTTAGTTGGATTAATTTTTCCTGGCTTCCTCTAGTACTTTTCTTTGATGTGGAAATTTCATCCTTGGGCTTATAACATTATTGAGAGTTTGCATTTGATAATTTCTTTCAGGAGGTGTATTATTGAATTATTTCTATTTTGACTTCACCTTTTGGTTTTAATAGATCTGGGCAGTTTCTTTTTATGATTTCTTGAAATACTGTACCCATTTTTTGTTTGACCTCTGTATTTAGGGACTCTGATGATTCCTAAATTATCTCTCCTCAGTATTTTCTAAATCAGTTTTGTTTTGTTTTATTTACTAATAGGTGCTTTTTTAATCTTTTGATTTTGTTCTAAAATTTCTTGTCTCAGAGTCCTTGAGTTCTATTTTATTCAGTTTTTAAAGGGTCCACTCTTTGGTCAATATTACATTTTTAGTTTCATTCTTCTTCTAGTTTTTATTTTCCTCTAGAACTCTAATTTCAATAAAAATTTTCTTTTAATATCTTATTTTATTTCTTCCTGCCATTCTTATAACCTTTGTGACCAAACTTTTTTTTCCTCTGAGCGTCTGTTTATAGTTGTTATGAAGTTATTCTCTTCTGAATTTGTCTTTTGGGTCTCTCTTACCCCTATAATCATTGCCTTTGGTGTCTTCTTCTTATGAGTAAATATTATTCATGTTTTCACCTTCAGGTGGATTGGGATTTTATATCCTGCCAGTTCCCTCTGGCACTGTTGGGGAAGTCTGTTTTGATCCTATTCCATCTGTGTTCTGGATGTAGCTGCCAGTTACATTACTAATTTGGATGGTGGCTGGTATCAGGTCACGCCTTTTGCCTCAATCCTTGGCTTCTCTCAGGGTTTCGTGTAGGTTGAGGCCTTATTTGGTCTCTTTCTCCTCTTTTCATGATCCCCAGCCCAGAGATGTCTCTGTATCTTGCTAAAGCACTGATGGGCCCCAGTTTGATTTTGGAGATCATGTTGAACTCAATCTTCAGTATGATCCTTCTGGTACTGATGCTGGTACTGGTACTGGCACTGGTACCAGATGCTGACTTGGTCCTGTCTACTGAAGTAACTCCTGAGGTTTCCAAAGCTGAGCCCTGTCTTACTTCCTCATGATCTATACAGAACCAGCATGCAATTCAGGCACGTGATTATTGGAACTAACACTGGCTGATGACACTACTACTCCAGGCACTGGATGGGTTCATGTCTGTTGCTGCAATTCATGTGGGCTCCTCTCCTGCCCTACTTCCATTGGCTTTTAGTCAGGTTGCCTGTGTTTGTGCTGACTTTTTCTGTTCCAACTTTCCAGAAGTATTTGTCATTTCTATGCTTCTTGAACTAGCACTGGTTTCCCTAGTTCAATCCTCTCATGACCCCCCCATGCTCTTCTTGCTCTTTTTGAGCATTTTTCTACTAAATTAGGGGAGCTTATTTATGAGTCTTTTTGAATTTTTCTTTCATTGGTATTTCTAGCGCCAATTTAAAACTTGTGCTTCTTATTAACCTTTCATGTTGCCATTTTAAGCAAAAGTCCATTTCTTAATCTTTTATTGCTATCCAAAACTGTTTTGCTTTCCACTCTTTGATCAAGTTTGAACACTGAGTTTCCTATTCATTTCTGAATTTTTTTAAGAAATGACCTCAAGTAATTTTTGCTTCTATTAATTGTTCAAATATTTCCATTGATGCTTTGTGGCTATCAACAAATCTTTTGGAGGAGGAGGAGATGTCATATTCCAAAATTTTTCTTTGATTGCTTTTAAGCAAGTACCAATTCTTTAATATTACAATTCATTGTGCTTGCAAGGTAAAAAGTATCTTGGGTTGGGGTTTTTTCCATTTTGCCTGCAAAATATATTCTTTCTTGTTGTAATTTTGAATTTACTATGATGTTTCTTTTTGAATTAAACTTTGAGGTTCTTTCTGTTGGTGCTCTATGGATACTTTTAATATATCATTTGGCATTTGCTTCCAATATTTCTGAACAATGGTCACTTATGAATTATTGAAATATGCTATTCAGCTTTTCTTTTCAAAACAATTTTCTGGAAGACATAGATTATCTCTTCACAATTTCTTTTTGAGCTTAATTTTTCATAACCGAGACTTCTCTGGGCATGCCTATTCACTTAACATGGAGGCCTCTGGGTCCCCCACCATACACATGAATGGAATCTCCTTTGATTAGTTGTCTGTGTCTTCAAAACTGGCCATACTAAACCAATCATTCTCTTTTGACTGCTCTCTTTTTAGCCACTCTTATCTGCAAAGTCTAGAGGGTGAAGATCCCATCATCCACAGGGTAGGTGCCATGAACCGAACTAAAAGGAGGACTTCCTTTGCTGCTTCCTCTTTTACTCCCATTCCAAGAAACAGGCCTGGGGAATGTTTGCTTCTGTTCTGTATTATTTGTCCTACTTAGTTTCTGGTGTTGGGTGTTATCCCCACAAGACCCAGGACTTTGAGCCAGGGTCACCATGAAGCCTGTCTTCTCAGGGTACCTAACACTAAAACCTGAGGGAGCAATTTGGATTTAAAACTGGGATTGGACTCTTTAGGAACTGAGCTAAATTATGAATCTAATCCCTTCCCCTCTGCAGAGACTGAGGTTGTTCAGAGAGGGGCAGGAGGATTAGATTTCCGGTGTATTGGCAAAGCAAGTTTGTATCTTTGTTATTATACCTTTTGAAATAAATATTTCTTTCTTTATTTCTTTTTTCCTTTTTGCTTTTTGGAAGGGAGAAGACAGGGCAATTGGGGTTAAGTGACTTGCTCAAGGTCATACGGCTAGTAAGTAAGTGGTAAGTGTCTGAGGCCAAATTTGAACTCAGGTCCTCCTGACTGCAAGGCTGGTGCTCTATTCACCGTGCCACCTAGCCACCCCTGAAGCAAATATTTCTATGTAAAAGTTAATTTATCAGTGGTGAAATGGAACTGTGTTGCAAGGGATCTATACCCCTACCCTTGGGGAAATACCACTAGTGGGAACTAAAGCAATTTGCAGAGAACCTAGGCATTCTTTAATACATTAAGAATATCAGAAAACCCACAGGAGGAGTAAAATCTAACCTGCCTGACCATCCAAGCAATGGGGTCCACCATATCAGTGTTAAATGTGGGGAACCCAACTCTAGTCCTAATTCCAAGTCCAAATCTCCACCTCAAGTTCCTGTCCCAAGCACTGTGGCTTCTCAGGGCTTCCATTCTGGGCTGGTTGGCTGCATCATTCCACCTGCCATCCTGGCTTCAAGTTCACCATGGTTCAAAATCCCAACTCCTATAAGGAGCACATCTAGCATCTAAAACTAAGGAGGACAAACAACACAGAACAGAAATAACTCCAAGTCTATTTCTTAGATCCAGGGTAAAAGAGGGAGCAAGGGAAAAAAATTCCTTCCCCTCTTCCTATTAAGTTCATCACACCCACTTTGGAATCTTCACCCTTTGGACATGACAAATAAGACTAGCCAAACAGAGGGCAGTAATTCAGCCTCACCAGTTTTAAAGATACAAGCCACCAGTCAGAGGATGTTACCCATACTCACCTGGTAGGGGACTCAGAAGTCTCTATGTTAGGCAAGTTAGATATGCTCCAAAAGCCCCTCAAAGGCACCTCCATATTAAGTGAACTGGGTGTCCCCAGACAAGGCCAGGTTCCAGTTGTTTCACAGCATTCTCATGTTCTTATTTTTTGCCTAATTAATTTTCCTTCTACATGTATTGTCTTGTTCTCCCATTCTGTCTTTCTCTGTTTCAGAGAATTTGTTTTTATGGATAGTGTCAGTCTTTTATTCTAAATTCTGTATCCTCTTGTTAGACTTACTAATTTCTTCCTTAAGAGTCTCTTTTATATTTTTACTTAATTCTTTTCTCCAGGTATTTTGGAGGTTTCTAGAGTTGTTCCTGCATCATTTCCAGGTGTTTTGTAGAACTGGGTGTAATATCTTCACCTTCCTCAAGTGATATTGACTCAGTTTCCTTTGTTGAGAAATATTTGAGAAGTCTTTTTTAAAAAGTTTGTTCATTTCTCTTTCTCATAGAGCAGCTATCTATTTTTATCAACCTGATTTCTTGATGCTGGAAATTCTAAAGCTTTTTGGTCTCAGAACCCTATAACGCCATGCATGAGCAGCTTCCCAAAAGAATGCTACTGTGAACAGCTTTTAAGGTTCTGATTACACAGTATAGTGAACACTCTGTTTATTCTATAACAAATCGAGGCAAACATTCACAACGAATCATAATATAATATCCACAACATTACATCTTGCCACAGAAAATGACAATATAGTGTTCACAACAGCTTAACATTAGAATGGCCACATAGTTTTCACTACAGTGGCCACAATATTTAGAACAAAGAACAAAAGAATAATCATCTGGTTTCCCTAAGGGGAAAACCCTCCTTACTTAATCATTCAGTCATTTCACAATACAATAATCAATCTTCCACTCATGAGGCAATCAGAGATTAACTTAATCAGTCACTTATCTAGAAATCAGTCACTAAGTATTGGTAATCACTAAATACAATCATTAGAAAATCACACAAACTTTCCACCCCTCGGTGTCTAGTAAACTTCAATTTTATCATGCATCCAAGGGGAGGCCTTTTCTTCATCTTGACTAGAGGTGGTCTCTCAGATTCCCTGGATCCCTTTCCATGGTCCCAGTTCCTACCTGACTCCACCAAACAGTCACCTGGATTCAGAGGCAGAAAGCTCCCAGCTCCAAGCAGCTCTTGTTACACACTGAATTTCACAGGGTCCAGCGCATCTCAAACCCTTCACAACTTCTGTTGCCAGGAACTCAAGGATCAACCAAGTCATAAACAAACAAAGGCTTATCCCAGTCATGCTTCTCCAGTACTCCAGCAATTTGTCTGGCCCTAGAAGGAATCTCAGCCTTCCAGGAGGCAGCAGCTTCAGCCTTCACTAGATTTTGGTCTCAAGAAAAACTCCAACTCAGTTCTCAGTCAGCTTCCAGATGCTGGGAGAGAATCTCTCTCTCTCTCTCTCTCTCTCTCTCTCTCTCTCTCTCTCTCTCTCTCTCTCAGCTGGCTTCGGTCTCCACAATTCTTCTTCCACCAGGAGCTGGCCAGGAGGAAAATTCTTGATTCTGATTCTCTGTTCCTGGAACTCTTCTTATACACATACACACACACACAGAGACACGCACACACACACACACACACTCACATTAGTTTCCTGTCTCAGCCAACCCCCTCCTGCAGCCAAACCCCTCCTGCCAGTCAGCAACAGGAGACAGAGTTCACCCCCTCTGTCTCTTTCATACAGGAGACAGAGTTCATACCCTCCACCTCTTTCACAGAAGTACTTAGTCCTTAGTTACTAAGGACCAAGTACCTGCTAAATTAATTGCCCTTACAAACCCCTTTATCCTCTTAAAAAATTCCTGAGGACTCCCTTGAAGAGGTTTTGTTTATATGGGTTATCTCTATCAATATTTATTGTATTATAAATTTAAATGCCTTTGTATTATTATGAAAACAGTTTTGACCTCTAGGACCCCCTGAAAGTGTCTTGGGGATCACTAGGAGGCCTCAGATCACACTTTGAGAAAGACTACTTTATACTGTCCTAAATGTAAATGTTCTTCTTGTCTTCAATCCTTTTATTTCTGTAGCTCCATTGCTATCATTTCTCTCTCCAAGCTCATGCTGTGTGACTGCTTCTAGGAGACTGAGATGCCATCATAGTTGAACTTATTCTCTGCCTTTCTCAGTCCCATTTGTCTCTATCCTACCTTTGAAGGGTGATGGATAAAAAGTTGGGGGTGGTCCCTAGAACTCTGCTAGGAAGAAACTCTGAAAAGCCTTTGCAAACATATCTCTTCTCTACCTTTCTTTCATTTCTCCTGCTGACTGCCTGCTTCCTTCCATATAGCATTATATAATTATGACCAGTGCTACACTTTTGAGCTCTTCTCTCCTTTATAATCTCAGATCTCTGACCCCTCCTACCAGAATCCACATTGCTCTATAGAAGGCTCCTTACTTCCCTCTCAATTATTACAGGCTGATGTGAATAATGGGCCTTAGCCCATCCAAGGAGCACAATCCCCTGGAATACTTTTAAGAGGTCAACTGCAAATGTCTGTCTAAAACTGGAGATCTCAAAGATAACTTCGGGCTGTCTTGGCCCATGTGGATATATTATACTTTTTGTTTTTTGAGGGCAGAAAGCAGGGCAATTGGGGTTAAGTGACTTACCTATGGTCACACAGCTAGTAAGTGCTAAGTGTCTGAGGCCAGATTTGAACTCAGCTCCACCTGACTCCAGGGTCTGTGTTCTATTCACTGTGCCACTCAGCCACCATATGACACTTTCTATCCCCTTCAAGTAAAAGTTAAATTGTCTTCTGCATCATGAAAGGTTAAACTAAAGAAAACAGTATGTGAAGAAGTACATAATGCCTAACAGACATAGAAATTAAGCAATATCCCACTTTCATAGAATTTGGTGGTCAGGCCTTAGAGATAATCTAATCCAAACTTCATCAATTTAGAAATGAGAAAACTAAAGCTGACCAAGAAGAGAATTGATCCCAGGTAGGAAAGTAAATAGAAAGAGCCAAGATTCAAATTCAGGACCTTCTCCAGATGCAGTGCTCTTCCCACTATGCCACCAAGTCTCCCAATTTAAAACATCACAACAGGGAGCTATAGAAACTAACAGATCCAGATCATAGAAGTAGGGAGGGAAAGGAATAAGCATTTATTAATCACCTACTGTATTTCAGGCACTATACAAAGTGGTTTTCAAATACTATTTCATTTGATCCTCACAACCATCCATTTTATTTATTCATTATTTTTTATTCTTATTTTATTTTTTATTTTACATTTTATTATTAATTATATAATAATAAAATTAAATTTTATTATTTATTATCTCCATTTTATAGTTGAAGAAACTGAGGCAGAGGTTATATGACTTGTCACACGGCAAGTGAACTATAAACAAAGTATATAAAAAGGAAAAAATATTTTTAAGCTCCAGACACTGTCCACAATGTCCAAGGGAACAGCCTAGACATGGAGCATTGCTTTTTGTTTCCTGTCTGAAAGTTAAATTGTTCCTCCAAGGTCATAAATTTAGAATTGGAAGGGACCTAATAGTTCAGCTACTCGAACTCTCTCATTTTACAGAGAAGAACATTGAAACTCATCAAGGTTAGAAAATATAACCAAGGTCTCAAAGATAGTAAGTGGTAGAGCCAAGGTTTGAACCCGGCTACTCTGACCTTGCCCCTGCTAACTATAGAGAGAATGAGGAAGAAAACAGTGATGAATGAATGAATGAATGAATGAATGAATGAATGAATGATTGCCAGGTAAAGAGGTATCTTTGAAGGTGGAGCCTTGAGTCTTAGTCACTTCTGGTTTCCTTTTGTCTGTGTCATAAGCCAAATGGATGCACCCTTTCAAGCACTATTGGGTTAAGAAGCGCCTGAGTTCCTCTGCAGATGAGAAGATCTTCAGGCCCACTATGATGCACCAAAAGGCCCAGCACCGGTTTTTGTATGATAAGGAGTTGGCCTGCATTGTACTCCAAATGGAATATATCGAGGATGTCCTCATCCTTCTTGTTCTGCCAGACGAAGGGAAGATGAGGCAAGTGGAAGATTCTCTGACACCAGAGACCTTGAAGAAATGGAACAAATCACTACTGCCCAGGTAACTGGGGCATCTGGACTTCTAAGGGCCTATCAAGGTATCTTAGCTGGTAGCTATGGATATAGGACATCAGTGACATCTTTTGTTTCTCTATTGATTCTAACTTTCTCCAATTATACAATCTATTGAAAAAAGGAAATAGCAACTCTGTTTTGTTCTTGTTCAATTATATCTGACTCTTTGTGACCCTGTGGACCATACCCTCCATGGGGTTTGCTTGGCAAAGATATTGCAATGGTTTGCCATTTCCTCTTCCAGTGGATTAAGACAAACAGGTTAAGTGACTTACCCAGGGTCACACAGCTAGTAAATGTCTGCAGCCAGATTTGAATTCAGGTCTTTCTGACTCCCAGCCCAGTGCTCTATCCACTTGACCACCTAGCTGCCCCCTAGAAAAACAGAGGTTAAGTGACTTACCCAAGGTCACACAGCTAGTAAGTGTCTGATGCTGGATTTGAACTCAGGTCTTCCTGCTCCAAGCCCAGCACTGTATCCACTGCATCATCTAACTGCAGCCCTATTACCCAGTCATTTAGACAAAGGAAAACTATCTCTAGTAAATCACTTCCACAGACACCCAACCACCCCCAAATTTCCCTTTGTTTCATTGCACTT
Organism: Pseudochirops corinnae; assembly: GCA_028646515.1. Taxonomy (NCBI): domain Eukaryota; kingdom Metazoa; phylum Chordata; class Mammalia; order Diprotodontia; family Pseudocheiridae; genus Pseudochirops; species Pseudochirops corinnae. The sequence continues at coordinate 303,709,697 of CM053585.1, read as the reverse complement.
TTTGAAATTATGAATTAAAAGACTGATGCTAAGCAGAGCACAACATTCTAAATACAAACACAAATGAACTGAGATAGTCTCTCCTGCTCCCTTCTTTCTCTCTGCCTGGGGCCTGGGGATGTAACCCCTTCAGCCTTCCCTTTCAATCTTATGCGGAAAAACGGGTCAGGCCAGCATTTCCTCTGATACTTCACTCCGCTCCTCTCAGCTTGGCACCTACAGTTCCCCGAACCACAGAAGTTTAGAGTGGGAAATGACCGCAGAGATCTGGTATTTGGTAGAGCTCTTGGGAGTTGGCAGAGCAGTTTCCATGTATTATCTCATGTGATACCTCCAGGAACCCTATGAAGCAGCTGCTATAATTATCCCCACCTCACAGAGGGAAAACTGGATCTTGGAGAGTTTCAGGGACTTGTCCGTATCCGGAATAGGATTTGAACGTGTCTCCTGAATGCTGAGGCCAGCGTTCAGTCCTCTGTACCACTCACTGCGGCAGGAAAGAAGTTTTAGAAATCATTCTCTGGCCCTGGACAAATGTGTCAAGCACGACCTTTGGGCCCCCAGACAGAGGTGAAATTAGCTCAGAAAGGCAAGATAGGCAGCTGCCTAGGGTAGAACATGGTGGGGCACAGGGGTGCAAGGAGGGGCACGATTAAACATGCCTTTTGTTTTATTTTATTTTTTGCTTTCTGGAGAGGGAAGGTACTTGCCTTAAGTGACTTGCCTACAGTCACATGGCTAGTTTTTTGTTAAGTGTCTGAGGCTGGATTTGAACTCAGGCCCTCTTGACTCCAGGGCCAGTGCTCTATTCACTGCACCACTTAGCCTCCCCTAAACATGCCTTTTAAAAAAAATAAATATGAATGTTGCTGCTGCCAGAAAAATCTTACTCTATGGTACTTAAGTATTTTATTTTTAGGTGTTAAAACTCAAAAGCTTCAACTAGGGCCCTTCCTCAGGTTTTTTCTGGTCCATTTTCCCTAGGTGGGGGCCCTTCCCCACAGGACAGGTATTGGGTTCACATACATACTATGATGAGGCAATGAAATAAGATTTTGTGGAGGAAAGGGATAAAGAACAAATTCTTGTTGGTTTCACCTGGGTGTCCATTCTGGGCAGTTAGGTGGCACAGTGAATAGAACTCTGGGTCTAGAGTCAAGAAAATCTGAGTTCAAATTTGACCTCAGAAATGTATTGGCTATGTGACCCTGGGTAACTCACTTAACCTCTGACTGCCTCAGTTTGCTCAACCATAAAATTGAGGTAATAATGCCACCTAATTTACAGAGATGTTGTAAGGAACAAATGAGATATTTGTGAAAAGTGCTCTTGAAAAAGTGCCTGACACCTAATAGAAATGGTGTAAATGCCCATTACCTTCCCTTCCCTTCCCCTATTCTAGAGGCTTAGTTATAGGATTTTAAGGGAGGCTTATGTTATTTCAAGAAGTCACATGTAGGTTGTAGAAGGTACCTGCTTAGTTACTTCCTTTTGGCTGAACCCCACCCTCAAGTGGATGTCACCCCTCTTCCCCAACACTTCATTAAAAGTAGCACATTCAAAAATCATCTCCCTTAGCTAAAGAGGGGAAGAAAGAAGGGAGGGAAGAAATGGGGAAGAAAGGGAAGAAGAGTATTGGAACAATATGACTTATTTCTGTCTTTCTCCTTTTTATCTATGAAGTCTGATAAATTTACAATTGCCAAAGTTTTCGATTTCTGGGGCTTATAGCCTGGAAGAAATACTTCCCAAAATGGGTTTTTCCAGCATATTCACTCCAGAAGTCAATTTATCCAACATCACTGAACAACCACGCCTGACAATCTCAAAGGTAAGGTAGAAAATGTGAATAGTTTCTTCTTTCCTTCAATCTTTCAATTGGAAGACGAGCTTTCCTCTATCAGATGCCCCTATTTGGACTCTGTGCCCTCATGCCATAGCCTTCTTTGTTCTTCTCAACAGCACTAAATAAAACACTATTTACCTAGCCAGGATACTCAATGACTTGAAAGCTCCATCACAAGAATGACTTTTGTCTCTTGACTTCTTTCCTCTTGTGGGATCCCAAAGCCACCTACCTGCTTTTGCTGTAATATCCTGGAGGAGATCAGCAGGGATTTTTAATCTTCGCTTTGGATTTGCCATTCGTTCCAGTTATTTTCTGTCCATGTGGCATGTGGCCTTAGGAAAATCATTTCTGTTCTCCGGACCTCAGTTTCCCCAGCTGTAAGATAAAAGGATAAGTTCTTTAAGGTGTCTTTTGGCTCTAAATCTAATAACCTATGTCCTTAGTTCAGCTGTTCTTAAGAGAGCAATTCTTAGTCATTCCTAGAATCATAACCCTTTCAAGTGGCAAGTAGCCTCAGAAACCGAGATAATTCAACGCTTTCTTTTGACAGATGAGGAAACTGAACATTTGCCCAATTCACAT
>CM053585.1:303681431-303707166 GCA_028646515.1 Pseudochirops corinnae | reverse complement strand
ATAATATTTATATAATAATATAATAAATATTCTTTATTTATTTTGTTTCATTTTATTTTAAAATTCATTTTGTTTTCTTTTTAGTTCCAAATTCTCCCTCTACCCCTTCCCCCTCCCTTACTCATTGAGAAGGCAAGAAAAATAAAACTCTTTACAAATATGTATAGATGCACTGAGCATTTGAAATCAAAGGGAAGGGAAGAAACAGTTTCCAATTTATCCTCTAAAAATGGTCTTGAGAAATTATCTTGTCAGAGACACTGAATTTTGATTTTAATCAAGTTAAAGTTGTCTTTAGTGAAAGAGACCTTTGAGGTCATCTAGTCCAACTCCCTAATTATAGAGATGAAGAAATTAAAGTTTACACATAGAAGTGAGGTGACTTGCCCAAGGTAATCCAGCTAGTGTCAGAGGTAAGGTTCAAATCTAAAGCCTAGACCAAGGGTGGGGAACCTGCAGCCTTGAGGCCACATGTGGCCCTCTAGGCCCCAAGTGCAGCTCTTTGACGGACTCCAAACTTCACAGAACAAATCTCCTTAATAAAAGGATTTTTTCTCTAAAACTTGGACTCAGTCAAAAGGCTGTAGACTTGAGACCACAGTTCCCCACCCCCTGTTCCAGCCTATTTTCTACTCCATCCTGCCTGGTTCAGGCTATAACACTTCCTTCCTGCTTCTGATCCACTACTATTAACTAAACTATGCTAACTCAAGAATCTGTCTTTGAATATTGAGATTTAGACATAGAATTCTTGAGAAATATTCCTAGAAATAACTGAAGAATTATAGACCTGGAGAGAATCTCAAAGGTTATCTAATAAGAAACACTATCCAAAAACATGAACTCTGATTACAATATCCTCAAGCCAATGATTTCTGAAGGCTTTGCTCCGAAATCTCCTAGGTCAGCGGTTCTCAACCTGTGGGCTATGTTCAATTTGTAACAATGAAAACACATCCTGCATATCAGATATTTACATTACAATTCATAACAACAGCAAAATTACAGTTATGAAGTTGCAAAGAAAATAATTTTATGGTTGCGGGTCACCATAACATGAGGAACTGTATTAAAGGGTCACGGCATTAGGAAGGTTGAGAACCACTGGACTAGGTCAAGAAACACTGAGTAAATGGGCAGAGTTCCAGTTTCAACTTATATCTAGGACTGGTTATATGCAAGAGACCAATGACAGCTTAGCTACTTTATGACAAGTGACCCTGTCCCATAAACAAAGCAGGTGTGACAATACAGCAGAACAGAGGAAGACAAACACTCGAGATACTTCTCAGTTGGACTGGGCCTGTAAACTGGTCCTCTTCCTTTATGAATTATAGGTTTTAAAGCTGAAAAGGAACTTTGATGATCATCTGGTACAGTGGTTCTCAACCTTCCTAATGCTTTCACCCTTTAATACTTGCATGTGGGCGTATCTGCATGTGGGCAGACTCGCCTGGAGACAGATAGAGGGGCAGTGTCTCGGTTCCTAAGACCATCAGAAATATGTGTTTTCCAATGGTCTTAGGCAGTGGTTCTCAACCTTCCTAATGTTGCGACCCTTTAATACAGTTCCTCATGCTGTGGTGACCCCCAACCGTAAAATGATTTTCGTTGCTACTTCCTAACTGTAATTTTGCTAGTTATGAATCTCAATGTAAATATCTGATATGCAGGATGTATTTTCATTGTTACAAATTGAACATAACCCACAGGTTGAGAACCAGTGGTCTTAGGTGACCCCTGTGAAAGGGTCGTTCAACCCCCAAAGGGGTTGCGACCCACAGGTTGAGAACCGCTGATCTAGTACAACCTTCTCACTTTAAAGGTAAGGAGACTAAGGCTCTTTGGTTAAACGACTTAACCAAGGACACATTTCCCAAAAAGTATACAGCAGAGTTAGGGTTCATAACCAGATCCTCTAACTCTAAGTATAATTTTCTTTGTACTATAACACCCTGCTTCAAGGATAGGGAAAAACAAAATCCTTGCTACATTTTTTAAAAATAGCCAGGCTGCCCCTAGAAAAATCAAAAAAGATGTCAATATCCCTCTAATTTAATAAAGGTTCATAGACTTTAAATATCCGTTTCTTTCCTTGTCTATATGTATTATATCCATAATGAAGTACATGCCCTACTGAGATAATCAGGATATGAGGTCTATCTGAGATTGATCTAATTCTTCTGATACTGCTTTTATATATCTTCTAAACTATTTCCCTGAGGTCCAGGGCAATCTAATCCTTGCATGGCCAATGACAAAGTGGTATGGACACAGTAGGCACTTAATAAAATGTTTGTTCTTATCACTATCCTAATATTTGTAGGATAATGTAACGTAAGGACAATTTGACCAGAAGATAGGAAACTTCTAAGTCCAAATCCTGTTTTGGGCCTTAGTTTTCTCATTCATGAAACAAGAAAATTGGACTAAAGAATTTCCAAAGAATCTTCCAGCTCTGAGTCCTCCTATCATGACTTTATATCATTCCACAGGCCAAGAATTTAATTTCTTCTCCTATGTCTCATCTCCTCCAACCTGTAGTTGCTGCACCAATTTGTGGTGGAAATGAATGAGAAAGGCACCAAGGCTGCAGCCACCTCTACCTTTCTATCCCAGCCTGAGACCCTGAGCCACGCATCTCCACTGACTGTTCATTTTGACAGGCCCTTCCTACTGCTGATTTGGGAAGCGTCTGCCCAGAGTTTACTTTTCCTTGGAAAAATTATAACCCCAACTGCAAGTTAACTCTGGTAAGAGATAAGGGAATGGGAGTCGTTTTCAGAAAAATCACTGTTGTTTTTTTTTCCAATCTCTGGTTTTCCTGCATGAAGTGGACAGGGGTGAAATATCTCAATAGAGGATAATATTAGCAACAGTCTCAATAAAAATTATATGGACGTTCTGTGGACATAAAGCGTATATTCTTGTGGTCTGATGGCCATGGACACTCTGTGCCCCTTTCTCTGCCCCATCGTAGAACCACTCATTTATAATTTCTCATCCATTCACTCATTCATCCATGCTCCTAAAACAGTGACTGACTAGTAGCAGGAGCTGAATAAATTCTTGTTGATTGATTGATCTGCCACTATTATAAGATCATAAAGATGCCTTAAAGACCACCTAGTCACAGAATCATGGAATTTGAGAGCCGGAAGGGATCTCCATGATCATCTATTCCAATCCATGCCCAAAAAGGAATACCCACTATAAGATATGCCACAAACTCTCATCCTGCTTCTGCTCAAAGCCCTCCCCATCCACCACGTCTCAAGATAGGCCATGTCGCTTTTGTGTAGCTCTAATTATTGCAAAGCTTTTTCTGACATCAAGTCTAAAGCTTTCTCTCTGTAACTTCCATCCATTGTTTCTGACTCTGCCCTATGGAAACAATCAGAAGAAATGTAATCTTTCTTCCAAATGACAGCTATTCAAATACTTAAGAGTCAGCTATCGCATCCTCCCTCCTAGTCTTCTCTTCTACAGACTATATGTGCCCAGGTCCTTCAGTGCAGTCAGTCAGCTAATGAAAAAGCATTTATTAATCTCCTACTATGTGGAAACATTGTGCTTAGCACTGGGGATACAAAGAAAGGCTAAATAAATTCCCTGCTCTTGATTAGTTTACATGCAAACAACTATGTATAAGCAAGGTAGATCAGAGATAATCAAGAGAGGGAACAGAAAAGGTTTCATGTACAAGGCATGAATTTTAGCTGGGACTGGAAGAAAGCCAGGGAAGCAAAGATGCAGAAATGAGGAAGGAGAGAATCCCATGAATGGAGGGCAACTCACGAAAATGCAGAGTTGGGAGATGTACTATCTTCTTCAACAGTAAGGAGGCTAGTGTCATTGGCTTGCAGAGTGTATGGGCATGAGTCAGGTGTAAGAAGGCTGGAAAGGTGGGGGTGGAGGAGACAAGTCACGAAAGGCTTTCAATGCCAAACAGAGAATTTTATATTTGATCATAGGGGTGATAAGGATCACCTGAAATTTATTAATGGCAGGGGTGGGGAGGAGGAGGGAGGCAGGGAACATGATCAGACCTGCTTTTGTGGAAGATCAATTTGACAGCTAAGTAGAGGACAGACTGGGATAGAAAGAGACTTGAAACAAGGAGACCAGCCAGCAGACCATTGTCACGGTCAGGCATGAGGTGATGAGGGCTTGCGTTAGTGTGATGGCAGTGTCAAAGGAGATGGAGGAAGCATATAGAAAAGATGTTTTGAATACAAAATTGACAGGGCTGAGCAAACACTCCAGAAAGTACAGTAGAAAGGATTGATAGCTTTAAAGGGGGAAACAGGGAAGACTTTGAGGAAGATGAGAATAGGGAAGTTGGTGTTGGGGGACAGAGAATAAGATTCAATACCAAGTTAGATTCACTGGGATGGGGAGATTATAACTGGTTGGGAGTCTGTTAATCATTGAGGAATAAGTTCAAATAGGTTATGTCAATAGACTCGAGGCTGTTCGCTCTCCTCTAGATACTTTCCCGTTCATCAATGTCCTTCTTAAACTGTGGTGCCCAGAACTGAACACAGAGCTACAGGCAGCACAGAGCACAATGGGACTCTAACCTCCCTATTCCTGGAAGCTAAGGCAGTTGGGTGGCACAGTGGAAAGGGTGCCAGGCCTGGACTCAGGAAGACTCTTCCTCCTAAGTCCAATTCTGGCCTCAGATACTTGCTAGTCATGTGACCCTGGGCACATCATTTAACCCTGTTTGTCTTCATCTCCTCAATCTGTAAAATGAGTCGAAGAAGGAAATGGCAAACTACTCCTTTATCTTTGCCAAGAAAACCCATAATGGGGTCATGAAGAGTTGTACATAACTGAAAAATGACTAAATAACAGCAAAATTTCCTGGAAACTATGCCCCACTTAATGAAGCCCAAATTCAAATGTAGTTGTGCAACTACATCACACTTCTGACTCACTGTCCACTAAAACTTCCAGATATTTTCCAGAATAAATACTACATAACTATGTCTTCCCTTAATATTTATGAAATTGATTTTTTATACCCCAACTTTATCTTTACATTTATCTCTGCAGAATTTCATCTTATTAAATTAAACCCAATGTTCTACCTTCTCAAGACCTTTTTTTATAGGCAGAGACTATTTTTATCTTTCTTTGTATCCAGGGCACTTAGGCCACACCTGGTACTTGGTAGACACTTTATAAATGTGTCTTAATCGATTTATGGATTGATTGGGATCCTGACTCTGCGATCCACTATGTTAAATCTCCCTCTTATATTTGTGGTCTATAAATATTGTGACTATAAGATCTATACCTTTCTTCAACTCAATGATAAAAATGTTAAACAACACAAAGCTAAGCACAGATTCCTGGGTCTCGCTTGCTTGTTTTACAGGTAAAGAAACTGAGGCTCATGGAGGTTAAGTGATTTGCCTGCGGTCACACAGGTAGTAAGGGACCCCTACACTCAAAGATAATTGCATCCTATCAGAGGAAAAAACACAAACATATTCAAGTATATACTGAATAAATACAAAGAGAACAAGTACAAAATAAATTGTTGTTGAGTCATGTCTGTCTTTTTGTGACTCCATTTGGGGTTTTCTTGGCAAAGATACTGGAATGACTTGCCATTTCCTTCTCCAGCTCATTTTATAGATGAGGAAACTGAGACAAACATAGTTAAATGATTTTCCCAGGGTCATACAGCCAGTGAGTATCTGATGCTGGATTTGTACTCAGGTCTCCTTGACTCCAGGCCCAGAACTCTATCCACTGAGCCACCCAGCTGCCTTCACAAAAATAAATACAAGTAGTTAAGTATGAGGTTATTAAGGAAGGAAGGAACCAAAGGCCAGGGGGCCTGGAAAGGCTTGATGTGGAAGGTGGCACTTAAGCTGAGACTCGAAGGGAGACAGTTATGAAGCTTAAGTGAGTAAGAAGTATGTACATTCTAGGAGTGAGGAATGGGCAGTGAAAAGTTACCGAGAAAAGAGATCCAGCACTTTGTATGAGGAACAAGCAAAAGATAAGCTTGGCTGGATTGTAAAATGTGGGGAAATGCTTTATTGTGAGTCCAGGAAGAGAAGTTGGGGCCAGGCTGTAAAGGACTTTTAAAGCTAAACAGGAATTTTTTTTTTTCTGGTTTACCAATGGCTTTGCCTGCTACAGGAGAAGCACATGCAACTGGACTTCATCCACTGTTGTTGTTCAGTCGTTTTTCAGGCACACACAACTTTTTGTGACCCTGTTTGGGGATTTTGTGACAAAGAGCCTGGAGTAGTTTGGAGCAGTGAAAGGGCCTGGGGGATCGGAGGGGGGGATGGAGGGAGATGATCTTTATCTACATTGATTCCTGAGAAGTCTTTCCTGGGTCTTTGCTCAGTGGCTTAAACCATGGAGAAAAGGGGGCTAGACAGTCAAAGTTTCTCCCTTTGGAGTCAAGACCAATGAAAGAATTTTTCTGGTGCCTCCTACTGTGTACATTTGTTTCTGGGGCATGTTAGCACCCACCAGAGGATCATATACCTTTGACCAGATTTAGTAACTAAATTGATAGCCTTACAAGAATGATATTGATTGGGGAGTGGCTCCATTAACACTCTGGACATAAGAGCCATGACGCCATTTGGTAACGGATGTAGAACCATATGATCTTCCTAAGCACAAGGCAGCAATGGTTTTCTTCATACCGGTCAGAGTACTGACTTCTAAAGGACTAGTGAAGTATGTTTGCATGTTGTTACTGACCTACTTCTGGCAAATTTATTATATTGCTATTTTTCCCTTACCTCATGGCAAGAGGTTTACCCTTAATACATTGACATTCCTTGTTACTGCCGGCTCACGGCGGCGGGGGGCGGGGGGGGGTTGAGGGGTGGCTTAGTCCTGTTCAGACCATCCCATATCTCGAATGCAGTGATAAGGTAGGAGTCAGAGATGATGAAAGACTCCGTTTATTCAACATAAAGCAAACTTTTTTGTACTTTCTAACATCCTATGTGCAGATGTGGCAATCCATGCTGTTCCCGTGCTGTACTCGTGCTGTACTCATACACAACACGTAAGTCAGAATGAGATAACATGCATAACACACATGTTGTCAGGGAACAGGGCAGAGCATAGTTTGGAGAGCCAATCCAGACATTATGGCCATAGAGATAACAGGCGAGAGGGCTTATTGACCATCCCTGCTGTCCCTAGACCATCTGTAACTCTCAACAAACCACAACAATAACCCCAACAATTCCCCCTTTTTTATTTTAATGCACAGCAATAGGCCAGACTATACTGCAGGTAAGCATAATTCATGTACTTCAGAAGACAAAGCATTAAAGCGGTGAATAATGCATCTTAATATCGATGGAAACACACAGTAAAATGAGCAAAAAGAAAAGAAACATTCCAGCCATTAACAACCAACGTTTAAAATTTCCAAATAAAGGGGCGGGCAAAAAAAGTTGTTCACAGGTATCCCTCATCCAATCGGCAACCTCATGGAGTTGATGGATATCAGTTGCAACCTTTTGAGAATTGTTTATGTATGTACAACAGGAAGAGTTTAACACAGTACATACTCCTCCTTCTGCTGCAAGAAGGTAGTCCAAAGCAAGACGATTCTCTACCACTTCTTGTGCCAAGGAGTCCAACAACTCTTGTAGATTTTGTAGTCCTTCAGCAACTGTGTTGGTGATGTGTTCAATTGTGAGAGTAATATTGGTCAAAACAATCTCATGATCTACATAACCAACCCAAGGTAGGAGAAAAGCAGTAGTCTTTCTGACCCACCATAAGAAATTGGCCCATGATCCCCTTTTTCAAAAACAGTTTATCCTGATATTATTAACTACTACACAATTTCTAAATTCTCTGGTCATAAAATCCTTCCCACATAATTGACAAAACTTACACGAGGAGGTTTCACAGGTCTTTTCTTCACATAATTATCAATAATCACTTTTCATAAACATATTTCATAAATGATAGTAAAACAATTTTAACTGAAACTTCCTTTTAAAAAAAGACAAATCTTGAAAGTTTATGATTTCTTAAATTACAATGCTTCAAAATATTATAACACATGGTCAGAATACCCTATTCATTTTCCTGTTCCTCCGACACTTTAATTCTTAATTTAACAGCATTTAGACTTTATAAAAGGAACAACATAGATAATACAATTGTTTACAAGTAACAATATCATAAACAATTATCGTGTACCTAAATTTAAACTTTAAAACCAAAATCAAGTAATTACTAATCTGGTGATCTTTAATTTAGTCATTTCCAAATTGCTTTGCACAGAAAATTATTCATCCCATAAACATTGGCATAAAATTCATACCTAAAGAAAATTCCACATAAAAGTTAACAAACATGAAACAATTTTTAGCTTATGCAATTTACACTCAAATAGCATTTTTGTTTTATACCAAGCATTGTACCAAGCACCTTTACAATTATATTAGTCCCATAAAATCCCTAGGATGTGGATACCACCACCATCCCCTTACTGAACAGTAAACTAAGGTAAATAAAACTTTTTTGGGCGGGGAGAGGGGACATACAGTGAATTACTTTCTTAATGCCAAATAACAATATGTACCTTTTGATCATATAACTATGTATTTCTAAGTTCTAATATCCTTGGCCCTCAGAAAGGAAATATATCCACAAATTTATTTCTTTCCTTAATATCCCAATTACCCATTCACATTCACATTTTTCTTGGGAAAGTCTGCAAGGAGTTTGAAACCACCTACTCTAATCAGGTCAGTTTGAAATATGCTGGGCCAATAGTCTAACTGCTTTCTTTGGTTCTAGTAATAATTACAAATCACAGTAATCTATATATTTTACCATAATCTATGACCATCTTTAAATTCAAATTCAAAATTCAATAACCACCCAATTTCAGTCTTTCCACATGAAACAAAAACTTCCACAAACCATCTCAACATGCTTAAACCATCTGATATTAGCACAAGAGCACCCCAGGATGGAGGGGGGGGGGCACTTCTCTGCTCACCTCTGTTTGTTCCCAAAATTTTGCTAACTTTCATATTTTCACTCAAACCTTTATTTCTCTTTCCCAGTCTTTCAAACCCATTACTCAGACTACCTACATTCCTTTACATTCCAAATAATCACACCCCAATTTTGTGCAGCTTTCTTGCATCTAAAAAATTAGGAGGAGTTAAATGCCTAACAATTTACATCCTGAGAGAGCCACATATTTTTTTTCTCTGCCCTCTGCCCCCTTCTTTTCTGAGAGGCTTAGAAAAAAAGTTCCAAACTACAAGATTTATGTACCATCCCAACCTTAATGCTCTTTTTACATTCCCAGTACCTTGAAGTGGGATGGAGGAATACTCCCTTCCAAACACCTGTTTCTCTTCCAGATTTTTCACTTTTGCTCCCACCTTTCTCTTAGAAACCAACATTCAATATGTCTCAGATACTTTAAATTAGAGATTTTTCTTTACCTCTCTGCTTATCAATGGGTTTTTAGTGAAATCTACTCAGATAATCTGAAAGATTCTCAGTCTCAGAACCCTTCACTCTCTCCCATGATAGTAGTTATATGCTGCCTAATCTCATCTGGGATGAGAGGAGTTAACAGAAAAACTTTGGGTCCCTTTAAAATACAGCACTGTGACACCCTCTTCACTAAGGGGGCAGGGAAAAACTCCTAAATAATCAATCTTGAAACCTCCAGAATCTGGATTCATTAAAACTCAACTAGTATAAGTGTCCTTAAGTAACACAAATAAGTTTTCAAAGTATTATAACTAACTTAATTTCCAGTTATTACAGGATTTCCAGATATTAAACTTTCCTAGTCTAAATTAGCCTTCATAGCAATTTATCCCAATGTCTTTCTCCTTCTATCCTTTGATATAAAATTATTACTTTTTGGAACTTTACATGAATATCAATATCAACTTTCAAATTAACATATATTAATACATAGTTTGAAAAATCACACTTTTAAATTTTAAGGTTTCTCATTTACTTAGCAAGAGTTTCTTCAGTGTCGACTAATATAATAAATTCTGACCTATCTTAAACATCAATTAAGAGTAACACATTTCATGCAAAATACTACTAGAATTGATTTAGTTACCCTCTGGTTACATTTTGATATGCAAAAACTTTTCACTTTGGATGAGGCATAGTTAAATACTGGTTAGCCTCTCAGCCTGTTTCTGATCTGAGGGGAAAGATTCCTGCTCCCTTTCTTTATCTCCCTAGCTCTCTCCATACCCCAAAACCTGGCCAGGGTTTTTAGAATGTAAAGAGAAAGAAGATTTTCCACACTATTAATCTAAATAGTAAAATATTGTTCTCTCTCTCTCATCCACCTGATGGAGGAAGGAGGGGGAGACAAAGAGAAAGCCGCATTCTGAGAAAATTCAACAGTAGGCCTTGCTGTCCTCGAATGCCTTAACTAAGGGGGAAGAGGAAGGGGGTAATGATGATATTGCCTCCCCATCCTGGGCTGTAGAATTTCCCTTGTTTGTTTCAGGGTTACTGAGGGGTTACCAAGCACTCTCATTTATTAATGAGGTTGTAAATCACTCTTATGTACTTCTCTTCCTCAGATAACTTTCCTAAACCTTGCCCCACATTGGGTGCCAGTTGTTACTGCCAGCTCAAGGGAGAAGGGGGAGGGGGGGCGGCGGCTGAGTACTGCTCAGACCACCCCATATCTCGAATGCAGTGATCAGGCGGGAGTCAGAGATGGTGAAAGACTCCGTTTATTCAACATAAAGCAAACTCTTTTGTACTCTCTAACATCCTATGTGCAGACATGGCAATCCATGCTGTTCCCATGCTATACTTGTGCTGTACTCATACATAACACATAAGTCAGAATGAGAACATGACTAAAACACATGTGATCAGGGATTGGGGCACAGCATAGTTTGGAGAGCCAATGCAGACATTATGGCCATAGAGATAACAGGCAAGAGGGCTTATCAACCACACCCTGCCATCCCTAGACCATCCGTGACCCTCAACAAACCACAACAATAACCCCAACAATTCCTGCACCAGTCAAGCCTGCCACTGGAGTAGCCACTATCAAAGTTCTCATAGAGCAAATCCTCCTTCCTTAAGGACACATCTTACATCATTGCCCCTGATCAGATCACCTTCAATACATCGTGAGGAAGGTCTGAGATTGGGTTTACCACCAACAAATCTGCCTGTTTTTTTTCACTTCATAGCCCATACTCTGACAGCTAGCCTTATTGAACACTATAATGGATTCCTAAAACAACAGCATTGTTGGCATGGTTGATTGTCCCACCTCCTAAAAACTGTGTCTCCAACAAATCAATACCTAGTAATAAAAGGTTCTCCATTCCAATCAATGGTTTCTCAGTTCCAGCTTACAGGAAGACCTACCCAATAAGGATGGACTGATTTTAAACATAGTTTGAGGTGTTTTTTTAGGTCATTAGTTGTTTCACTGCCCTTATGGAATCACCTGAGTGTCAAGAAGTCTGCTCCTTCAGGGGGTTTCATATACCCTTAGGAAATAGTTCAGTTACTCTCCAACTGATAGGTCTCATTCCACCCAGGAAATCCCACAGAGGATTTGGAGGCTTCCATGAAAGTGTAGGCTTCAGTGAGCAGGGCAAGGAATACTGAGTGAATGGGGAGAGTTTTATCAACTTATATCTAGGACTGGGTTATATACAAGAGGCTCATGGAGGCCTTAGCTAATTTATGATAAGTGACCCTATTCCATAGAACAAAGCTATATTTGAAGTTTATGGGTTTTTTCCTCCTTTTTCCTCCAGTACTGCCTATTGCAGGCTCCTTGCCTTTCTAACATTAGGGTTATACAATAACAATCCTCAAACCATTTAAATGGTAGATAGTCTTCCAGAACGGTGGAATCAAAGTCAAGTAGAAACAAATTCCTGTGGGCCACATATTGACTTAGAAAATCACAAATTAACATTATGTTGTATTTTTGCCTATTTTTAAACATTTCCCAATTACGGTTTAATCTGATTTGGGCTTAACTCAAGAGTTTCATGACCTGTTTATGGCCTATGGGCTGTGATTTATACACTTCTGTCCTAGAAGACCTTTCGGACCTTACTACCAAGGAGCAGGATATGACAAGACCAATATTTACTAGCATTCTGCCTCCACCCTCAACCTACATCAGGTATTTTTTTAAGATACTTCTTTCTCTAAAAGTCGAGGAAGCTGTCTTGGGGGCTTAATTGGCCCAGGGAGCTAAGATTCAAGTTTTCAAGAGCTTCTAAGATGATTGGGAGAGACTTGAGAGTTCATGGTGAACAGATTCAATTTTCTCAGTAAAGTAAGAATCAAAGTCCTCAGGTGAGAGGGCAAAGGGAGGCGAAGACATGACAAGCTTAAGGGGGAAACATAAGGCTTAGACTAGCTTCTGTGGAGAGTTAGATAAGAAATCACTTCTGAGGAGGAGAAGAAGGTTTGCATGTCTGCAATAAAGGCCCAGTTGAAGTTGGAATGTATAAATTTGTAATGTATCCACTCAACATTGTGATGTGACTTCCATTGGTTCCATTGAGAAGTATATGAGTTAGGAGAAGGAGGCAAATGGTGTGAGTAATTCAGGGCTGGAATTTGCAAGGGAAAGGAGGCTAAGAGATTTGAGAGCAGAAGACACTTTGGAGTTCTACTGGTTAACTTTAACATTTGAATTTGGGAGGAAAGTCAAAGCAGCCATAACTACCTAAGGAAGTACTGAGAGGTAGAGCAACTGAAAGTCACAATGAGGGTGAGAATAGAGTTAGTAAAGATGAAGCCCAGGGAGAGACGGGATGATAAGAGGTTCTAGTCACATAGAAGAATATGAGATTTTCTTATTAAGTGTGATAGATGATTAATTGGGCCCCTATTTTATTCCAATCAGTATTAATCAGTTTGATATGATTCCATAGGACAGCAGTTCTCAACCTGTGGGTCACGACCCCTTTGGGGGTTGAATGGCTCTTTCACAGGAGTTACAGGGTCACCTAAGACTGTCGGAAAACACATATTTCTGATGGTCTTAGGAACAGAGACACTACTCCTCTATTCGTCTCCAGGCAGGTCCGTCCACATGTAGATATGCCCACATAATGAGTATTAAAGGGTTGCAGCATTAGGAAGGTTGAGAACCACTGTCATAGGAGTAGTGATTATAAATTCTGTATATCTGGCCCCAGTGCTATGAATTTGCTTAATCAAAGAAAGCTAATTAGGGGACCTCCACCCTTGTTTTTCCTTGTTATGGTGACCAAGGCCAGTGTGGTGGAGGTGATTCAACTACATGGGAAGTCCCCCAGCCCAGTGTATCTAGGAAACTGGACCATCTCTATGTGCTATTTAGACATCCTTAACTGAGGACCTGTTATGCTGACCAAAAACTCAGATCCAAAGATTGATGCAACAGGTTTTCTCACAATTGTACATCTCAATCTAAGGGCCCCTACCAGGTCCTTATGACTACTCCCACAGCTGCCAAACTTATGGGTGTGGATTCCTATGTCATCTGAAAAAAGCCCCTGCTCCTGAGTGAACATGAGAACCTTCCAGGTTTTTTCAAAGTTTGCCTCATACAGACCCAGAAGCAGCCAATGTCCAGATAAGACAGCTATCCCAAAATTCCAGAAAAAAGCTGAGTTTTGTCCTGGCTTTTTCTCCTCTTCCCTTTTGCTATGTGCCCAGCCTCCAAGGGTGTGATTCAAGTGTGTGTTGGCATTTTCTCTCTATACATTCTTGGTCCCCTCTCTCTTTTTTGTTTGCAAGCAAACAATGACCAACAATGACACCTAGAAAACACTTCCCTGAAAGGTTCCCTCAAGGAACTAACCCCCTGGGCAACATCTTGTCCTGGCCCAACTTCCTTCTCATGGCATCTTGGCTTGTACTGGCATCTTTTTCATTTGGCAGAAGGGTAGGGGTTCTTTCAGACTCCCTCCCTTTCACCAAAAGACAAAAATGTCAACATACTATTAGGAGACACCCTGTTTTCCAGAGCTAAGGCCCAGCAAGCAAACTGTGCATAACAACAATCTTTTGTGCTCATGTTCAGGAACGGATGGTCCCTGAGGAGCCTAGGCAAGCATCAATCAGCAGGCCCAGACACGAAACCCTGCTGTGAACGGACTTTTTGTCCCTAGACAATTCTGTCTCACTGTTGCTGTTGTGCCTTACTACTGTTGCTACACTACACTGTTTGACTCTTTGTCTAGCCACAAGTATATAAACCAAGGTTCAGTCACACTAAAGAAAGTCCCCACAATGGGGTGGATCCCTGGCACATGTATCCTTGTTTGCAAGCCATTTCCCTCACTTTGAAATCAAACCTCTGTTTGGTTCCAGACTCTCCAGTCTCTAACTTGCTCTGTTCAGCTCCAGCAGCCCACAGGTTAGAAGCTGGTCTGGTTCAGTTGACATAACTATGTCATAAATTCATAATAACTGTTATGCTAATAGAATATAATAAAAGTGTTAGAGAAGTGTACAATTGCTATGCAAGATCTGAGGAAGAAAAGATTGGCTTTGGCCAGAGGCGAGTTAGCATAACAGAGAAAGAACTAGACTTAAAGTCAGGAAAACCTGGGTTCAAATCCCCCTTAGATACTAGCAATGTGACCCTGGGAGAGTCACTTCAGCTCTCTGTGTTCTAGTTTCCTCATCTATAAAGTCATTTAAGTGTTGTTGTCTGCCTCAGCTTCCTCATCTGTAAAACAGGGATGAGTAGCACCTCATGAGCAAAGGAGATAATACTTGTAAAGCATTTAACATAATGCCTGGCACATAGTAGGTTGTTTAATAAATGCTTTTTTTTTTTTCTTCATACACACACATACACACAGAGGTACATATGATTGAGAGAGAGAGAGAGAGAGAGAGAGAGAGAGAGAGAGATGGAGAGATGGATAGATAGATAGATGAGATAATAAATAACAGAACTAGTACCTGAACTCGGGTTTTCTGGCTCCAAATTTATTCTGCTTTCTGCTGGAGTAAGTTTCATCTCTTTAAACCAGCACAGCTTTTGAGTAATTGGTAAGTCACTGGAGGTACCACAGAGTGAAATGGAGATAACTCTTAATGGACACCATTGACTTATTGAGTATTTTACACTGTAATAAGAGAACATCGCTTCAGCTTAGCCCAGTGAACATTTTTTTTTAAAGAAAAGAGGGAAATAATTGAGAAAAGCTAATATTTAAAAGCACTTTAATGTTTGCAAAGCACTTCACCAATCTCATTTGACCTTCATAACAACCCTGGGAGGTCAATTTGAACTCAGATTTCCAGACTTCAGGTCCAGCATTCCATCCATCCTGCCCCTCAGCAGCCTCATAACAAAAAGATCTCATCTTGTTGCATACAGAAAGAAAATTTCTGCATTTGCTACCTGGCTGCTTTCCTGGCTTCATCATCTCCACAGTCTCATCATTCTGTAAGATGAAATCAACTTGGAAACTCAAATCTCCTCAGATCATTTCCCACCCCCCTGGGTAACCTTTCCTCACCCCATTCTGAGCTTCTTTTTTTGTGTCCTCTTCGCCATTAGGTTGTGGGTTCCTTGAGGGTAGGGACTGTTTTGTACCTTTCTCTGTATCCCTAGCACTTAACACAGTACCTGGCATGTAGTTGGTGCTTAATAAATATTTACTCACTCTGACAATGACTCTAATGCATACTCAGGGGAAAAAAAATTCAATTTATCAGGTTTACTAAACTACTTACTCTGGACAGTAACCATGGCCCTTGAAATTCCACAAGTGAATCCACCAAATTAAAATGGTAGTTATACACAGGACACCCCCCAGGTTCAAGATCAATACTGGCCTTTGGGCAATGGACAGCTGTAATCTGTTTTTATAGGAAATTCACTAGTCTGTTTGCAGAAGCTCAAGTTCAAGGATCTACTTACTGTTTTCATAGGACATTCACTAGTCCTGTTTGCAGAAGTTCAAGTTCAAGGATCTACTTACTCTTCCCACACAGTAACATCAGCTCATACACATACACACATGCACGTATACCCACTCACAGACACTCCCCATTTGCCATTAATTATGCTCAGATACAAACTCTGAGTCTATTGGCTTCTTCACAAGCACTGGCCTTTCCCATGTAGTTTCCTAGGAGCTCAGAACTATGTTAATAAGATATCTTTATCTATATCTTCTATCTATTCCCCAGATACTGGTATTACCAGAACCCTATGCTACATATAGTTTCAGAGCCCCAAGAAACAGCAGAACATGCCCACCAATGCCAGTGCAAGTTGGCACTCTTTTTGTATTCTTCAAATACATGTCCACAAGCAACTCAAACTTAAGTCCAAAGTAGACCTTTACATTTTGCCCCTAAACCCACTCCTCCTTCAACCTTCTTTATTTCTACCGAAGCCTGGGCACTCAGGTTCAAAACTCTGGCCTTATAGCTGACCCTCCCTTTGCCTTTATCTTCCATATGCAATCAGTTGTCAAATGCTGGTGATCCTTTATTTCCACATGGGTGTCACATCCATGTCCTTCTTTCTACTCATGTGGTCACCACTTTAGCTGATACTCTCATTACTCTTGGACTTTTATCATAACCTCCTAATTACTATCCCTGGCTAAATTTTAAAATAATCTAAATTTTAAAATTTAAATTTAAAAATAGTCCTTGGATTTTTGCAGGTCTGACCACTTCATATTTCCTCTAAGACAAGGGTTCTTTGCCATTTTTGTATCATGGATCTCTTTGACAATCTGGTGAAGCCTATAAACATCTCCTAAGAAGAATGATTTTAAATGTATTAAATGAAATACATAGGAAATTAAATCTGTTGAAACATGGTAATCAGATACATTTTTTAAGAACAAGTTCATGGCCTCCAGGTTAATAATCCCTCCTTAGGATATCTCTGACTGCTCCTTTTCATTGGTTCTTCATTCATATCATGCCTCCTAATTGTAAGTGTACCCAAAACTCTGCCCTGGACCCCTTTTCTCTTCTTTCTCCCCTCCAACTGGGAGATTGTTTATTTCTAACAATAATAGGAGGGATATCAGAAGAGCAAAGATTTGGAGGGAAAAGATAATTAGTTCTATTTTGGACATGTTCATTTTGAGATGTTAGTAAGACATCTGGGTCTAAATGTCTAATAGGCAAATAGAGATGTGAGATTGGAGCTCAGAAAAGAAATTAGGGTTAGGTATCATCTGCATAGAAATTATAGTTGACCCAATGGGAGATGATAAGTAGTATATAGTATAGAGAGCAAAAAGAAGAATTAGGAGAGAAGCCTGAGGGATTCTCACAGCTGGAGGTTATGACAAGGATGAAGAAGCCACAAAGGAAATTGAGAAGGTAGAGAAAGACAGGTAGGAGGAGAAACAAGTGAGAACAATTATCGTAAAAATACAAAAAGGAGAGTATCTAGCATCTCATAGGGGAAGATAATAAAAATATCAAGCACTACAAAGAGGTCAAGAAGTATGAGACATGAAAACAGACCATTAGATTTGACAGTTAAGAGATCACTGATAACTTGGCAAAGGCAGGTTCAATTGAGTAATGACATCAGAAGCCAGATTACAGAGTTTTAAAAAGAGTGACATGAGAGGAGACAGAGACAGGGCAAAGGTGTTCATGCTTTGAGGTCTTCCAGGAAGCCTTAAGTCAACATACAAACTTCGACATCTGGTCAATGGTATAAGGGGACAAAGGCAACTTGTAGTTGGTGGTTGCACATGGTGAAAGAGATGGAGACAGAGGTGGAGGTGGAAGGAGAGATGGAGATGGGACCAAAGCCAGAGCTGAGGTTGGGACAGTCCAAACTCCCTATCCAAGGCTAGAGCTGCCAGGGAGGACAGAAGGAGGGACCAGGACCTAGTCACACCCCATTAAAAATTGTGTCAGGATCACAGCAGCAACATACAGTCTACAAAGGGGAAAAAACAAGGCCTAGCCACACCATCCAGTGTGATGGAATTAAGGAACAAACCAATGCAACAGAATAGGTGAACAAAACCCAGAAGCAATCAAACAGAGTAGTAAAAGCATTCCAAAGATCCAAGGACTCCAAGCATTTACCAAGTGTGGTAAACAGTAACAGATGGAGAGAGCTCTTGATGAAAAAAGGGATAGAGATGATCATAAAATATATAATAAGCAATTTTAGTAGCATAAAATTGAACAACTTTTTCATAAATAAAATTAATAGTTAGAATTAGAAAGTAGATAGTTAACTGGGGAACAAATCCTTGCAGCAAACTTCTCTAATAAAAGCCAACAATTGAATATGTGTGTGTGTGTGTAAATTGAGAGATAATTGCTACAAATATAAAAGAACAAGAGTCATTCTGCAATAACTTAATGTTCACAAAATACAAATGAGCAATTTTCAAAAGAAGAAATGAAAGCTACCAACAACCACATGAAAAATGTTCCAAATCAGTAATAATGAGAGAAACGTACATTAAAATAACTGTGAGGTTCAACCTCACACCTGTTAAATTGGCAAATATGACAAAAGAAGAAAATTTCAATTGTTGGAGGACAAGCACATAAATATACTGTTGACAGAATTATGAATTGATCCAACAAATATTCTAGGAAAAAAATTTGGAACACTGTCCAAAAATGGCATAGTCTTTGACCCAGTAATACCACCACTAGGTTATATTCCCTTACAGAGGTCAATGAAAGAGGGAAAGGGTGCATATATACATAAGCTTTCACAGCAGCATTTTTTATTATAGCAAAAAAGTGAAAACAAAGTAGGTCTTCATCAATTGGGTAATGGCTGAACAAGTTATGGCACATAAATGTAATGGAATAATATCGTGCCAAAAGATTGTGAGTGCCTTGAGAGCAGGGACTATATTTTGCCTTTCTTCGAATACCTATGACTTAGCACAGTGCCCAGCATATGGCAGGAGCTTATTAAAGGCTACTTGATTGAATGACAAAAGAGTTGATTTCAGAGAAATCTAAGACGACTTATATGAACTGAAATGAATAGGACCCAGAAAAGCAATTTATATAGTATGATTACAATAATTTAAATGAAAATTACTTTAAAAGACTTTAAAAATCTAATCAGTAACTATGACCTCAGAAGACTCACCAATGTGACACTCTTCCCAACTCTTAATGGATAGCTTTGCAAACTATAGCAGCAAAATGAGACATACATTTTCAGACTCAGCCAGTGTTTTGCTTGACTATAATTATCTATTACAAGGAAGGGCTTCTATTGGAAGAAGTTCTCTTGGGGAGTTTTTTGCTGGGGTGGGGAGGGGAGTTGGGGAAGTTGGAGGATATGATAGTGACACCAAAAAAAAAAACCTCAATGAAACATTAAAAATTCACAAAAGTGAATACACAAGTAAATTCAAAAACGGATACAGACAAATGTGACAACTTTGTTGCTATTGGGTTAAATTATATACAAGGTTTTGTTTTTGTTTTGGGAAAAATTATATGTAATAAATGCTTATGGTTTAATATACAATCTTTTTTTATTCTTTGTATATTGAAATGCTTGTGTTTACTGATATTTGTTATGCTTACAATTTTTAAAAAAGAAAAATATATAAAATTTATCTTCATTAACAAAAATAAGTGAAGGAAAGTTGTCTATATTTATCAGTTCTGATAAATTCCATATTGAGCTTGTGGAATCATGTTTTAAAAAAACCTTTTTATTTTCTCTAGAAATATTGAGAAAAAATATTTTTCTCTAATACCTTTTCCATACTCCTTGGGTAAAGCCCTTGGAAAGGTGGACTATAGAATGAAAGCAAAAAGGCCTTTCATTAGGTGAATGGACTGAAAAGCAAACGTTTCTATCTTCTGAAGGAAATAGACGAGGGGCCCACTCCTATAAGAAGTGCCCTTTTACACACAAAAGGAGTTCTCACTACCCAGTTTAGACTTTTGATATAGATTTATGGGACTGAGCCCACTGACTCCTCAAGGGAAGTGTTCTAGGAGGAACTGAATAGTGACTTGATGGCTTGATTCTGTAATGTTAAGAGAATGTATTTTAAGATACCTTTTCCTTGTTCAAGATTACTATAAATATTTACCTGAAATCTTCGCAGGGAAGGCATATTGGGAGGCATAAAACACTATAGTAATTCCAATATATCTCTTTCAAAGCTCAAAATGACTTGTATATAGATTGACATCAAATTAAATAAAAATATTTCTCATGGGCTGGTACGGGGTGGAGAACCTGCAGCCTCAAGGCCACATGTGGCCCACTATTTCCTCAAGTGCAGCCCTTTGACTTGAATCCAAACTTCACAGAACAAATTCAGTCAAAAGGTCACACTTGAGGACCTAGAGGGCCACATGTGGCCTCCAGGTGGTAGGTTCTTCACTCCTAGACTGGTATCAAAACACAAAGTACACAAGTAGAACTCATATTTTTTCTTCTACAAGTTATATCATCTTGCTATGTTCCATTATGTGTGCAACTGTGTAGTTCATGTGTGCGTGATGATGATAAATAGATTGAGAGATTCATTTTTGTGTTTGTCTGCTACTATTATAATAAAGATTTTTACAAAGAGATTTATTATATTTTTTAAATGGAAATCAGAAATGCCCTCATAGAAACTGGAGGGTGCTAGTAAAAATATTTATCTTCTAAAACACGGCAATTTAAGAATTGGATTTTAAGTTTAGTTTCAGATTTTAAATTAAGGGGCTATGTGGACCTTATTAATTTAAGTAAGAGCTTCCATAAATAATTTCTATGTATATAGTAAGATTAAGATACCTGAATCTTCTCCCTCCTCACAAGAGTGGACAGACCACTAGCCATTTAAAGATCAACTTGAAAATCATAGCTCACAAAAACTGAGATTATTTGGAACATAATTAAATGTGAAGGTTGCTTATGCATGATATAAGTGATCCATCCAATGCTTACTTCTTATGACACAACTTCTAAACCCCACATTGCCCTTAATAAAAACACTCCACTGACAAACTCTTATTTCCTAATAGGTCCTGCCGGAGAAAAAATGTTGGGTCACTCTGGGCAGGTTGTGTAGTTATTTATCTTTCTTATTCAAAATGGTGATTTTGTGCTTACTTTTCAACCTCAGATAAAGTCATTGTTATTATTCATTATTATCATACCTTTAGAGCTGTACAGACAACAGCGGGGGCGGAAAAGCCACCTCATTTTAAGAGAAGGCCAAATTCAGACTACCCTTGATGTAGCCTTACTATTAGATGCTTTGTGGATAGTTGTTTTCTAAAATTGCTTTGATAAACTGTATCCAGGAAACAAGAGAAGGAACAGGTTGTAAGCATGAGTGCTGCTCACCTCTCTGCTGGTTTACACCCCACTCACTCTCATGCACTGACACCTGCCAAAAAGCCATGCCCCCCACTCCTACAAGGAAGCATAAGGTACAGTGGCTGAAGTCAGTCAGTCTTCTCTGTCACAGATCCAGCCCACTGCATGTGCTGAGAATATCTGGAAAGAAAGTGCAAAAAGCTCCCTGCTGCTCCTCAGCTGAGGAACTTGCAGCAGCTCAGCAGGAAGCTATGAATATTGTGCTGTTTAAATTGGAAAGAGGTTATGAGCTGAATTTTGAGCAGAAAATATATGAGTACCTAATGGTGCTTTTTTAAAAATTTCTTTTAATTTATGGACTAAAACAAGCATTTCCACATCATAGTACAACAATAAAAGATGATTGCCCATGAAACCACAAATCCACTATGTATAACCTGCTATTCCTTTTAAATACACAACAAAGTTATCACATAAATTTCCTTTTTCTTTTTCTCTTTTTTCCCCCTCCCCTCCACCCCAGAGATGGCAACCATTAGACACAAATAGGTATTTATATGTAAAATACTTACTAGACTTGTGGATAGGGGAAAAATTCATGAATAAATAAGACA
Organism: Pseudochirops corinnae; assembly: GCA_028646515.1. Taxonomy (NCBI): domain Eukaryota; kingdom Metazoa; phylum Chordata; class Mammalia; order Diprotodontia; family Pseudocheiridae; genus Pseudochirops; species Pseudochirops corinnae. The sequence continues at coordinate 303,685,236 of CM053585.1, read as the reverse complement.
TAGAGAGCAAAGTTAGGTGTAAAATGGACCATATCAGTTACATTAAAATAAAAAGACTTTGTACAAATAAAACAAATGTAGCCAAGATCAGAAAGAAAACAGAAAATCGGAGGGGGCAGATTTTTATAGACAGTTTCTCTGATGGTATTTTAAATCATTTTTGACACTGAAGATTTTCAGTATGTCTTCATATGAGGCATAAAACAGAAAAGACTTTAATGGAATTGAGAAAAATATGAAGAAAGTTAGCAGGGAAAAGAACAAGTTGCTTTTAAATGAATAACTCAAGATGAAAGTAACAGGCATTTCCTTTGGAGGTTTATCTGAAGACATTCTTGTTCATCTGAGAAAGTCATAAAAGCAATCCATTTATAAACAGTTTTATTTCTTAGATTTAAAAAAAACACGAGAAGGATATTTTGAATTTGGGGAATTTTTTTTTTCTTTGAGGGATATTTCAGTATTTTCTCAAAGTTTATTATTCAATGTACCCCAAAGCTCTCTTTCACAAATCCACTGAACTGAAAGGACTGAAAAACAAAGTCCAGAAATTTACCAATTTTGTTTGTGCAAAACAAATTCTAAACTCAAAGTGTATTGGTAAATGCAAAAATCTGCCATGAGAAAACTGATTATTATTGTGAATGATATTGCATAGAGCTTTACAAGTGTAAATTAAATGTCTTTACCTTGTAGACAATGTCTCAGCTCAAAACACAACAGGATTTAGAGTACCTCTGCTAATATGACAATAGAATGTGCTGGAATATACTGTGATAAGATGCATCCATCTAAAAGACCAATGATTTCCAATCTTGCTATAAATCAACTGAATTTTTTTTTGATCAGTATATCTTACACAACATTGAGATTTGGGACATCATCTCCGTACTAACCACAAAACAACGATTGTTATAAAACTATTCAGATAGAAAGTAAATGGTGTACTAGACTGGACCAGGGTATTTTTTTTTTTTGGTGTAATTAAGTGTAAGAGAAATGATCATCTTCAGGAAATGTTGTTGTTGTTCAGTATTTTTCCAGGCATGTTTGACTCTTTGTGACCCCATTTGGAGTTTTCTTGGCAAATGTGCTGGAGTAGTTTGCCATTTCCTTCTCCCGTTCATTTTACAAATGAGGAAACTAAGGCAAAGAAGGTTAAGTGACTTACCCAGGGTCACATAGCTAGTAAGTATGTGAGACCAGATTTGAACTCAGGAAGATGAGTCTTCCTGACTCCAGGTCCAGATTCTATCCACTGCATGACCTAGCTGCTCCTAGCCTTAACACGCATTACATCTGTTCTATGCTCTGAGCTAGTCATGATTACATATCTGGCGACCTAACCCCCTCTTCTTCTGCATTTGTCCTTTCCCCACTTAAACGATGTTGTGAGCTACAATGCCATTTTGATCCAGTTCTGCATTTTATATTAGCCAGAAGCTCAGGTTCAAGATTGGAATGGCATAAGACATGGGGATTATTTGGAAGTAAACAAAAGGAAGTTTACTTAGCCGTTAAATGGATAGAAGGATCAACGACAATAGAGCATTTGACTAACATAGAAAAAATCCACATCATCTCTATACATGTCTCCTCAGTAGGATAATCTGTGGTAACTCATAAAGTCATGGGAGAGCTATCAAATCTGAAGGGCACTGATCACATGTCCTGTACTCAAGGATATGCTGGTAAATATTTAACAACCAGTTCTCTGGGGTGGGGGGAGGTGGGAGGGGAAGTACACAAGACACACTGAAGGAGTAAGACAGGTTGGATTGTTTTCAACAAACTACAAATCTCTTTTCATTACCCCCAAGCTTCTCTATGACACAAAGCACAATCTTTTTAATGCCACGATCCTACCAATGTTGTTATATAGCTATAGGACATGGAACACAACAGCTTCTGAAAAATTGAAAATGATTATCACCCAGAGGTCAATGGAGAAGTGCATGATAGACAAGAGAATATTGCAACACACACATGAAAAAACAGAAGTAAAAGATATTGTGAAGAAAATGAACAACAGGAAAAGAAAGTGAGATAGTCATGTGGAAAGGGTAAGAGATGACAAGTAAACAGATTGAGTGTTCACTGTTCTCACAGTATCAGAAGAAAATGAGGAATGAGTTCAGTTGAGTAGAAAATATCATGAAAATCATTGGAAGTCATGTGTTTTTTCAAAGCAATTGTGTTTTGCTTCTCTCATTCCAGATTTTCTTCTACTTCTATTTTGGTTTTGCCTTGAGTTCCAAATCTATCATTCTCTTTTTCAGAGCCTCTATTGTTCTGGAGAGCATCTCTATTGTGTTTTTAACATGTCAATTCCACTGCTTTTTCTTATTTATTTCTTCTCTGAGGTTCCTTCTTTCTGAATAGTCTACAAGTCTTAAATTTTTTTCATTTCAAAGACTGGAATCATATTTCACAACATTTTTTTTGCCACTCTCTTCTGTCTATTTTTACAACAAAGGCATAAAAGGTATATGTTGACTTGGTTTAAAAGATCTTGTCAAAGTTTTAATAAAATTTTTAAATTTTATTTAAATAATTTAAATTTAAATATTTAAAATTTAAATAAAAAATCTTTATCTCTTCATCCTCTGCAAGAGATGATGGCACAAAAAGCAGCAATAATCTTCATGGTGGTCTTTTGACTTGTAGTCATCATGAGCAGTGCAAGAATAATACCTCATTAAATGATGTATCTTGATGCATTTAAGTGCAGAATAAAACAAACTCCACCAACTCCTTTGCCACTCCAAGTGGAGCCATCCTTCCATGTGCTTTAGTTTTATCTTCCAGTTTCATTATCACAGGTATACCAAATATGGATCAGTTTGTCTTATGTTGATTAGCAAGTATCTCATATTTGGAGTACCAACAGTTAGGTTTATGTTTATAGATGGTGCAAAAATTGTTGATTCTTAGCACCTTTTGCTCTCTCTACTATAGTCACTATGGGAATAAAATTGGGTCATGTAGGACTGAGAAATATTCTTTTACATTTGCTTTGTTTTGCAGCTTTCCATGACCAGGAAAAAAATCACCTCTTAATGATCAATTATTCCACTAGCTAATTAAGCTCATCCTTGATCTGAAGAGTCAGTCATCACCAAGGCCACACTCAAAGTTGTTCCAGTATGGGAGGATTTGTTAGAGTTACCGTTACCCTGGCATTGCCCAGGTTCACCACTATACCACAATGAGGTATCAGAGTGGTACATTGAGGTTCTTTAGCTAATTACAACTTTTGAAAGTGAAAAGCAAATAGAACTTTTCGAGAAGTTGTCTGAAAAGCTTCCAGAGCCTTTGGGGATTACTGTCCCATCACCATATTTTTGTTCACATATAACAGCCTTTTTTCTCTATTAATGCTTAAGACACTGTAAATTTTTCTAATCCACTGAACCTGTTAGAACCAACACGAAAATAATTCTATTGGAAACTCAAGAAGCAAGTAATTACTTCAGGACAGTGCCCAAACTGAAACAAACCATTCATTCACATTTCAAGAGTTTTTTCCCATATAGTTTACAAATACAAAAGCACCAAATATGAATATATTACATATATGTGTGGATATGTGTGTATGGATGGATGTGTGAGTACACAAACACATGCACACAAACACACATACACACACACACATACACACACCACAGATAGAGTGACCCCTGCCAAAACAATTTTTATGCATAGATCTGATCATGTTACTCTGTATCAGCAAGCACCCTAGCATACCTAGGGTGGCTACTAGCACAGGTTCTTAGATCTGCTTTTCTAAAGGAAAGCAACTCAA
>CM053585.1:303657092-303680931 GCA_028646515.1 Pseudochirops corinnae | reverse complement strand
AGATGCTGGGACTCTTCCTACTTACTTCCGGCTGACTGGATACTGAAGACTCCAAGACCGAGGCCCAAGACGGCGATCCAGATCCAGGCCGCTCAACACAAGAGCACTGGCCTGAAAACAATCGCTCAGTCCCCCTGCTGTCTGCAGGCCGCGGGCGGGAAGCTACAACGCGGAGGCGGGTGCAAAACCTCTGCCTTTCGCTTTTCTGCTCTGGAGACCTTTTGGCCAGACTGCTTATCTCCCCCTTTCGCAATCCCCACTCGCAGCTGGTGCTAATCCGCTCACCCGAGAGGCTCTTCCGCCGTCCCCGGGGCACAGCCGTGGCTTCAGGCCAGGCTGGCTTCGGTTCGCAGTGCTGATATGGTTCCTCGTAGCCGAGCTGACTTTAGTGGGAAGTATCCTTGTGTGCGTTTTGGAGTTCTAGGATTGGTTTAGAGTCCTATTTTATGGGTATTTTGGGGTGGCTATGTGAGAGCTGCGATATGTTGCTGCTGTTATGCCGCCATCTTGGCTCCGCCCCCCTTTGGGATCTCTTTCAAGAGGTGATCAGTGAATTCTTTAAATTTCTATTTTGTCCTCTGGCTCTAGAATATCAGAACAGTTTTCCTTGATAATTTCTTGAAAGATGATGTCTGGGCTCTTTTTTTTTTTTATCATGGCTTTCAGGTAGTTCAATCATTTTTAAATTATCTCTCCTGGATCTATTTTCCAGGTTAGTGGTTTTTCCAATGAGATATTTCACATTGCTTTCTATTTTTTCATTCTTTTGGATTTGTTTTATAGTATCTTGACTTCTCATAAAGTCATTAGCTTCCATTTGCTCCAGTCTAATTTTGAAGGAATTATTTTCTTCAGTGAACTTTTAATCTTCCTTTTCCATCTGGCCAGTTTTGCTTTTTAAGGTAATCTTCTCCTCATTGGCTTTTTGGACCTCTTGCCATTTGAGTTAATCTATTTTTTAAGGTATTATTTTCTTCCGTCAGGCTGTTGACTCATTTTTCATGATTTTCTTGCAGCATTCTCATTTCTTTTATCAGTTTTTCCTCCATTTTTCTTACTTCATTTTTAAAATCCTTTTTGAGTTTCTCCATGGCCTGCAACCAGTTCATATTTTTCTTGGAGGCTTTTGATGCAGTTTTGACTTTGTCAAAACTTTCTTCTGATTCTATGTTTTGATTGTCTTTGTCCCCAAAAAAAAAAGATTCTATGGTCTGACTGTACTTCCTCTGTTTATTCATCCTGCCAGCCATTTACTTGACTTTTGAGTTCTTTGCCATGGTGGAACCATAGCCACCACAAGCTCTTGCACTCTAGTGTTCCTCACCTCAGGACCACCCCCAAAACTGCAACCCAGATCCAAGCAGGTCAAAGCAAGAGCAAGTACTCTCTGAATGGTTACTTGGTTCCCCTACGATCTGTAGGCCAGGAGCCCCAGAGGTAGCCATGTGGCAGCAGTTGCAGCCACCACTATGCCACTGATGAGGTGCAGGCTCTGGGAACCCCCTTGAGCTCTCCTTGAATCTTTGAGGTACAGGCTCTGGGAAACCCCTTGAGCTCTGGCTGAATCTTCCCACTTGAGGCATTTGCAGAGGCCATAAGCTTTTCACTGTGGCTCTGCTCAGACCTCTGTTACTAGTCTAACCCTCTATTATCCATCTACTTCCTACCCTTGAGCCTATCAAAATATCAATTCACCCTCGAACTGGCCTAGCTCACCATTGTCTGTTGGCTGCAGGTAGCCTCCAACAACTTCCCACCCTTAATCACTCATTGACCTCATTAACTCCTTCTGAAGACCTTCCCCAAACTCCTCCTCCAGACCATCCCTAGATTCTTTCTACAACCTTCCTGTATATAAGATGACTGCTTGCCCCCATGTGTGTGAGAGCACCATAGAATGACCTAGCACAGACTTGCTTGACCCACTTGTCCAATGAAAGCATCACAGATATGTAGGCTCCTTAAGAGTCTACCCAATATGGCAAACTTTTAATGAACTTTTAATAAACTTTGCTTTTTTCTGGCTGAGACAAGACTTGAGTTGAGTTCATTTGGCAGGACCTGGCATGTCGGTATTTTCACGTCTCCAGAACAACCCTATCCTAACCACATTACCACCAGCTCTGCCACCCTGGAGGCAGGGGCCAGACCAAGCTCTTCTCTCACCCAGTTCCAGCAGGGTTTCCCACTGATCTTTTACTTTCTCTGTAGCATTTATGGGTTGAGAAGTCTGGAAACTGCCACAGCTGCCAGTGATTCACTCTTCTGAAGTCTGTTCCAGCGGGTCTGGGCCACCCCAGGTTTGGGCCAGTGCAACTCATGCAGGACTGCTCTCCGCTCCCAGCTCAGTGTGATAAACCTTTTCTGTCAGCCTCCCAGGCTGCCTTCAGCAGGAGATTTGTTTCTCTCTGTCACTTTAGGTGTTCTATAGCTCTAAAATTTATATAGAGTCTTTTTTTACAGGTATTAGAGCTGCTTGGAGCAGGAGCTCAAGAAAATTCCTGCTTTTACTCCACCATCGTAGCTCCACTCCCCGCTTCACTCACTTCTTAAAGAAGCCTAATAACTGAATGTGTGTTACCTCACTCAAAGTGAGAACCTGAAAAGACCTTAGCCTAAAAGGGCCAGGGTCTCCCATTGCATCCAGAGCCATCTCCTGTTGTGCTAATGAATATCTTGTCACTGGACCCAGATGAGTCTGGAGGAGAAAGTGAGGATGGTGACCTTGCACAGCCCTATCTCACTCAAATCAAAGTCAACTGCAAGTCATGTCATCATTTCCCTAATATCATGGTCCTCTTTGAGAACAAAGGACAAACACACAACAGTGCCTAGCACACGCCACTTTAAAAAATCATTGATTTGACTGATATTAGCATTAATTGCTCTTTAAAAGTTTGATAGAATACTTCTCTAAATTCATCAGTGTAAAGTTGGTTTGGAGAAACTTGTGAGGACAAGAAGTAATATGGGTGGTTCTTTTGCACTGGTTCTATGTCATTTCCTGATTACACAAGATCTCTTTTAGTGTTCTTTTAGTTTCGGTATTTACACTTTTGAATGTTCTATCTTTCTTGTTCTCAGTTTTGTTGGCATAGAATTCTGCATAGTAAGTTCAAATAATTCTTTTTATTTTTCCTGGTTTTGCTGTAACCACCACTTGCATTACTATTTTTAAATTTTATTTTTATGCCTTATTTTTTTTTTAATCAGTTTGGCTAAAGGTTTGTCCATTTTGTTAGTCTTGTCAAAGAACCAGCTAGTGTCTGAGACCAGATTTGAACTCAGGTGTTCTGACCCCAGGGACTGTACTCTATCCCACTGTACCACCTAGTAGCCCTGTGTGCCATCACAAGGTCAATTTTTATAAAAATTCTATGTGATGCTAAGAAATGTGTAAATGTTTTAATTGTCCCACTTAGAAGACACCATAAACCCTTTACATCTAGTTCCTCCAGCAATTTTTTCCATTCTGCATTTTTCCTTTTGTTAATACTTGTTAAATCTATCCATCTCTGTGAAAGAGGGGCACTAAAGTCTCCTGTTTTATTGGATTGTTTATTCATATTTAAACTTATAATTAGGATTTATATTTTACTCCATTTGTTTCTAATATTACTTTTTTCTGAATTATAGTTGTTTTTTTCTCTTCCTCTTTTAAGACTGTATTTTAACTCCACTTATTTCTGCTTAATCTTAAAACAACACTTCCTACAGGCTCTCTTTCCTTCATTTTCAAGCTCCAACTCTTCCATTTGTCAATTCTTTTCCCTAGTTTTAGATTTTTAATTAACTTCCTTTTTTCCTTCATTTTATTTAGTTACCTATTGCTTTCCCTCTTTTTCTCTCTATTAAGTAGTTAATAAAAATCATCTTTTTCAAGGGAGCCAAGATGGCAGAGTAGAAGCAGGAAATTGTGTGAGCTCTTGCACCAATCACTGCTAATACCTGTAAATTATGACTCTAGACAAATTTTAGAGCCACAGAAACCACAAAGTAACAGAGAGAAACAAATCTCCTGCTGAAGGCAGCCCAGTAGGCCAACAGGAAGGGTCTATAGCACCAAACTGGGAGCTGAGTGCAGTCCCACATGAGCTGCATGGCATGGCTGCAACCAGTGGCACAGACCCACTGGAGCAGACTTCAGGAGAGTACATCACCAGAAGCTATGGAGTTTTCCAGACTTCTCAACCCATAAATGCCAAAGAAAAAGTAGAAGATCAGTGGGGAACTCTGTTGGAACTGGGTAACAGAAGAGCATGGTCCAGCCTCTGCCGCTGGGGCAAGAGATGGCAGAAGTCCCGAGCCTGCAGCTGCTGCCACATGGCTGTCTCTAGAGCTCCTGGCCTGCAGATCCAGATTGCAGAAGGACCAAGTGACCATTCAGAGGGTAATTGCTCTTGCTTTGACCTGCATGAATCTGGGTCATTTATTGGGTGGTGGTCCTGGAGTGAGAAATGTCAGTGTGCCAGAGCTGGTGATGGCTATAGAGAGGGCACCCTCCTAAGACCTCTAACAACATTTGCAAAAAACCCAATGATTTGAGAAAAAGCTCTCCACTCTGGAAGCAGAGTTCTACAATGGCAAAAAGCTCAAAAGTCAAATAATTGACTGGCAACATGAGCAAGAAGAGGAAGTGCAATCAGGCCATAGAATCCTTTTTTGGGGACAAAAAGGATCAAAAAATGGAACCAGAAGAAGTCAACAAAGTCAGAACTCCTGCATCAAAAGCTTCCAAGAAAAATATGAACTTGTTACAGGCCATGGAAGAGCTCAAGAAAGATTTTGAAAATCAAGTAAGAGAAGTGGAGGAAAAATTGGGAAGAGAAATGAGAATGATGCAAGAAAGTCATGAAAAGCAAGTCAACAGCCTGCTAAAGGAGACTCAAAAAAATACTGAAGAGAAAAATCATCCTTTTTTCACATTCTGTACCTTTTTCTAAAAAAGAAAGAAAGAAAAATTTCTTTATCATGTTATCTTCATTAAAACATTTTCATTTTTGTCTATTCAAAACTTTTATTCTTGGATTTATGGTTTTTATATTTATTTATTCCTTTTTCAGTCTCTTTGAATTCCTCATGGAATTAAAACTAGTACACTATTTGTTTTTCATTCCCTCTTCTAAACAAGTTCTGTGTTATTTCCTTGCAGTTCTAGTCTCATTCCACCTTTATCTGTAGTGCCTAAGTCTGAGAAATGTCCATTCTAATTTATGGTAGTAAGGATAAAAGTATTGACTATGGCAGAAGTTTCCATTTCCCTGATAGTGTGATCCAAATCTACCTCCTGGTGTGCCCAGGATGATTGTCTTTCCTATTTGCCATGGAATCTTTTCTCTGGCTCCATGCTCTCCCATTTTTTTTTTGGATGCCAGTTACCACAAGAGCTCTGATTCCCCTTCTCTGGAAAAAGAAGGTTCTACATGGAGGCACAACACTCTCTATGGTATAGACATTTTAAGGTACCAGTCTTCTGTTATAGGATATACTTCTTCCTCCAGGGAAGGTTTCTTCAGTGAGAACCCCTCCCACTAATGAACTATGATTTCCCTCTTTTCATCCTTTTTCCAAACACTCTCCACCACATTTCCAAAGTTTTTGCAGCTTCTTCTTATTCCTGAGAAAACATAGAAATTATTTTCCCTTCATTGTCCATTTACCATTGACTTGATTAGGGTACATCACAATTCTCCTCTATCTTCTACCTCTCCTCTCCTCTTTTATGCACCATTCCAGTGAAAGTTTAGTCTAATAAAATGCAATAATTCATCAATGAGGGAGAAAGAGCACGAGTTTTAGTCCATTGTGCCTCAGGCTTGTGCCTCCACAGTCACATTTCTGATTCCCTTAATTTCTACTTTTATCTTGATCCTTCTTGAGTACCATTAGAGAGAAAGCTCTTACACTAGTCTCTCTGTAATTCTTTTTGCTTTTACAACATAAATATCTTTCTGAGTCTAGTTCTTTTTATTTCACCATTCTCTAGATGCTATCCACCTCTGGAACGAGAACTGATGAACTCTGTGTGCAGAGTAAAGCATATTTTTTTCAATATTTTTACTTTTCTTGCTTTTTTTTTTTTTTGCAGCATGGCTAATATGGAAATGTGTTTTGCATGACTTCACCTGCATCATGGTTATCAGATTGTTCACCTTCTCAATGAGACTGGAGACTGGAGGGAGAGAATTGGAGCTAAACTTTTAAAATTAATGTTTATTTAAAAATAGTATCTAGATATGGATTATTTTATTTTGTTATTCGTGCTTTCCTTGGTAGTTGTATTTGTCTACCTTTTTGTGCTTCTGTTGGTTGAGACGTTAGCAAATCTGATAATCTACTCATGACTGGGTCTTAATTATGTAAGAATGTTTCTCTCTTTTATTATCTCTCTTTCTGATGGCCATCTTTTCTTGTTGATAATCAGATGATTAGGCTAAGGTTTGCATTTTGGGTTTCATTCTGAGTTCTTTTACTTTTCAAAATATATTGTTCCTTCCCCTTCTGTAGTTTTCTGGTGGGTACAGAATAATCTTGTGTTCCTTGAATTTCCTTTCCTTTATATTTGGGTTTTTTGGTTGTTGTTTTTTTTGCTTTTTAGAGGGGGTAAGGCAGGGCAATTGGGGTGAAGTGACTTGCCCAAGGTCACATGGCTATCCTTTATATTTGAAGATCTTTCTCCTGTTTACTTGCAGAATTTGTTGTTTGTCATTGGAAATCAGATTTAACCACTGTGTGTCTTAGAGTTGTAGCACAGGGTATTTTTCTGGAGGTGACCTGTAGATTATTTGATTAGTACTTTTTTTCCTCTAGTCAGAATTTCTTGTATTATTTCTAGCATTGTGGTGCTCAGACTTTTTTAACTATTCTTTTTAAAAGACCTATGATCTTTGTTGTCTCTAAAGATCTTGTATTCAAGATCAATGTATTTTGTTTGTATAGAAATCATGTATCTTTTTAATTTTATGGTTTTTGGCTTCTCTTCTCATAGATTATCTTTCTCTTCAACATATTTGTATTATCAATTAAATAGTTTACTCTTTTGGATATTGTCACCAGTATAGATTCAAGTTTTTCTATTATGCTAAATTTTTCTGCTGTGCAGGTCAAAACATTGTTCCTTTTGAATTCTCTTAACTCTCTCTTGAGATCTTGATGTGGTTCCATATCTTTGAAATCCACAAATTTCTGTATTTCACCAGATATTGTCCAATTTCCTTTGTCTAACAACATTTATCTAAAGAATCATGCCGTCATTTGGATGTCTTGGTAGTCTGGTGGCTGCAGAATAGTCTTGCGTTCCTTGGTATTCATCCATCTTCCCTTCTCATTTGAGTATCTTCTCTATTGATTTATTTGCTGGTACTTTTAATATTTGGGTAAATTTTCTTCATCTTGAGATCTTTAGTGGTTTTAATATTTTTTCCCTAGAGTCCATTGTCACTCACTTTCTGATTTGTACCTTTTGATAGTGAATTTATCCCTACTGTTAGATCCCCAAGCTATCTCAGCCTCCTCCCATGTTGGGAAATTCACTTTTTACCAGCCTTTGTTCCTTCTCCGAGTAGCTTCTGCTGAGATAGTATTGGCTGTAGATCTGTATCCCAAAGAGACCAAAGAAAAGGGAGAAGGACCTATATGTACAAAAATATTTATAGCAGCTCTTGTTGTGGTGGCAAATAATTGGAAAATGAAGAGATGCCTCTCAATTGGGAAATGGCTGTGGTATATGAGTGTAATGGAATACTATCGTGCTATGGTAAATGACAGGTAGAACAATTTCAGAAAACCTGGGAAGACATATATTGATGCAAATTATTGATGCAAATTAATTGATGCAAAGTAAAGTAGGCAGAACCAGAAAAACAATGTAAGCAGTAACAACAATATTGTAAGGATGATCAATTGTGAAAGGCCTAGCTATTCTGATCAATCCAATGATGCAAGACAATTCCAAAAGAGCCATGATGGAAAAATATTATCCATCTACAGAGAGAGGACTGAGCACAGTTTGAAGAATAATTTTTTTTCTATGTTTCTTTTTTTATTGGGTTGATTATTTTCTCTCATAACAAAGCTAATATCAAAATATGTTTTATGTGACTTTTCATGTATAATTGATATCGTATTGCTTGCCTTCTCTATGGGTGGGGGAGGTAAGAGAGAGAATAAAAGAACTGGAAACTCAAAAAAAAATTTTTAATGATTATTAAAAATAAAAAAACAAACAAAAAGAAATAAACTGAATACTGGGAGGATATGGGGTGATGTGCTAGCAGAGATTAGAACAGCAGAGATATCCCTGAATATATCTCAAAGCACAGACCTGTGGGTCTGTTTATGCACCCTGCCAGAACATGGAAGCTAGTGCCAAGGGAGCACATTATGGATAAGTATTCTCCACTCCTGAATTCATAAGGCCATTGCTTTGTTGAGTTTCTTGCTTCTTTATCCTGTAGAAATAGTTATATTTGCTCTACCTCTGATGAATAATTCTCCTTTGGGGGCTTTTCCAAGATTTAGTAGGGTCTGGAGAAAATGTTTAGTCCTCCATTTGTTGGTCACATGAACAGGAAGTCTGCCAAGATGATTTTCTAAAGTATATTTCTTTCTATCACATACACACACACACACACACACACACACTCTTTTTCTACAATCTCTAGTGGCTCTATAATACCTCCAGAATCAAATATAAACTTCTCTGGCATTTAAAGTTCTTCATAATCTGACCCCTTTCTACCTTTCTAGTCTTTGTACACCTTACTTTCCTCCTTAAACTCTACAATCCAACAATCCTAGTCTGCTTAAAATTTCTCAAATATTCTTATTTCCCATCCCTGTGCCTTTGTACCATAGGTCCCCAACACCTGGAATACTCTGCCCCAACACCCTTCTCCCTTGGTTTCCCTGACTTTCCCAGTCTCCAAGATGTTAATTCCTTCCCCCTCTCAGAAGGCCTTCCATATACTCTTTGGGGTGGGTGGGTGTGTGTGTGTGGGTGTGTGGGTGGGTAGGTGGGTGGGTGTGTGTGATTTACTCTGTGTGTATTGTATCTACAAAGTTATTTATATGTTGTCTCTCTCCACTCGAGGGTAAGCTCCTTGAGGGCAGAGACTATCTTTTTTACTTTCTTTTCATCCTAGCATTTGACACAGTGACTGGTAAGTAGACATTGTTTCATAAGGGACCAATAGGTCAAAGAGATTTAGACCTGAAGCAAGGAAAAACCTCCTACTAGCTGGAGTCATCCAAGTGTAGATTGGCTTCCTCCCAAGAAGAAGGGGAAGGAAGGCTGCACATCTACTTGTAAAAGATGCTCTGCATGGCATTCTCAGTTAAACAAAGGTTAGATTTGATGGTCCCTGAGGTCTTTCCTACTATGAAAATCTAATGCTGTGATTCTAATCAAAGTGTACCTTGGTATATAGAAAATTTGGAAGTTCTTAAAGAGTTTTTGTTTTTTAGAATTTCTCTACCTCTTCATCCTTTGCATCAGATGTAGGTATATTCACTACAATAATTTCCATTGTGGACTTTTTAGAGAAGACAATCAAATGTCCCATGAAATGAGACCTCTTATTTCCTTTGGGTATATAATAAAATCAACTCTCCCAACTCCTTTACTTACTTCTCCAAGGAAACCCTGAGAATTGTCCTCCCATTTAGCTGCAACTTCCTTCTTCCATTTTCATTTGTAGCAATAATGTTGAGATTGATGTGATTCACTTCCTCCTGATTGATTGCTGGATATGACAGGCATCTGACATTCAGAGTACTTGCAGCCATGTTAAAGTTTATAAATGTTCTAAACATGATGTGACTCTTAGCAGCCCTTTTCCACCTTTCTGCCATTCAACACTCAGCCATCCCCACTGTCACAATGAAAGAGAGTAAGGAGGACGATGCAGAGAACTGAGGGTCATTTTGTAGTTTGCTTTGTTTCACAGGTTACCACAGACAAAAATTTGCCAGTCTATGGGAACCACACCTGTAACCTTTCCATTATGGTAGAGCCTGACAGGGCATATGTTCTGTTGGCATAGCCTTCAAGAATCTAGATTCCTTTCATATCACAGTGAAACTGTAAGGTGGGAATCCCCCCCAAAAAAAAATGGAGATTCTTTGTTAAACTGAGCCCTGGCACCAGACTTTTTTAGGTCTACCCTTTGGAGCAAGCAGAGTCAATTAGTCAGTAAGCATTTATTAAGTGCCTACTATATACCTGACACTGTGCTAAGAACTGGGATATAAAGAAAAGCAAAAGACAATCCCTGCCCTAAAGCAGCTCACGGTCTAATGGGAGAAAGAACACGCAACAATTATGTACAAACAAGATATATACAGAATAAATCAGGGACAGTCAATGACACTGGACCTAGAAATGGGTTAGAAAAAGGCTTCTTGTAGAAAGTAGGATTTGAGATGCAGATTATGTCTAATAATCTTTTAACTGATAAAATCTAACCTGTTCTTCTACCTTCTGTTGGGTTTTCCCCCTCAGGATCACAGGATCCCCCTACCTTTCTTCTCAGTTCAGTTCTCCCTGATGGTCAGTGTTTACCTTGATCGATCCAGTTATTCCAGCTTCCCAGCCTATTATTTTGACAAGATAGGCCTTTGCCCTTAAGCTTAACATGCTTTCCTTCTCCCCCCTACTCCTTTCCCCATCCCAGTGCAAAGAAAAGCTTTCATCACATGGAGGTGGAGGGAAGGAAGGGAATCTCTTCCAGTGCAGTCAGATAGCTGCCTTCTGACAGCCACTGAGGTCCAAGCAACTGTGTAAATAAGCATCTGTTTCTCTCTAAAACCATCTGCAAGACAGGACACTCCAGTTCCTCCTCTTATGGTGTGCCCTCACCAACCTGCTTTTCTTCCTCCTCTACACCTCCTGGCTTCCCTGACTTCTTTCAAGTCCCACATAAAATCCAACCTTCTACAGAGGGTATTTCCCAATTCCCTCTAAATCTAGTGCCTTTCCTCCATTGATTATCTCCAAATTATCCTATATATGGTATGTTTGTGCATAGTTCTTTGCAAGTTGTCTTCCCATTAGATCGTGAAGTCCTTGAGGGTAACGATTGTCTTTTGCCTTTCTTTGTCTGCCCAGCACTTAGCATAGTGTCTGTCCATTAGGAAGAGCTTAATAAATGCTTTTATAGACTGACTGACTCACTCACTCACTGACTGGATGTTTTCCAGTTTAACTAGTAGCTTCCTAAAATATGGTGCCCAGACCAATCCTCCAGAAATATGATCAGGGTAGAGTACAACAGAAATATCAGTTTCTATGTTCTGGATACTAAGCCTCTATTAATGCAGCCTAAATTTACACTGGCATCTGGGGCTTTCATGTTTCACTGCTACCTCATATTAAGCCCACCCGGAAGCCCCATTTTTCCAACAAGAAGTGCTGTTTAGTCATACCTTTCTTTGTCTTCTCTTTCTGTAATTGGATAAAAAAAAAATCAAAGTGTAAGATTTTATATTCATATTAATTAGACTTCATCATTAGACATGACACATCTTTCTACCCTTTCAAGATTTCTCTGGATATCAGTTCTGTCAAGCTATTTACTGTGGAGCAACTCTAGCTGCCAGGAAGTTTTTTTCAAGCAAAATCTGTACTCATAATTTCTCACCACTACCACCCAATTGCTACATGGAATTATTAAGAAAAAAAAAATCTATTTTTTTTTTCTACGTAACAGCTTTTCAAGGTTTTGAAGACCTCAAGGTCCTGTTAAGGTTGCAGTTAACATCCATGGCACAAGAGTGAAACACTCTGTGATTCCTTCCCCAGCCTAAAAACAGATTATCAGATCTCTGATAAGGACCTTGGACCCACCCTGGACAGGAGGTTGCCATCAGTAAAGACTTTATAGTAGCTCAACTCAGCTATCTCAGGATCTGTGGCTGCATCTCAGAGAAACAAGAACCTAAAACACAGGCACTTAGCAACCTCTCCTCACACCTAATACAGTGCTGCTGTCAGAGTCCCACTCTGCTCCTCTTCCAGGTGGTATTCCTGGCTTGGGTAGGCCCACCTGCCTTTTAGGAGAGAAAATGTGCTTGATTATACAGAAGAGATAGGTTAGACAACATTGGTGTGAATATAGAAGCAAAAACAACAGAATTCAGGCTGAACATAATAACCAGTGTTAGTTCTAAATTGTTGATTTTGAACAGAAAAGTCTTTTCTTTCTGTGAAAAAACGAGGAATTATTAGACTTTATTGTTAAATGTGCTGTCAGTACTAATCACTTATGTTAGCCATTTTTACATAACCAGGTTTTGGTTTTTGTGTGTTTTTTAGTGACAGGACTATGGGGAAGGGGAAGTAATTGTTCTATCCAAAAAAAAGAAAAAGTGTCTCCATATCTCTATCTACATAGAGCAGGCCAGAATATAAAGGCTTTGCAACGGACATTTAGGTATTCTGCAATGGACAATGAAATCATTAGAACTTTTTGATCTGGGGACAGGCAAAATAAAAATAGGAATTCTTCCAGAAGTCCATTCACTTAAAAGTGGATTTAGATACAAATATTAGAAGTTTAGGAAGTCCCTGTCTCCAAAGAAGTTAAGTTTAGGAGATTATAAGCTTAATGTCAAAGACTCCCCTTGGATAATGAGAAGAAACCTCTTGCACCCCAGCAGATACTGTGAGAGAAAGAGGAGAGCATGGAAAGGAACAAGATTGCACCTGGACAAACGGACTTAGTCATTGTTTGCTCTGTACAAATAACCAGTTGTACTAGTTAATATTCACTGGAAGAAGAGCCTCATCCACCCCTTCCTATACCTACTTAGCTATTTAAATAACACCCTAGGAAACAAGAGATTCTGGGTCAGCTTCCTGGTGAGTTTCTGCAGGACTCAGGAGAGGGAGCTGTAAGTAATGTATTCCCCTGTAAAAACCTCAGTCTGTGTGGTCTGCAGCGGAGTTGGTGGGCTGGGAATTCTCAGAGCAGCTAGGGAGGATGGAATGTGTAGTGGCTGCCTTTCAGTTCTTCACAAGAAAACTAGAACTCCCCAAAGAAAGGGGGAAGAGAAAGGCCTATGTTAATGGCCCCTCAGAACAAATAATCCTACCCATGGTTCTATGTAGGTGACCTTGTTTAGTAGATGTGGCAACCAGCTAATCATACAAGTTTTAGCCTTTGCCAAGAAGGTCTTGAGGCAGCTTTTAAAAAGATAATAGATTGTTATGAATAACTTGCTTCTATCTGGCAGTCTACCAATAGAAAAGAAATGCTGAGTTTGTGGTCAGAAGGTTTAGTTCAGTCTTTGCTCTGGCACTTGCCACATGCCCTTGGATCATTTGCTTGACCTCCCTGAGGAAATCTGTTTTCTTATCTATAAATGGTGACAACAATACAGACACGCTATATCTTTTAAAGTTGTTGTAAAAACTCAAATGGAAGACTGAATTGCTAGCTTTGATACGGTACTTTACATAAATTATCTCATTCAAGCTTCCCAGCAGCCCTGTGAGGTAGGTACTGTGGGCATTATCGGTTGTTGTTGTTCGGTCATTTCAGGCTTGTCTGACTCTTCGGGACCCCATTTTCTTGCCAAAGATACTGGAGTGATTGGCCATTTCCTTCTCCAGTTCATTTTACAGATAGGGAAACTGAGGCAAACAGTGATTTGCACAGGGTCACACAACTCGTAAGTGTCTGAAGTTAGATTTTAATTCAAGAAAATGAGTCTTCCAAGTCCAGGGTCCTATCCGCTGAGCCACTTAGCTGTCCGTGGCATTATTGGAGATCTATATTATTGTGATTTCAATATTATAGAAACTTCCCAGATGAGAAAACTTCTTCTACCAATGTGGGTTGCCACCTTCTCTGCAAAAATTCTTAGAAAGAATCCTGCCTCAAATACTTACTATCTCTACAATCATAGGCTCTCAGTTCTTATGTCTACAAAGTGGGGACAATAATAATTATCACTTAGTGTCATGCTCTGAGGTCCCTTCTAAAGCTGAGATTCTGTCATTCTGATTCTATTACTTTTAGCAATGAAAGGGACACCACCTCCTTGTTTTCTCTATGAAAGAAGGAGTGGCAGCCCCCATAACTAGAAAACAGGTCTCCTGGTTCCAATATTCTTTCCACTACCTTCCTCCATCCCTGAGACAAGCAAGTTGTAGAAATAAGATAGACATGACATACCATCAGATGGCATTGCCCTGCTCTATCTTCTCAGATAAAGTAAATACAACAGGAGAAGTCATCACTACAGTTTCAACAGCTTGAGAAATATTTCTTGGATGGAGTGGGACCTAATGTAGCACAATTTGGTCTGGTAGAGATAAAAAGAGAAGACTTTCCAAGTAGAGGGTCAATTTCAGTCATAGAATTTACATCTTTTAGAATCAGAAGAGTTTTCAGAGGGATGAATCCAATTCATGATCCTCCCCACCCTCAAAGTCCCCAGTATAATAGGCTAGATAAGTCATCAATCAATCTCTGCTTCAAGGCCTCCAGTGAAGGGAGACCACGCTGTCAAAAGGCAGCCCATTCCTCTTTTGGACAGGAAAGTTTTTTCCTTAGGAAAGGTTTCCTTACATCAAGAATAAATTTGCCTTTTTGCAATGTTTACAGTTCCTCCTGCTTCTTCCCTCTGGGGTGGAACAGAAAAAATAGAATCCCTCATATATGTATTGTCATTAATGCATAAGTCTGGTTGCCTCCTTCTTTACTCAAAAATATATATGTAATGACTCTGTGTGACCTACAGAAAATACAAACACAGTTGAATTGCAGCTATAAGGGGCTTAGAAGGTCATTTACTATAACTTCTCAATTTAAAATGAGGAAACTGAAGCCAGAGAATTTAAGTAATTTGCCCAGAGACACAGAGACCTAATCAGAAGCCTGAGAGTATCAGAGCCAGAATCCTTAGACTCTAATCATAGTGCTCTATCCACTACATCAAAGCTGTCCCTCTCCTTAACTGGCAATCAAAGGCTTCAATCTATCTTTCCAAACTTTTTCACCCAATTCTCCTTTATTTATTCTAAGTTCAATTAATCAGTCAATAAGCATGTGTTAATTAAGAACCTACTATGTGCCAGGCATTATGCTTGCTTGGTGCTGGGGAGAGTGACGTGGATAGAATGTAGTCAGAATCATGAGTTCAAATCCTGCCTCAGACCCTTACTAGCTGTGTGATTCTGAACAAGCGACTTAACCTCAGTCTCAATTTTCTTATCTGCAAAATGACGGAGAATTCAATGGCCCCCAAGAATCCTTCTAGCTATAAATCTATGATCCTATCAAATACAGTGCAAAAGTCAAACAGTTCCAACACTCGAGGAACTCATTTTCTATTATGACCAAAGTGCTCCCTTCTCTTTTCTTCCTCTTCTGGCCCCCATACATTCACATAGTCTGTCCCTCAAACCTAGAACACACCACTCAGATGTCATTGAGGCCTTTGGGTTTTTCTTAACTGTTCCCACTACCACCCCAGATAAGAGTTACCTTTCCCCAAATTTGTCATGCCAATTTGTCTGGAGAATTTCTTTTCCTATTGCATTCTACCTGGCATCATTCAATCAGTAAATATATATTAAGTGCCTACTGTGGACCAAGCAGGGTGTTCATATTTCCTCATATTCCTCATATTTATTTGTGTACATTCCTTACTTTAGCCATAGAGTTTCTTACATAGTGTTTATCCATCTATTACCTCTATTTCTATTTCTTTATCCACTAGCTCATTATAACTCTCTAATCTCTCTTTTATCTAACCCAATTTACTTTATCTTCCTACCATGGAAAGTTCATAGAAAATATGAAAAAGAGGCTTTTTTTAATTTTGGTTTAGTTTTTTGCTTATGTGTCTCTAATGCTGAGTGTGAGGCCTGTATGCAAGTATTTAATAAAATTTTTATTTCATTTTATTTTAATAAATTATTTAATATTTAAATATTTTATTTTAATAAATTTTATCAAAGGTGAAATTGAGTTGAAGTATGACTTCAATTGGGCAGCTAGTGGATAGAGAGCCAGGCCTGGAGTCAGGAAGACTCATCTTCCTGAATTCAAATCTGACCTCAGACACTTAGTAGCTGTGTGACCCTACGTAAGTCACTTCACCCTATTTGCCTTAGTTCCTCATCTGTAAAATGCACTGGAAAAGGAAATGGCAAACCATTGCAGTATCTTCGCCAAGAAAACCCCAAAAGGGGTCACAAAGAGTTGAACATGACTGAAACAACTAAACAACAAACTGATTTGAGTTAGTAGATAGGATAAAGATAGGATAAAGCATTCCTAGCAAGAGGAAGGGGGGAATGGAGGGGCTAGATCTGCTATTTACATAACATCCCCAGGAAAAGTGTGGAGCCAAGTCTAAGGAAGGTATATTGGAAACTGGAAAGAAGACTAGTCTAAGTGATGTTTAAATGCAGAGTTATTCCAAGTGTGTGACTTTGTTCTCTTTTAGCATGATGATGTTCGCTCTGAAATTTTGCCTGATGTTAGCTGGGCTATATAGCCTGGTGCCGGGTCACCTAGCTGAGGAGCTACCAGCCAGTGAAGACACTGCACACCCACTCTCTGCCAGTCAGAGAATTTCCCCCTACATGGCTGATTTTAGCTTCGATTTGTACAGGCTGCTGGTTTCTAAGTCCAACACTACCAACATATTCTTCTCTCCAGTGAGTATCTTCACTGCCTTTACCCTGCTGGCTCTTGGGGCCAAATCAACCACTCATGATCAGATCCTGCAGGGACTGGGATTCAACCTCACTGAGATTTCAGAGAAAGAGATCTTTGAAGGCTTCCATCAGCTTCTCCATACACTTAACCTACCTGGAAATGAGCTTCAGCTGACCACAAGCAATGGCCTGTTCATAGACAAAACGCTGAAAGTTGTAGAAAAGTTTTTGGAAGACAGCAAGAAACTATATTCTTCTGATACCTTCTCTACTAATTTTGAAGACAATGAGGCTGCCAAGAAGCAGATTAATGACTATGTGGAGAAGGAGACACAAGGAAAAATAGTGGATTTGATTCAGGATCTTCACTCTGATGCCGTCTTCGTTCTGGTAAATTGCATTTTCTTTAAAGGTAAGATCAGTCCCTGAGCCAGTATTGGTTCCAATCTGAATAGGTAGATAATGCCAATGAAATGAAAGTTCTTTTTCTGAACTATGGCACAGTAACAGTTTTCTTAAAGGGAGTCGTGATGGAGGAAATATTCTGTTTTGTCCTCACAACCCTCTCCCAGCAGATGTTCAGATGATCACAGAGCAGGACACTAATTGGCCGTTTAATCTTTGACAAGCCATTTCAATTCTTGTGGCTCCTGTTTTATCTATAAAGAGAAATGACTGGATTTAGAAGATCTCTGAGCTCTCTTCCAGATCTAAATTTCATGTTCTAAGGTTTCTTCCAAGTCTAACATTCTATGATCTATGTTATAATGTTTTGTTTTAATGTCTTTTGTAGTGCTAATATTCACTATGGAATAATAGAAAGAATGCTGGGGGTGGCTAGGTGGCACAGTGAATAGAGCACCAGCCCTGGGATCATGAGGATCTGAGTTCAAATATGAACTTAGACATTTAACATTTACTAGCCATGTGACCTTGGGCAAGTCACTTAATCCCAATTGCCCAAAAGAAAAGAAAAAAAAAAAGAAAGAATGCTGGACTGAGTTACGGGGATTAGACACATGGCACTCATATGCTGTTTGACTATGGGCAGCTCACCCAACTTCATCTATGCTCAGTTTACAGCTGAGGGACTGGAGTGGTACAGAAATGCAGAGTTCTCAAGGACGTCTGTGGAGTGACAGTATTTGCCCTGACCAGCTCGCAGCATTGTTAGGAAGCCAACACTTTGTGAGCTTTAACTAAATGTGACTTATTATGATGCTTTCCATTCTAGGGCTCTTGCTAGGTCTAGTATCATATGATTCCCATAGACCTGTGTATGTCAGGCATTTCCTGACATAAACAGAAACTACAATATCCCCTTTTGCCAGGTGTTAACCACACATAGTGTCTAGTAGGAATGACCTTTGATCATCAAGAACAGGTCTCATGCCTGTCATCAGAAGATCATCCATGCTTCCAGTTTTTGAATTCTCTGCATCCCTACCAAAGCTTAGGATAGAAATAAGAAGAGGTGGGGCGGCTAGGTGGCACAATGAATAGAGCACCAGCCCTGGAGTCAGGAGGACCTGAGTTCAAATCTGGCCTCAGACACTTAACACACCTACTAGCCGTGTGACTTTGGGCAAATCACTTAAACCCAATTGTCCTCCAAAAAGGAAAAGAAAGGAAAAGAAAAGAAAGAAATAGGAAGTGGTGACAAAGAATAAAAAACCCCTAGTGGGTTCATAAAGAGTTGGACAGGATTTTTATTCCTAAGCAACTCTTGAAAGGTTTGTGGAATGACATGAATGGCAACTGATCCCTGAAGAGAATCTGGATAAACTGGAAATGTTATTGGGCTTGCACTAGAGGCAAAAGACAACTGGCTTCCTGGGTCCTAGTGTCCACCCTGCCATTTAATTAACATTGTGCAAGCCACTGTCCCTCTCTAGATTTCAGATGTTGATCTATAAAATGAAATACCTGGAATAGATGATTACCAAGGTCCTTTCTGGATCTAAAGTTCTACCCTTGCTTGGTTTGGCCACTGGGCAGAAAAATGCACCACTTCTTAAACTCAGTGGATTTGTATAATACTTACAATGTACTTTAAGTACACTACCCTACTAATTCCTTTCCAAAATTCTGTGAGGTAGGTAATACAAGTATTATTATCACTAGATTACAGATGCAGCAGGCTGAGCATTAAAGAGGCAAAGATAAAAGCTTTTTCCATGGCCACACAATTATTTGTTGGCAGAGTCAAGACCTGATCTCAAGTCTTCTACCTCTATGCTCAAATTTTCTTTTGTATTTTCCCCCTCTCTATTTCCAGTGAAATTTGGTCATGGAAAATGCTAAGGTAATTTCAGTCATTTTGCAGTCCTGTCCAACTCTTCATGACCCCATTAAGGGGTTTTCTTGCCAAAGATACTGAAGTGGTTTTCCATTTCCTTCTCCAACTCATTTTACAGATGAGGAAACTGAGGCAAACAGAATTAAGTCACTTGCCCAGGGTCACACGGCTAGTAAGTAAGTAAGTGTCTAAGGCCAGATTTGAACTCATGAAGATGAGTCTTCCTGACTCCAGGTCTAGCACTCTATCCACTGCACCACCTAGCTGCCTCTAAATCATATCTGCCTATTACTAAGGTAATAGGAGTACCTAATTTTCCTGCCCCTGATTTTCTAACTTTGCAGCCCACACAAATTTGTGCACATTTTCTTGTTAGGTAAATGGGAGAAACCCTTTGAACCAGAACTCACTGAGGAGCGGCCCTTCCATGTGGATGACAAAACAACTATACCTGTTCAAACCATGAGCCGCCTAGGTATGACCCAGGTGGCTCGGGATAATGATCTGGGCTGCTGGGTTGTGAAGATGGACTACCTGGGAAATGCAAGTGCCTTCTTCATACTGCCAGACACAGGGAAGCTGCAACAAGTGGAGACTGCCTTGAGCAGAGGCCAATTTCAGAAATGGTCAAGGCATTTGCATCGCAGGTAACCCTCTGACTCTGTGCTATAATATAAGCAAATTATTTGTTAAGTTGTAAACAGGTCAGTATCAAGGCAGTGATGAAGACATGACAAGAATAATTAATAATAACAATTCAATGTTCATATTTGCATGCGTCTGCCATCTCACAGGATGGGGGTACTCCTTCCAACAGTTCAGATAGGCCATCTCAGCCTTATAATCTTGTGCCACTCTTGTCCATGGCCTCCCGTAAATTCTCCCCAGTGGATCCACCTAACATAGTGGAACCATTCTAAAGGGTCTCTTAACATTACCAGTAGCTACCAATATACTATCCGTAGTTACCACAGGCTATCCGTCTTTTACTGAACACAAGGGACTACCTTCTATTCTGACAATAAAAAAGTTTAATAAATTTGCTTTGTTGATCACTTCTCAATAACTCTGAGAAAATGATGGAATTTGTTTACATAATTTCTTATACTTGAACCTTTTTTAGGAGAGAGAAATAAAGTAACACTTGAACCTTTTGTAGGACAGAGAAATGAAGTAAGAAGTTTTATTTATAATTTAATTTAATGCAGTGTATATTAATATATGTTCCACTAAAAATATCAGGGAAATTTCCAAAATTTGCTAAAAGTTTTGCTTGGGGTTTATGTATGGGATCCATGTTTTATGCTTAATCTCCTCATCAGCCATAACTGAGCTATCTCCATCATCCAGAAATCTGAAATTCTCCTTCTGATCATAGCATTCCTTCTCTCCCTTTATTTCACTCATTCTAAACCTTTTCTTCATCCTTATGGTGACTTCTAGTACCTCTGTTGCTTAATCTTTTTCAATCATTTCCAACTCTTCATAATTCCTTTTGGGGGTTAGAGTGGTTTGCCATTTCCTTCTCCAGTTCATTTCACAGATGAGCTGAGGCAAAAAGGGTGAAGTGACTTGCCCAGGGTCACACAGCTGGTAAGTTTCTGAGATGGGATTTTAACTCAGAACTTCCTGACTCTAGACCCAGCAGTCTATCCACTGTGCCACCTAGCTGCTCCTAGCACCTCTACTCCTCCCAGTCTCCTGCTGTTGCTCTTGCTTCCTTTTACTCCCTCTCTATGAAGCAGCTAACACCAGTGAGTCTTGGTGTTAGGACCAGGTTTTAATGAATCCTTACAAGGGAAGTCTTGACCCTGTGGTTGACCAATTGGATGATACACTCTCCTCTATCTTTGAATCTCTTAACCCTTTGTCTTTTATAAGAAAAATCAGAACAACCCCCACTCCTGGGTCACCCTCACTATCTCACTATAATCACTGCCAGACAATAGTCATACTTTGTGACTTGCAAATCTTCAGGAATGTTACCTCATCTTATCCTCACCACATATCTGGGAGGTGGGTGCTATTATTATTCCCATTCTACAGATGAGGAAACTGAGGTAGACAGAGGTGAAGTCACTTGCCCAAGATCACACAGCCAGTAAATGTTTGAGTCCGGATCTGAACTAAAGTTTTCTGGACATCAAGCCCAGCACTCTGTTCCATGCACCACCTAGCCACCTCTAGTAGAAGTAACACTTTCTAACAAATAAAGAAATAACCCAGGGTGGCTGGGTGGTACAGTGAATAGAGCACCAGCCCTGGAGTCAGGAGGACCTGAGTTCAAATCCGGCTTCAGACATTTAACATTTACTAGTCATGTGACCTTGTTACATGTCACTTAACCCCAATCATCCTTCCAAAAAAAAAAGAAATCACCTTACAAAGCACATTCCCTGGGGGTAAAGAGTTAGTTTATAAATTGTAACTAAAAAAGAGGTACTAACAGTATGGTACTAATATCAACCATTATATTTGACTAGAGCTGTGCTGCCCTACATGTTGGCTTTATTTCTGTTTTTTTGTTGTTGAGTCATTTCAGTAAAGTCTGATTTGTGACCCAATTTGGGGTTTGCTTGGCAGAGATACTGAGGTGGTTTGCCATTTTCTTTTCTAGCTCATTTTACAGATGAGGAAACTGAGGCAAACAGGGTTAAGTGTTTGCCCAGGGTCATACAGCTAGTAAGTGTCTGAGATCGGATTTAAATTCAGATCTATCCTGACTCCAAGTCCAACACTCTATCCACTGAGTGCCACCTAATGGCTCTTTATTTATATTACTATAGAACCATATATTGTTCCTTGCTTCTGCTTTCTCTGCTCTGTATAAACTCACAAAATTCTTCCCATCCTTTTTTCTGAATTCTTCATGTTTGTCATTCTTCATACCATAATTTGTAAATCAATCCCCCAATCATTGGGCTTCCAGCTTTTGTTATCATGAATAATGTCACCACAAACATTTTTATACATATGGATCTTTTTGTCATCAAAACCTCCTCAGGATATGGTCTCCTTAGTACTATCTCTAAGTCAAAAGGTATAAACAATTGAGTAACTTTTCTTGCTGTAGCCTCTCCATGTGTCTCTTCATTGCCTAAGGGGTGACCAGAAATTTGGATTCTTCAGAGAATGTTGTATTTCATGATTTGCAGCCATATGACATTAGAATAGCTTAAGAGACTGCCCAAAGGAGGGACAGGATAGTCCCTCCAACCTATGATCTGCTTGGACTAACAACATTTGGAATATTGGGTATTTGAAAGGTCACTGAGGAGGGCATCCAGACTGATGAGGCTACTAAAAAAAACTATTGATTAAAAGGGATTCAGAATGTATAGTTAGGAAGAAGAAAAGATTTCTGGAGGACTTCATCACTATCTTCAGATCCTTAAAGGGCTGCCATGTGGAAGAGACAATAGACATTCTGCTTGGCCCCAGAGGGCAGAATAGTGACCAGTGAGTGGGAGTTGTTATACAGATGTAAGTTTCACTTAAATGTAAGAAAGAACAGTTAGTCAATAAAGCAGTCAGTCAATCAACATTTATTAAACACCTACCATGTGTTGTATACATGTAACTGACAGGTACATCAGTTACATATATGAACTGATATAAAGCGAGGCTAGTAGAATCAGGAAACTATACACCAGAAATACAATAATGTAAATAGAAAGATGAAAAACAAAACATTTTGAATTGAATGTCATGAATTATAATGGTCCTCAAAGAAAAGATATGAGAAGTAGGTACTTCCCCATCTTCTTTGCAGAGGGCAAGGACAATGGATGAGGAACACTACAAATGATTTCAGTTTTTTTTGATGTGGTAGCTAGTTTTGTTGGACGCTTTTTTCTCTCTTTTATTCTTCATTATGGAGATGGCTCTCTGGGAGGGCAAGAGGGAGGAACACATTGGGAACTATAATATAAACAAACAGAAACTACCAATAAATATTTATTTTAAAAAGAAATAATACTGAAACCTTCTTATGTAAGATATTTTTAACATTTTTATTTTATTATTTACAATTTAATTTCTATTTATATGTGTTTATCATATATTTTATTTATTTTAACAGCAATTATTTTTCCTTTTATCTTCTTTTATTAATAGGGCAGTTACTTTATATCTTCCAAAAGTTTCCATCTCAGGAAGCTATGATCTGAAGGTTCTAAGGGATATGGGCATCACACATGTATTTGGAGACAAGGCAGATCTCTCTGGAATCACAGAGCAAGAAAAGCTCAAGCTTTCTCAGGTAAGTCTTAAGAACACTAAGTATTATCTTTGCTTTACATTTTCTCAAATGTTACTACTGTGATTATAGCAAGAAGAATTTACATCTGCATTTTGCTCTAAAATCAAAAAGCATTTCTTTTATAATATTCCTGGGAGCTACAGATGAAGAAATTAAGGTTTGGAGATATGAGGTGCAATCATCAGTTTGAATAGAGTAATGAATCAAAAGATTATTTAGCTGAACAGACCAAATTGAACTGACTGTTTTGGCATTTTAGGGGCAGTGTCATTGAGGGGCACTCAATCATTCTAGAGTTGGAAGGGAGAGGGGGAGGAGGAGTGTTGGCCAACTCATCTGTCACCTTCTTTTTCTTTTTTAACTTTTATTTATTTTAGTTTACTTCATTCATTTCCACGAGATTTTGAGTTACAAATTTTCTCCCCATCTTTCCCCTTCCCACCACCCCAAAATAGCCATCGCATTGTATAACCCCTCCCCCAATGTATTCTATCCTATGTCCTCCCCCATCACCCCTCTGACTTTCTGGTAGGGCAGGATGGATCTCCCTACCACAGTGCCTGTGTATCTTAAGTCCCAGTTGGATGTAGTTAATAATAATTATTGT